>CM047392.1:2186763-2739155 GCA_026123125.1 Chironomus striatipennis
ATTTTTTATTTAAATAAACTTTTTGAAAATCATTAGAAAAGTAAATATTTAAATTAATAAATAAATTTTAAAAAATTTAATTTTTAGATTTTAATGTATTTGATATCGTATTTTAAACTATAATTTACTGTTCATTAGACTATCAAGTCACAGCCAACTTGACTGACATTTTAATTTCATTTTTATTTCCACTGCCGCAATAAAAAATTCCACAATTTCAAAAACCCATATGCACCTCGAGTCAATGAGATATCAAAATCGATAAAGTATCAACTCATCATCGACTTTATCGATAAAAAAAGATTTTTTTAAATATATTTACAAAATCATTGAGTAACATCAGCGGATGAATAAGTTTAGAGGAAATGGGAAAAATGAAGAAGCAAAGATTATGAATAATGTGTGTTATGATAATGCGCATTTCACGCTTCATTCTTATGGATTAAAATTCACATAAAGCAAAGAAAAAGGTATGAAAATGAAAATACAAAATGAGCAGCCTGACGTGTCAGATGTTGTTATTTTTAGAAATCTCAAATGCCTAAAAATAATGGTTTAAAGCCTTTTTTATGCTTTCCCGTTGCTATTTACGTAATTTTATATTTTTATCGAGATTTAATCTTGTTTTTAAATGTAATAAGCTTGACGTTTAAGAATGTGGGGGAGGTGATTATGACATTATTAGATCACACAAATCAAAGCACAACATGCAACTTCAGACATTCTCAAAAGATTTACACGATTCACTCAACCCTTGCACCAAAAAGTTAAAAAGTTCAAAACAATTTTTGACTCTTAACTTTCACTATATTTATATATCTTCAAACTACACACACGAGCTTCATTCATTTCCTCATACATGTTGTGCTTAATGCCCTCTTTCCCCACAAACTAAAATAAAACAACAAAGAATGAAAAAAATATTTTTTTCCCTCCATCCTTTGTTCTTTTTGTTTCATTTTATTTATTTTTTTTTTCGTTTGACGTCACAATATCGTGTTTATGAAATATAAATGGCTATGAACTGAGAAAAATATTAAACATGACATGAAAATGAATGGTCTGGTTCTGCTTGCTGTTGAACTATGAACGTTGCGTATATGAAAATAGTTTGCTAGCTTGAGGAAATTAGAAAAGGATATTTGATCAAATTTATATATCACTTTTGAGGTGTTTGGCTGCGTTTCATTGCCTATGCAATGACTAAAGTTCGAGTGAATTATTAATTATTTAGTCTCTCGCACAAGAAATGATTATTAATGAATGAAGGGACTAAATTGGTGCCTTTTCGACAATTATCCGTTATATCGATGTCAATTTTCTTTATTTTGTATTTTTTTCTTTTAAAAATAGATTTTTCATGCACGACTAGTTGGTGAGTGAAAAAAAGAGAGAAAGTCTTGAAACGTGAGATATCTCACGTCCCTTTTTTTCATTTTCCTCTCGTTCATTGTGAAATTTTAATAAGGAGTAAAGGAAGAAGTTTCTTAGTGACCGAGTTGTACACAATTGGAAATGCTTGTCACTTGACATGGTGGGTAGGTGTCTTGTTTTGTCTTAAAATAGAAAAGCTAGCTTCTTTTCGGTCGATAAAACTGGGTTTGTGTTGTCTAAGAAATATTTTCATACACAGCTCGGTCTACCGCGAGAAACTTATAAACTTGAAAATAGCCGATTGACGTCAGCAAGAAAAGAATTTTTTTCTTTCTTTTTTAAATTTAAAGCAATTAGTTGATAGAAAAAAATAGAACAAATAGAAATTATTCATTTGGTGAACTCACGCGATCTATTCAAAGTCATAGAATCTGAACTTTAACAATATATTTATGATGATGATAATAAAAAGCGCACACAAATGACGGTTTTGAATATATGCTCGTATGAGCACATGTGGATGATAGTTCATCATAATTTAATATCGGGGATCGAATGAAAATGCCATAAATTAATTAAGTTAATTATGAACGCAAATCGAAAGGATTTTGATTCTTTTTTTGATGGTAAAAATGATTTTTGCTATGCAAATTTGATTGTGCATTATGTGAGTTTTTAATGGATGTATTTGACATCTAGACACGTTGCGTAAAGTATATTTAATAAATTTTAAATCAAAAAAATTAAAAATTAGTTTTAAAATTTTTGCAATAATTTTGAAAGTTATTATGAATTCAAAAAATTCAGAGATTTTTAAAAAAATATATAAAAATGAAATTTCTTAAAAAGTAACATTGAAATTTTTTTGACAATTTTTAATTTTATTTTTTTTTTCAAAAAACTAATTTAACTTTAAAATTTAATGACTTAAACAATCTTGAACCTGATTTTTAATTTAAATTTAATTAGGAAGCATTAAGAATTTTCCATTAAAGAATTTCTAAGGAAAGCAAATAAAATTGAATTAAAATTCCACACAAAATTCATATAAATTGGAAATGGAGGAAATAATGCAGAGCTCAAGAGGAAATTTTTAATTAACTCATAACAATGTTGAAAAAAATTATTTTTAATTAGATGCAGTCCATCATTCTCTTGGTTATTTTATAAAAAGTATCATTTTCTATTTATTTTAATTTTATGCATAAAGCATCAGGTTAAGTTATTCAGAAATTGATGCTGCTGTGAATTTGCACAGAAATTAAAAATTATTTTAATTTTATTCTCTCTCCTGTTATTTGGTTTTTTGTGTATTTTTTAATAATATTTGTTTTTTTTCTTCATGTTTTTTTTTAATAAGACGAAACGAAAATGAGAAAAGTTAAAAAGATGTACGAAGAATAAGCTCGAATTTTGAGCTTTTCTCGCTTTTTAAATTTGTGAGAGTTTTGAGACGCATGACTTCAACTGTTTAGTATTATATTTACATGGAGATTATAATTTTTAATTATGTCAGGGGATTCTAAATTAAGAAATTTTTAAATTTATGTTTTAAAATTTTAAAAAAATTATTTTTTTTTTTTAAAATTTATTTCACTTCAAATTAATTTTTACAATTTTAAAAAGAAATTTAATTTGAAAAATATTTAAAAAAATTTTCGTAATTTTTCAAAACAAAGTTTGAAGTTCAAAAAATTTAAAACTAAAAAAAAATCAAGAGGCTCCCCCTGACATTTAAGGTAATTAATTATTGTTTATGTTAAGTTAATTTTCTTTATTTATATCTAAAATAATTTTTCTCTTCATAATTTTACTTACATAAATATTTACATTATAAATTCATAAATCATGCAGAGACGTGCTTATTCACCTCATTATCATTATATGTGAATCACATTTGCATTTATCTCCCTCAGTGATTTTTGAAATACATCATGATTTCAACGTATTTTTTTCTAGCTGCCGTGGAAGGGTTTTGCATTTATGCATTTTATAGTTGCATTGATTAAGTTTTTTCATTTTTCAATTTTTTTCATAATTTTCTTTTTGTTCAAATTTACACTTAAATGTTTAAAAATTTAATTTAATTATTATTTAAAGCAATGAATTTTCTCCTCATTCTTTAGTTGATATATAAAAAAATATAATATATTTATAAATATTTATTATTATCATTAAATGTTACTTTTTAATTCAATTTTAGCTAATTGTTTGATTTTCAATATGATTTGAAGATTTTCTTTCAATATTTTTTCACATGGATTTTTATAATTATGATATTAAAAAATTAAATTAAAATTTGTTGTGAAATTATTCAATTTTTAAATTCGATTATGTAAATTTTGAAGAATTATTTTTTGAAATTTAAAATCTTTAATTTAGTAATAATTGATAATTTTACATAATGAAGAATATTTTGTATGATAAATTTCTTTTTTGTAACTAATTTTGAAGCAGTATTCGTTTTTTGAATTTTTGAATAAATATTTTTTTTTAGAAAAAAACACAATAATTTTGAGTTTTAATCAAAATATATGTGCTTTTGTTTTGCAACAAAAAGAAAATGTTTTAACTGATCTAAGATTAACTATGTTCAATTAAATTTTAAGAAAATTATTTTGAAAAATTAATTGAACTTATTATTTTTTTCTTATTTAAATAAAAAAATCTTCTTTACTTTATCCTTACATATTCCAAACAATAAAACTAATTACCAACATTAAAAGCTGCAAATTTTCAAATTGACTTTAGTATCTATTTATTTTCAACTAAAAAAATATCCTCAGTTTCTGTTTTGAAAGTTTTCAAAAATTCATTATTCGTTTACAAATTTATTAATTGCATTATTTTATTCGCAATACTATTAAGCGAACCTAAGGCAAAAGAAAAAATTAAGAAATTTCATAAGAAACTGAAAAAATTGCAGCAGAAGCAGCATGAACACAAGTGTACAGCATAAAATTCATAATCGAAAATAAATTAATAATTTTTCTTTGTATCTCTTATCATCATCAAAAGTCAGTCTTAAATGTTATTAATTACTCCGAAAAATCAATTAAGTATAAGCGATTAAATTGTTAGTTAATTAATATTTACTTAGATGTTCGCTTCAAGCCATTGAGCTGTTGTGCAAGAGCTTCCTCATTTGTCACGAAACGCTTTCGAATCTTTGATGTTGGAAGTTGATTGTCTGACAACTGTAAATAAATGAACAAGACAAAATATAGTAGAGAATAAGAAGTGATATTAATTACTTCATTCATTCAGCATCTCATTTATTTATGGTTTGAGGGAGTATTGAATGTAAAAAAGGAGAAATTTTTCATCTACATGTTGAGATGGATCCTTGAATAATTGGTTAATGAATCAACAGACAAAAAAAATGCAATGAGCAGTTTTGAACATAAAACAACTTTTATCGTATTTTTGTGTCAAATTTGCTTCTAGTTTAGGTTTGGAACTAAAATTTAACTCGTCGAAACTTACATAAAATAGAAATTTCTTAATTTAAGTTTGAAATTTATTTCATTAAAACTGCGCCATAAAACCTTGCATTCTCATCTTAATCGAACGCCTTGAAACAAAACAAAAACAAAAAAAATGTTTCTTTTTATTTACTTGACTTTATGACCATTATGTTCATCATTAATTTCATTTTTTATTGCAATATACATTGAAATGGTATTTTTATGTCCGAATTTCCATAGAAAGAGCTCCAGGCATGTCTTCATCTCGCTCTCTTTTTATTGAAATTCTTTCATCATTGTTGGAGTTGCTGGGGATGTAAACTTGATTGTATAATTAACTTTTTTTGAATTTATTTTTTCCAATTTCTTAAAAGCTTCAATTTGAAAATTTTATTAAAAATTTAAATTTAAAATTTCAATTGAGATTTTTTTTTAATTTTCTTATGGTTCAATTAGAATTTATCAAAAATAAAAAATTTCCACACCTTGAAGTACATATTTTCTTTTTTACAAAACAGCCAACAATTGTTGTTCAGTACCGACCATAAAGAAAAATTCTCAAGATGCTAAAAGGTTAAAAGTTAGACAAATAAAATTCCTTCACATTCAGAAAATATTTTCTATGTACATGTATGTGAAATATCTTTGCACCAAATGTGCTCTTTGTGCCTTGAATAAAATGTAGAAATTTTTATTCTACATAATTTTTTGAGGTCTATTGTGTGTAGGAAGGTGGTTGGTTGTATATATTTTATTTATTTTTGAGTAATTTTATCAAATGTTTCCTAAAAGCGCATTTTAGGGACAAAATGCTTCAAGCATCAAAAAAAATTTCATGAATACAAAAATTCAAAAAATATTTTGACAGCATTTCAAAGTAAAGTCAACAGTGTAGGTGGCCTATAGTGACTCTCTCAAAAATGCTCATCCTTTTCAGCTATTTTATCTTCATAATAGAACTTTTGACCTTTAACGCAAGATATTTTCATGATGATAAAGTTATTTTCCATGTACCATGTAGGCGTTTTGTGACATTTTTGAAAATTGTAATAGAATAGATAGAAAAATATTAAAAAAATTTTTGACTATTTGTGTAAGCATACAGAGATATTTTTTTTTTGAAGGTTATTTTTTCAGTTTGCTGCTTGAATGAGAGTCAAGGTAATTTTTGTTTGTAAGAATTTTGAGATTAACATTAACAATCTTACATTTTGAGGTTAACAAGATTTTAAATCTTTATTCGCTTAAAATTCAGGAGCACTTTGAAAATTTAAATAATTCAGATAATATAATCATAAATAATTCAAATGATTGTATTCAATATTTTGGAAATACCGTGCATAAATCACACCTACAAAGCTACAATTTTATTCAATTTTTAACCCACATTTTATGCAATTTTTCCATCAAAATTCTCAACATCTTAACTAAATTACATTTTATGGATGCGACAATCTAAAAAGTCGTACGCAATAAAAACTTTTTTATCCCCATGACAATCTCTAATTTCCTCAACGGTCTTCAGTACGCACACAAAAAAAGTTTTACTTTCCATTTTTAAATTCAATAAACACGAAGCTTTAAAAGTAATTTTTCAACTAGTAAATTTTATTTCTCGCGAGGACAAATTGACAACAAAAGATGCATGTTAACACAAGTATATGAAGATGAAACATCCACATTATTTGTAATGCTTTGCTTCTTCTTCTGTAATAAACATCTGCCTCTTATGTGTGTGTGCTTTTTGCTACTTCTTTTTTGCTTGCTTCTTGTAATACTCATGGAAACATTTCCTCGGGAAAAGAAAATTAGAGAAAAAATGTCTTTTTCTGAAATCGATGGAAATGATTATTTTGAGCAAACAACAAGGCGCCTTTTTTATTGTGTGTCTCTCTATGGATACATTTCTGTTTCTCGCATCAATAAGCAGACAGAAATTCATGAAAGAAAGTGAAGGGGACATGGGGAGGATGAAATAAGAAGAGAAGGAGAAAAGAAAAATAATAAAAATTACGTCTCGCAGTATTTCATAAGAAGTTGATATAAATGTGTATAAATTTCAATACTTATACATATCCTTATGGATTATAGAAATATGAGTGATAGTTTGAGAGCAAAAAATATTATTATTGTGCAATTTATGAGATATTTTTGGTAATCAGCAAGAGAGTTTTCTGGCAATTTTTAATGATATTGCATGCGTGATTGTGAATATTGCAGAAAATTAGATTATTACTTATGACGTCAGCAGCAAATATCAAATCCTCAGAAGGTTTAAGGTTAGATTTACTCAGAATAGTTTTTGTGCAGTTAAGTTTCTTAAAAGTCTCTTAATGGAGTAGTCTTGGGGGTTTTGAGGGAGTTTTACCCTTAAATTTGGTAGTTATCTTGAAGATTTTAGGTTCGAATCCTTAAACTATTTGAAATCCTTCCTCACATAATCAATAATTATACAAAAACATCTCTGACATAATCCAGAATTCTTCTTCTCATCCATCCACCATCTTCCCCATCCTTCCAACCCAAAAAATCGTCTTACAGACAAGAAAAATAAACTTTTTTCCTTTCTTATGTCACTCCACTAGTTTTATTTTGCCGCTACTACAAAAAGAAGAAGCCAGAGAATATGAAAACTATGCGTGATAAAAATAGAAAGTCTTTTTCTATTGTGAATGGAAATCAAGAGAAGGAGACGACAGCAAAAAAATATATTTACGATAGTTGGATGAAGATAAGTTGATGCAGGGCCTCTGAAGGGGGTTTTGGAGGATGAGAAATAAAAGATTTAATTTTTTTGAATCTGAAGCGTTTAAAGTTGAATTGTAAATAGTAAGGCATATCCAGCATTTAATCCCACAGCTAGTCAAAATCCCCTTCCACATAGCTTTAACAATTTTATCCATAATAAATTCAATGTAGCTGTTATGCTGTGTCGATATTTATGCAAAGCAAGCTTTATCATTGTTGATTCATACTATTTTGTATGTAAAAGAGGCAGTAGCAGCAGCAACTGCTCCCCATGCTGACTCAATACTCCATCCCATCCATTTTATCATCATCATTATTTTTATTGTTCTTGCTGTGCATTCGAAAATAGTTTCTAAAAATAAACTTTTTTGTTTTATTCTTTATGTCTTGTTGCTGTACGGAATGTAGAATGAGATAAGTTTATACATGTGGATGGGAAAGAGAGCTTTTTAAAGCTCAGCTAAGCTCTTTACGTGTAAGTTTGATTTTATTGGAATATTGCAGCTGCAATTTTCTATTTTTAAATCCTGTCTTTGTTGTTTGTGGAACTTGCTTGCTTGCTTTCTATTTTAATAATGAATAATTTAAATACGATATAAAATGCAATAACTGTTGCAATACAGCTTAATGCCATGCTATAAATTTTACTTCCACGTTATAGTTTCAAGCCATTAACATTAGCGTCACTAATGACGCACATGGCTTATTTTCATCAATCATTATAAATTCATAATCGCTATGGGAAAATCGCGTTTTTGGAAAAATTTGTTTAACTATTTTGTCATAGTCACTTGATAAACATTCGTAGCGTTGAATGACGAATATTTATATATTTTTCAGACTGTGTCACATAGCAACATGGAAATGCTATGTTATATATATTTTTATTATCATGAAGTGAATCTGTTTTCATATTATGAAGTGCTTGAAAAGTTTGACGTACATAGAGTTGGAAAGAGCTTTTTGAAATGTAGCAGCATTTTACTGCTACATGACATGATGATGTCAAGTTTTGAAATTGAAAAAGCTAGTCAACAGAATTTTGAATGTGAAAATTTCAATTATTTTTATGGAAGTTTTGAGGAACTCAAGTTCAAGGTGGTTTTGCTAGAGATGGCAAATTTCATTGTTGGTCAAAAATCGAAATTGAAAAAAACTAAAATATTTATCAAACTTCTAAAAAATAATTTACGGTCAGAATTTGAATTTAAAAATGAAAGTTACTTTTTTCAAAAAAAAAAAAAAAATAATCTAAAATTTTTGCTTTAAATTTTTAATCAAAAATTAAAATCCATAGAAATTAATATTCAATATAATTTGTAATCTAACCTGCAAAAAAGGCAAAGGATCAAACCAAAAAATATTCAAGATTTTTCACATAACCCAAACAACCTTGATAACATTGAAAAAACTGCGCAATTCTATCAGAAAATGACCCTTTCAACTCCTTTTTTCCCTATCATCTATTTATATTATTCTGATTATTATTGTATGGCGCAGTTTATCGTTACTCTTTTGTTTGTTTGCTTTTTAAATTATTCTTATTCTTTCTTATACTCTATAGCAACTCTTATTTCGTTATGTACTTTTCCTCAAAAAAAAAAGAAAAACAATTTTCTTAGTTTATTTTTAGAAGACAAAAAATTTCTCCTTTGTTCGATATTCTCAATTTTTCTTACACTTTAGTCAATGTCAATTAGATATCAACATGCGAATCTTCATTAATAATGTATGAGAATGTAAGTAGATTAGATAAAAATACTCACATGACTAAGACTCTGCTCCATATCAATTATTTGCTTGATTGTTTTATAAATTGGTGCTGCCTGCTCAGTTGATGCCTGCTTCTCATCGACTTTTGTGCCTAATGACTTCATGATTGACTCGGTAAATGGTCGTCGTACGGGTGTTGCTGGACGTGGAAGAACAACTTCTTTTTGACCTTTATGTAACTTTCCAAGTAATTTTGAATTATCTGTCGATACCTTGACCGTCGTTGTTGATGATGCTGATGCCATTGATGATGATACAGGCTTCGATGTTGTCACAGTCGATGTCAATTTTGTTAATTTTGATTGTTTGTCAATCGTTTGTGTTTGTTTGCCGTCGGCAAAATCTTTTTTTGGTTGAATGCTGCGCTTCTGACCACCCCAATTGATCCACTCGTCATCATAATTTTCTGGTTCCATTACTTCCTCATCCTCGCTCTCTGGTGGCATATCTTGTTGCCAATCTTGATTGCTATAAATTTGTTGTATTTGCTGTTGTTGTTGTTGCTGTTGCTTTGGCATTTCATAACTTCGTGCGCTGTTCATGCTCTTACGATTTTGTTTTAATTCTTTCAATTCCTTAACCATTTCATCATCGTAATCAATTGGACGCTGTTGATATTGTTGCTGAGGCTGCTGTTGTTGTTGCTGTTGTGGCATGTAATTCTCATATGTATTTGGATCAAGAAGAATAGCAGTCTGATCATACCAATCAGTTGGCTGATCCATCATCTCATAATCATCAAATTCATTAGTTGGCTTGAGATTATAAAGTTCTTGAATTTGTTGCAATTGTTGTGTTCTTCCTTGCAAACTATCTAATTGTTTATTATATAAAGCTAAATTTTGCATAAATGCAGCATTATTGCGTGCTCTTTCATTCTCCTCGAGTATCTCCTCGTGCAAATAATCAAGAGGATTTGTTGTCTCTAATCGATCCTCCTCAGTCATATAACTTGGACGAGCGAAATAATATGGTTTTGGATTATAATCACCATGATAGGTTGGAATGCCATAAAGTGTCTCTTGATATTGATCACGTTGTTGTGGATAATAGAAATAACTAGGATTTGTTCTATAATTATAATCATCAGCAATGCGTTGAGGCTGTTGTTGCTGCTGAATTGGTTGCTGTTGTGACTGCTGCTGCATATATGGTACAGATAAATATTGCAATTGCTGTGGCTGTAGATAGCTTGTACTTGCTCGATTATCATAATACTGTGGCGTAAGTTGTTGTGAGTACATTGGCACCATTGGCGCAAGCATACTATTCGAGCGACGTTTTGCATTTCCATAGATCGAATATGATTGAGCTAGGCCACATGTCACAACAATAATATTAATGACAATTATTAGCTTCATTCTGCTTTCCTTTTTCTCTTTTTTGTCTATTTACACATACAACAAAATTATTTTTTTATATAAAAAATTATTTCTTTTAAGAAGCTTTTTGTTTCCTTTTTGTCGGGGCTTCTTTGTGACTGTGTGTTTGTATCGTTGAAAATGAAAATGGAAAAAAAAGTTTTTACTGCTGATAATTCCCTCACGCTTCACTTCACCTGTTGCTACATGAATTTGTGTTTGAGGATGAATTTTGGTGTGTATAAATATGCAGCATGATGGAGAGTGGAATATAAGAGAGGAAAAAAATATATAAAGTTAGAGTTCTATGGAATTAAGGAAACGACTGAAATGAGAGATTTGATGAATTATTGGAAAATGAGCTTTTGATGTTGCTGGAAATTTTTAGGTATTTAAAATTTTTTAAAATGAGAAGCTATTCTAGAATATTTTCTTATTATTTTTTTATAAAATTTTCAGAATTTTATGATTCCTAAAATTCTTTGATTCAATCCAATCAGACTTTTCCATATTACTCAAAATATGTAAAAATAAAAAAAACCCAAACTATCCCATCCCACATACCCAAAAAATCTTCATAATTAAAGAACTTTTATTACTTCCTTTACATCGTGAGAATATTCACAAAGGGGCCGTTCACTTATTACGTAACGCATAAATTCGGGTTTTTACCCCCCCCCCCTTCATAACGTTTTTTACAAAAGAATCAGGTGCGAGAACAATAGATCGTAACAAACTTTCGACCCCCCCTCCCCTCAGAGCGTTACGTAATAAGTGAACGGCCCCAAACGTGATTTAAAAATAACATTTTTATTGATACATTGTAATAATTTATTCATATATTACTTTGGTCATGGCCTTCAAGGCGTTCCTTTTGATAAATAAAATTTTTCTTTATTAAATGTTTCTGCAAAGCTTTATACGTCTGTGGTTCTTTTTTTTATTGCTCCATTTATGAGATTCTGACGTACTTTGTAAAGATTTTTTTTCATGTTATTAATGGGAAAATTTTCTTTTAAGGATTTTTGTTTTTTTAGGGTATTTGAGGTTGTTGCTGCTATGAAATTTTTTCAAGATATTAAATATTTAAATAAGTTATCGATTAAATAAAAGATTTTTAATGTATTTTTTGTTTGTTAAAAATTTTAGTTTAACAGCCTTTAATATAACTGTTCAATTATTCAAAGCTTCCGACGGCTCAGAAAAATATCAAAATTCGCAAACATTATCAATTCCAACATAAAGCTTCAATACAATAACAATGTAATTTCCTATCACAGCATGGACTCGAAAAATTCCATATGCTAAGCTTATACAAGCCAATGTCATGCCTATTCGAGAAAATTCTCTCAATTTTCATCAGTAAATTTTATTACACATCATTTTATGCTTTAGATATAAAATTCTTTTGAATATCTCTAATTGTACATCCATTGGAAGCCATCAATTCAAGTTGGAATTATTTGAAATGTGAAAGTTAATTGAAATTGAATTTTGATATTTTATAAAAAATTGTCGAGTCATTGTAATTGAATTTGTGGATAAATTCCTTTAATGGAAGCATTAAATTCCTATTCGATAAATTACTCGATGTTAAATGGCAGGTTGATTGTAGGAAAAAATTGATAGGTTCATTAAACTTGAGAAGATTTTTCATGTTCGAAAAGTTTCATGATGTACGGAAAATGCGTCGGGTTGAATGTTATGGTATTTAATGGATATTTGCTGAGAATTATGATAATGTCATTAATAATTCAATGTAGGTAGAATTGTAAACTTTCTGAAGGATTTTTCAAGATTTTTGAGTTATAATTTGCATTTCATGAAAAATTTAAAATTCAAATCAATCAAAATTTCATAAATTCAATAAATACAGCAGTTCTTAAATTCATAACAAAATCTTGAACAATTCAACACCAAAAAAATCAATAAAATTAAATTCCATGAAATTGATACTCAATATAACAATTCTACATTCCAATTTTCATTACAGACAAATTAATTAAAATTTACAATTAATGCTTCAAGGTATCAAATTTCTATAAACTTAAGTTCATTATATTCTACAAAAACATTGTAACAAGATCCGATTTTCATGCATTTTGATTCTGAAATTTAATTTGTTTCGACATCAAAAAAATATGTCGTAATTTAACATGTATTGCGTAATATTAAATAGAAATGGATTATCGTTTTGAACAAAATAACAAAATGTGAGGCATTTTTTGAAGGATTTTAACGGAATTTGTTGATATTTTTTTTATTACTTTGTATTTTGACAATTTTCGTGAATTTTTGAATATTTGGAGATTTACTGAACTACATCAAAGAAAAACAATTAAAAAAAATTAATGTTTTTCAAAAAATTTAAATAGCAAATGTTCAAATAAGTTAGTAAATTTTGATTTAAATACCCTCAAAAATTATCTTTCTAGTGGAAAATTGAAAAATTTCCTCAAAAATCTTCGGAAAATCTTAACTAACCGACTAATCTGTTTCAACCTCTACATCAAACCACAACATCTCAATCCATTAACAATAAATTCTTCAGACTATAAGAAGAAACTTTCCACAAACTTTTCATTCGAAATTATCTTTCTTTTCAATCTAAATCCAACCACAAAATGATTTTGAGCTAAATCAATCAGAAATCTTAAAAAAATTGTTTTATTATTTCCATCAAGTCCAAGAAAATTATTTCATTTAATCATCAACTTCAAACAATTTTCGTAACTTAGAAAAGAAATTTTTCCAACCGAAAATTTTAATTTCTAAAAAAACTTTTTATTTCCCTTTTTGCTTTCATTTCCTTTTTCTTCGTTATTGAGTGCATGGTGGAAAAAATTATGATTTGAGAAGATGATGGAAAAGAAATTGTTCATGGTTTTGGAGGCGCATTAATGAAAAAGAAATGATAATGATTATGAGAAAATTTGCAGATTTTGACATTGAAATTTTTTTATAGAAGATTTTTTTCTTCATTTTTTAATTCTTGAAAAAAGCCTGATAAAGGACGATTGTGGTGTTTGAGGGTACAATTTATCTTTTTCAAAAGATTTTTTGTGGATTTGAAAAAAGTTCTTTTAAGCTTGTTATTTTCTTTGATAATTTCTAAAACTTTTAATAAATAAAATTTGTTTTAGAAACTTAAATTTAAAAAAAGTTTTTATTTTTTTTAAAAAAAAATTTCGAAATAAAAGATCTCAAAAGTTCTTAAAAATTTCGTATATTAAAAATCAGAAGCTGCGGTCACAAGTGCAAACATGATATCTGATGACAGAGCTTATATAATCTTTAATGTATCAACATCAAAATATTTCTTGTTTTTTTTTTTTATCTATGACAACAGTCTTAGTTAGGATATGACTTATCTTAAAATATTATTTCAACTCATTTTTTGTAAATTTGGTAAATTTATTATCTCTTCTATTTTATTACTACTTCTATTTTTGAAATAATTCACAATATTTACGTGATGATTTATAAATAATTGTTAAAATTTATTAATCGTAAAACTTAACAAAAGCTAAAAATTTCTTGAATTGGTACTGTCAATTAATTTTGAGTAGAAAGATAAAAATGAAAAATAATTTGATGAGTCAATTGTGAGTTTTGTGAATGAAAATTGAGCTTTTCGTAAGTTTTTCTATAAATTTAAATTTGAGCAATAAACAAGAGCACATTGAGCTTCATCTCATGAACAGAAAATTGAACACAAAAAATCTTCAAATTCAGTACTATCTCATAAAATTCCCATTTTTATCCCATTACTGACCAATTCATCACCATATCCCCAAGAACTGAGCAGCAAACAAAGCAATTATATCCATGACAGATTTACACAAGCATTCACTCAATAATCCCTAGATTTAAGCTCACTGACATATAAAAACTTATTTTTCTTTCACATTTTTTTTTCACATTTGTTCATGATTATTCCAATGAGAGCAAAAAACAGGATGAATGCCCTACTTTTTCCATGTTCTACATGCTTTATTCGAGCAATGGAAAGTACTTGCAAAATTGACCTAATTTCAACAGGTTTTTTCCCTCTTTTTTCATTTTACTGAGTCTATGACGGCATGCGATGAAAATGAGGCATTTTTTATGATGATGATGAAAAAAAAATATATTCAGCTCATATTTCAAGTCTTGTGACTTACCTTCGTTTATATACACAATCGAAATTACAAATTAACGGAAATCGTAATAGAAGTTGGACAAAAAATATATAAACAGGTTGTTATTTATCACGTAATCCACAGAAGTAAGGTGTGTTTGATAGGACACAAAAAAAAAATTAAATTTATTCACTTATTTTTTTTTTCTCAATTTAATAACAAAATTTATTTATTTATAAGGTTTTCACTTTTTTGTATTTTATTTTTTTATTTCACAAATTTTCCTTCTGTCTCAAAAATATTTTTATTTTTTTTTATTTTTCTTTTATTTTTCTTCAATTTTTCACAATTTTATTTTTATTTATAAAATATTTTTTTTCCTCGCGTTTCTTGGATTTTTTTTCGCAAGTATCACCATGAGTGTCTGAAAACCGATTGAAACTTTTCATACGAATTCCGTGTCTTTTATAGATGTTGACTTCGCTCTTGCGTCTTTCGGTTTTCACCCTTCGCCCACACATGAATGAAATTTTTCACCTCCACTGACTCATACCCCATCGTACTCCACCCGTTCATACATACAACATTTTATCGTCCCATCCACCAACTTCTACATTCAACTACATAAACAATCAACACAGTGATAGAGAGAAAGAGAAGCCGGTCTTTTTTTTCGTAATGAAAAATTTACGTCAATCGATGGAAATGAAAGAAAAAAAAAGCTGCACGAAGCTTTCTCACGACTACAAACAACCGAAAGTTTATGATTGGAGAGCGAAGCTTGTGTTTCGTATTATTGATCCCAAATTCGTAAAATCTATTAATGTGTGAGTTCATAGACGAACGGACTGTGACGTCAGTCGGGAAAATTGCTTGCTGATGATATTACCGCTATTCAATTGACGTTATGTTGGGTTTCTCGCTCGCGCTTCTTAGTCAATTTTTTTTATTTTGCCTTTTTTATTAATGAAAATTGAAAAGAGATAGAAAATTACGGGGGATTTTTTTGACTATGTTATGTTTTTTTGTTAGAAAGGGCTGCATTTTGCTTTTAACACTTGAATTAAAAAAACGAGGAAGAATTTAGAATGTTGATTGAATTTCATTCAGAATTTTTTTATCTCGTTCATACAAAAACTCTGTTTTTTTGTTCTGTATTGTATGAGTATTTTTTTCGTATGGTAAACATTTTTATTCAGATATTCTTTATTAAGGTGGCAGTAAAATTAGAAAGAAATTAAGAAACTAATAAAAAATACATATGATTTTTGTGAAAAATACTAAATTTTTTTAAATTCTAATTTCTTAAATTTTTAAATTCAAAAATTTTAATTTTTTTAACAAAATTTCATTTTAAAAATTATTTGAAGAAAAATAAATTAATAGATCAATAGTGCTTATTCAATTCAAATTAGTACACGAGTTCATTAAAATATAAAGAAAATTAATTTAGTCATTTAGTCATTAAAATTGTATAAACTAATTTCCTCCTACAAAATAAACTTTCTCTACACGTTTTACATAAATATTTTTAACAACCTCTTGATGTATCTCTAAAATGAACTTTTACAAGTATTTCTTTAAATAAAAGTTTCTAAAATAAAACAAAAGCTTGAAATTTGTGACTCGTGGCAAAAAAAGAAAATTTTTATATAATTTTCTTCGTATAATTGTTATAAATATCCAGAGTAAATTGCTTTTAATATGGTAAGGTTGGTGAAAAATAATTAGGTAAAATAATTATATTCATTAAAATTTAATTGAAGAGAAATTTTTGTGTGATTTGTTTCACGTGGCATTTTGTTGTGTTTTTAAGAGATTTAAGAATGTTTTTGAATTTTTTATAAGAAGAGTAAATAAAATAAAAAATGCAGCAATTGGAATAAGTTTTAGTTTATTTTCATATTACCAATAATAAATAAAAATATAAATGAAAACTTCATACAATTTACTGTTGAAATAATCAATCGAGATATTTCAGACATTTTCATTTAATTTTAGAGCATTATGTCTTTTAAAGTATCATAATATATAAAATAAATTTGTCAAAATATTCCAATCCTATTGGGTTACAAAAATATTCCTTTGTGGTAACTGCATATAAATATTTTTTTTACTTTCGAATATTTGAAGTTATTCAAACAATTTATTAAGAAATTTATTTTTGAAATCTTTTGAAATATCAATCGATATCATTTTCATAAAATTCTTCATATGGTTCTTTTTGTGAAGACTATTTTTGGAATTATAAGTACTTAGTTTGAGTTTTCAATGCCATACATTTTTACAAACATATTTTTCTTTTTTTGTAAATCATCGATCTTGAAAGACGACCTGTTGTTTGTGAATATGAATTTATCATTACAGAGATTTTATTCTTATTTTATTTGAAAATAAATCTGAATTGTTGTTTTCGATATTATTTTTGCAATTGTATAAAATCATAGAAACTGAACCAATTGCTGAACATAAAATGCTTTTTTAATAAAACTTAGATTCTTGGAAAATATTTTGATTGCATATCAAAAACTTATTAAACCATTTTCAATATTTTAACAGGTATTATTTTAATTTATAAGATGTTACTTATTTGATACATTGTAATAGTGAATGGAAGGATTATAAATTATTAATTATTTCTTGAAATCTTTATTATGAATGAATAGTTTCTATGGTTAATAAACCTTAATAATTGAGATAATTTGTTTAAATTGAACATTTCTTACTTTTTAGTTCTAATTTTCATGATAATATCTTACCTATTTATTTTAATGCTATTATTTTATTTCATTATCATTAAAATGATTTTCATAAGCTTCAATGATTTAGTTTTTAACGTCGTCCACATGTTTATGATTTATAATGTGTTAAAATAAAATATTTCCTTAAAATAAAACAAAAGTTAAGAATGATTAAAATGAATCCAGCCTAAAACTTTTCTTGGGTATTGTAACTTTTTACAATTCCGCAAGAACCTTTTTGTTTTATCTTATCCAAAAAGCATACATGTGAGCAAGATCTGAAAATTCTTTTTTAAAAAAAATTGTTGAGAATAAAAATTTTCAAAGATTTTTTTTTAATTTTTTTTTTTTTTTGAAAAGTTTTTGAGTTTCTTGGATAAAAAAAAATAAAAATTTCTTCGACATAATGTTTTATTCTTTTAAAATTGAAACAGAGTTAAAATTTATCCTTTAAACTTTTATTCTATCATTCGAAAAATCTTCTTATTGATTGCCGTAGTACAAAAAGACTTAACTAGACTTACCAACAAAACCATCCAAAAAGTTACGAAAAAAATGTAAAAATTCGCAAGAATAAATTCAGCATTCACAAAAGAAAAAGAAACTTTACAAAAAGCTTAGCAACTTTCAAGGTCCTGAACAACAATTCTAATTGCTCGATTTTGATCATTAAGAGAAAAATTCTTTCTTAAAAATTCCTTTATTTCTAAAAATAAATCAGCATTGAGAAAATTGCCAGGCTTTCTAAGAAAGAAAAAAAAAAGACATTGAAATATCATCAGAAAAATAATTTATGAAATATTTCATTCTAGTCTTCTCGCATTTTTCGCTTTCCGCATAATTTTTTGTCGAGTCTAATCATGATTCGTTCGAAAAGGCTTATCTTATCTTGTTTGCCTCGCTGCTCGTATAGTTTGAGAATAAAATTACAAAAATTAAAAAATTGAATCTAGCATTATTTTTGAAGTGCCTTGATGGAGGGTTTGTTGATTAGTCTGACTGATTTAAGAATCGTTTAATGGTACAAATCTAATTTTTTAGTGTTTTTGAGTAATAAACTGTAATAATCAAACGTTAAAGAAATTTTCAAGAAATCGAAATTTAAACTTTTCAATATTTTTAAAAATGCAAAAAATGCAACAATTGAACTTTTTCAAAAACATAAGATTTCATTTCAACGGAAGTATCCAGATTAATATAATTACCAAAATTGCTTACATTTAATGACTTCCTTACTATACCTTCAATCTTAAATAGCAACTTCGACAGCTCTCATTAAGCAAGTCATGTCTGTACCAAAAAAGGAAAAATCTATTAATACTTAACATATAACATAAATTACATAACAAAAATTACATCTAATAATAACCAATAACCAGTAACCTAATTCACCTATTCACACTTTAGCTTAGGGTTTCTGATTGCGGTTTTCGCAAAACCGCATAACCGCACTTTTTGGCCTAAAAATGCGGTTTTTAAAAAACCGCGGTTTTGGATGAAAAACCGCGGTTTTAGAACTTTCTATACTAAAAATTTAGAAAACATACAAAAAAATTTTTATATGAAAGTAATTTTTTTATTTTATTGTTATTTTTTGTTTTTTCAAACTCAAAACTCACAAAAAATCATATAAGGTAAAAAATATTGCAACCTTTATTGAAATTTGTTCTTCAAATAAATAAAACTTCTTCAAATAAAAGAACTGCAAAAAATTTAATTTCCCCCAAGTTTTGGGTGCAAAAGTCGTGAGAATGTGGTGTATAAATGTCAATATTTAAATGTCAAGACGTTTTTAGTGCTTTATGCTGCAAAAATAACTGTTTTCAAGATTGAATAAAAAAATATAGAAAACAAATAAAGTCTTATGAAAAATTTGGGAAATCAATGTTGCTGTCAATGAAAGTTACAGACCATTAAAAAAAATTGTTTGCTTTGTACAAATTTCAATATTTTTTTACCCTAAATTAGATCCAAAAACTAAAATTTAAATTTTTTAAATGAATCAAAATTTTTGGTTATTTTTTCAAGTAATTTTAAGACGAACTTCATGAAAATTTTAAAATTTAAAGATTTGTGTTTGAAAATTCGAATTTTGAATTTTTTTTGAAAAATTTCATACATTTGTATGAAAACCGCAAAAACCGCGAAAACCGCGGTTTTTAGAATTATTAAAAACCGCAAAACCGCGGTTTTCTAAAAACGCGGTTTTTCAGAAACCCTACTTTAGCTACTCATTTTTGACAGCTTTTGTTACTTATTACTGCTTTGCTCCTTTTTTGCGTATTTACAACTGCCGAACGCGTCAAGGTAAGTAACACTCAGAAACAGCATTTAAGGTGTGAGAAAGTAGAATAAGAAAAAAAAGTATTATGGGGGAGATGAAGGCATGAAAACAGCTAAGAAAAGGAGGTCGAAGAAGAAATTCCCCATTCGGATATGTTGATGAGTTCTATTTTTAGAAAAATTTCTCATCTCAGCTGAAGAAGAAAATTTGCTGTTAACATTTCGGCTCTTTATGGATCTTATTATTCATTCTTTTTCTACGCAACATATATCTTGAACTACCCAACCCGACAGCATCACGATTTTTTTTGTGAGATGGAATGAGAATGAGCGTGGGAAAAAGAAAATCTAGTTTTGGGAACTTGTCATTTGATGGTTTGTTGATGAATATTATTGGAATTTTTGGTTCTTTTAAGAAGATTTTTCTAATGCTACTATAATCTGTAGTTCTAAAAGGTTCCAAAAACCAAAAGACTGTGTCCTTCTTCACAGTTTATTTATTGCTTATTTATTAATTTTGAAAAAGAAATTTTCCATAATTGTAAAAAAATTGGTACCAATCCAGTCTTTTGCTTTACAGGGGGAAGGGGTCTCTGGTCAAAATTTGGATTTTTATTTCAATTAGCTAATTTTTTTTAGAAACCAACATTTTCAATCCTAGAAATTGAGTAGAATTGACTAAAATACTTTAAAAAAGTTATATAATATATATATTTTTTAAATAGTCACTCCTTGCAAGAAAAAAAGCAATTTAGAAAAGCTAAGCAAATTCTTATTGTGCCGCATTGTGCTAAATATTTATTACAATTCTGAACGAGAGTCACTCAAAACTCTCGAAAACATTCTTGAATGAAATTGAATGTTCTTTCACAAAGAGAAAATTCCATCATTATCTTATTTGCTAAACGACTGCAAAGAGTCATTGAGCAAAAACAGAGAAAGAAGGAGGAAGAAAAAAAATAAAATATCATAAAAAATCCATGAATGAACGGGGACCATAAAAAGCCACCTACGCAAGCTTTTTGTAAGGACAAATATTTTTCGTTCTTCACATACAGAATAAAGACAGAAACTTGTATTATTATTTTTTTTTCATGCTATTCCTGTTGGAATGTGAATCACTAACACAACTGCATATTACAAGGACTTCATTCACAAAAATTATAAGGAGATAGCAAACTTACTCTTTCCACTGCACATCCTTCACCACCACTATCATTTTGACTTCTTATGAGCAAGAACATTTCTTTCTTCTCTAAAATCGTTAGTTAAGCATTCACTCTGTGTACATTAGAACGTGAGCATTCATAAGTATGAAGAATCTTTTCTAGATGGTGCGATATGCATGAGAAAAAAAGTATAATTTTGGCTCTTCTTTGTGCCTATTTTTGTGTCTAAAAATAGATTTAATGATCATATCAGTTATAAGCATTAATATATATTGTGGAAAGATAGCAAGCGTCTGCATCATAGCTGGGGATTTTTCCTCTTTTTTCACGACTATTTTGTTCGTTTATTCTCTTTTCACTTGGTCTGTGTGATATGAATGGAGGGATCCATTAGGCTTAGCATAAGAATTTCATTATTCATGCTATTATGGAGTCAGTAAAGATATTCTTTAAATTAATGTGTACATTTTTTCTTGTATGTATATTGTGAAAATTATGTTAGAAGTTTAAGTTATTGTTTCTATCACTAAGCATTAATGTTAATATTTGGTAATCTACGCAAAGTGTAGAATCTGTATTTCGATGAAGACTATACATAAATGAGAAAATAATGAATTTCAATCGAAAAAATTTCATTTGAGAAGAAGACGTAGTATTTATTGGAATGTTTTGTAAATTTTTGTTACAATTCTCTGATTCTTATTTTGACACCAGCCTGTTCTCGGCTTTAATTCAAATTCATCTTGAATGATTAATATTTTTAAAGCATGGGGTTTACAAATTTCTTGAGATGATGGCATAAAAAAGTTAAAAAAAAAAGCCAAGTGAAAAATTATTTTATGCTTATATACTAAAATAATAAATAGTTATATATGAACTGGATTGTTCAATGCTGGAAGTTGATTTTACAGTAATGTTGATGATCCTCTGGATCCTTCTTGAGGTTATGGTGAAATTTCTATAGAAAATTCACATGTTGGATGTTGATGAGCATCTTGTACATTCAATGGCTTGAATGTACAAGAACTTGATGTAGTTGACTAATCTGATGACTTGGAATGCTTGCCTAAAGACCCAATACTCCAGGCAGCATTTTTTTTGGTTGGACTTCATTTTAATTTTTTTTATCGAAATTTTTCAAAGTCGATTTCTTGATATTCAGGACTTCTTTTCAGCCTACCTCCACCTGTGGTGGGGAGCTGACGATGCTGGGCTTCGTTTTCAGTGGTTTTGTACACTATTAATCACTTGAAAGCTATTTAAATAATTAAATGAATTTTTTTCCACGTTTATTTCACGCGGGGCTTGAAACTTTTTTGAAAAAAAAAAAAAATTTTTCATTATGAATCTTAAAATCCCAAAGGTTTTGAGCTTATATTAAACACATAAATAATTTTAACAAAGTATTCAAAAAAAAAAAAAAATCCGTAAAAAATATCAAGCTAATTCTCACATAGAAGCTACAATCTTAATGAACACCTTTATTAGTTCCCAATCTTATCCTCAAAATCAGCCTACACAGAAACAAAACAAATTTTGTATTCATATTGAGCATCAATGAATGAATTAATAAATGAATGACATTGCTGAATGAAAAAGGTATTAAAATTCATAAATTTTAATGAACTTTCAAAATATAAGAAAAAGTTTTTTTTCGATATCTGACATGGAAAACGTACAAGTATTTTACTGTTAAGCTTAGAGACACTAAGCGTTTCTATTACGTAAGCTCTTCAACATAACAATGGATTTTTTTTTGTTGTTTAGGCTTCACTGAATTCTAAGCTTTTGTGTGATTAAATTAGGCGAACATTTCCTTTCACGATTATGTGTCTTCATGCGAGTTAAATGTCTGAACATATTAGATTGAATGGGATTTGTCCATCAAATGCAGATTGTTTGAAAAGAAACTTGGAATCTATTGAGAATTCAATTGAAAAGAAATTTTTAAAAAAATGTTTAAAGAATTTATTGTGGTTGAAATTTTTCAGTATGATTCAAGTAAGAATGGATGGACTACATAGGATGCTTGCTGAACTTTATGCTTAGGAATAGAATTAAAATTTTTGATATTTCCTTGAACTCCTAATTCAAATAACAATATTGTCAACTTTTAAATAATTTGCAATACAAATTCACCGAAAAACCCCCAAAAATTCAATATCAGTAGGATACAAAAATGCTCAAAGCTTTCTCACTTCAAACACACAACATCTTCAATAAACGACAAAATCACAAGAAAAAGGTTTCAAGCTTCAATCCTTATCACACATGATCAATGCTATCATGCTGCTTTTACAGCATTCTATGCCATCACCTGATAAAATTTTCACTTTTCTTTATATTATATTCCAACAAAGACATTCGATCCAAATGGTACCCTTTGAATATTCCATATTCCGATATACAAGACATAGAGACAATGTGAGTTTAAATGGTAAACTTTCTCATCATCATCACATCTCCTACCCCTCCCTTCAACTCACATCCATTCTATCAACCATTAACGAATTGTGTCAGTTTTGCCTCCCATCCCACCCCCATCTTTTCTCACTCGTTGTTGTAAGGATTTGATTCTGTGTGTGTGTGCACAAAGCTACAGAGAAAGGAAAGAGAATAAGAAAAAAATGTAAATACATAAAAGCTTTGGCATCACAATATTTTGTGATGTTGATGCTAAAAATAGAACTCGTGCGCTTTCATCCGCAAATGGATGAAAGAAAAGTTGCAGAGTCATTATTTCAATACAAACAGCTACCGAAACTGCTGGTAGCTTTCAATTCGACATACAGCATCGATGTATTGGTGTAGCAACGAATGTGTGTAGTTTTTTGTGAATTTTCAGCATTTTCGGCTTTTTTTCACAAACACAACGACCCACAAAAAAAATAAAAGTGGGAAGAAGAAGAAAATGGTTGAAATTCATGAATGAATATCTTTGTAGTGTAAATACAGTTTGCTTATGTGTGAAAGCTTTCTCTGCTTCAATCTACATTATCGAAATAAGTGGATGGGTATGGGATCATGAGGATGAGCAGCAGCATGAAAAAGGGGGCCAACTGATGGAATAACATACAAAATTTTTTTGCGCATTGTAGATATACGAAAGAGAGAAAATGTTCCACAAGCAACTTTCTTTCGACAACGCGTGGGTGTAAAGTGATTTATAAAAAAAGGAAATTTTTTGAAATAAATTTTTTTGTTATGCTTTTTTTCTGCTGGCTTTCCTCTTGTTTTTGTGCCTTTTTGTTGCTATTTCTTGTACATTTTTTATTATTTACTTTGCAGCTCGTGATATGGAAAATAAACAAACATTTGACTTGATAAAGAGAATGAAATATTTTTTTTGTTTTATTTTTGAAAACGATGAGAGATTCACAGAATTAAACCTTGAGAAAAAATTATATTTTATACAAAATATTCTTTATTGATCTATGAATGCAAGTAAATATTTCATGAATATACAAGCTAGCTCAGTTGATTGATTTTTCTTTCCTTTAGAATGCATATGGCTGTGTATTATTTACCGGTATTTGATGTGATTTTGCCGGGGATATTGAAGAATCGTGACAGCTGATTGAATTGTTTGATATGAAAATTACAAGGAACAAAAGCTCAACATTGAAAGATTTGAAAATTTTGCTTGTTGGAATTCTAAAAATAGATTTTTGTGCTTTAGATTTTTCTATTCATTTACTTTTTTGTTTTTGTAAATAATTTTTTGAAGACATTTTTCTTTGGAAGTTTTGTAAGTTTTTCTATTTGTGTACTTCATAGAAAGTTTTTCACTATTCTGACGTAAATAAAAACTTACAAGGAAGTTGTTACTTCACTTTTATGGTATTTGTCCTTTAATTAACTTTCTTTTGCAACTTTTTTAATATTTATTTAATTCTTTTCAGCTATGTAGTAATTATTTCTTTGTCCTTTGTAGCTTATTACTACATGTAATGATCCACTTGCTTGGTAAATTGAATTGTGTGTTATTAAAACAATATTACCTCAATTATAATCCTAAAATTACTTTTGAATCACTAAAAATTCCAATCTCAACAATAATTGCTACTCATTTCAATCTGTAATCAAATAATTTTTTCGCAATCTGTTAAATTTTTGCAGACGAGACTCGTTACTTGAACATTCAAGATTGTTTTCAGTAATGAATTTTGATTGTTCCTTCAATGAAGCTGAAAAATGTCATTTCCTTTATTGTTTTTGAGGGTTTTTATTACTGAAGTAATTTGTTATTGTTGTTAATTTTAGTCCTTTTGTCAGCTGTTGAAGGATTATTGTTGATGAATTTAAAAGCTTTTTTTTACAATCTTGTTACAAAATTGTGAATTTGAATTTTTAGAGAGCTCAACTTTATTTTACTGACATAATCTACAAAAAATCAAAGAATAGCTACAAAACATAAATTTGTAATAATAACAGCTCTTCTTCACCATCAACAATTTCTGAAGTAAAGAAAAAATAAAATAAATTTCCATATAAATCACTCAACAACAATCAATGTCTTACAATAATCTCCTTTATACCCTTTCAATCCGCATCTAAATCTCGCATTATTGACTTTAAAGCATATTTTGAAGTATTTACTCATCATCGACATTCTCAATTTACATTTTCTTAGATATGAAGGCAAAACATCAAGACGCCATGACTCAAAAAAAATTTACATACGATTATTATAGACTTAAAATGTCAATTCAGATAACAAATAATGGCTGACATGTTGATGACATAATGAAGAATTGGTAGAAAAACAATCCCACATAAAAGTGTAAAAATTATGAACCTTAATCTAAAATTCAAAACTCGTTGGCGATATTTATAGAAATGTTCAATAGGTTGGAAAAAATGTGAATCTTTAAAGTTTCTCGTGAATAAAATTAAGCTGTGATTGAATGAAGACTGGAGGATTTTTCTTGGGAAACATAAACATCATTAAATTGATACATAAAGTACTCAATTGAATAAAAATCCATTAAACATTTATCATTCATGTTTTATAAAGGAATCGTTCATAAATGATGGTTTGAGTTCAACTTAGGGTGGAGAAGTTTAATTTTTAAACTAGAAAAAAAATGGTACAAAGTGTATTTATTTTATTTGAAGATTTTACAAGTAAAATTCAGTTGGAGTCTAAAAACTGCTAAAAACTCAAATTTACATTGGACATCATAAATGGAACCTCTCAAAAAATTTTATTTTAAAATCTCTCATAATAATCAAAATTTGAGTTTCTTGCTTACATTGAAACTTTTATTTGTATCCTAAAATTTTTATAAAAGCATGTGTCCTACGCCCAAGCTTTATCAAGTTATGCAACCTTTTCGTTCTTACTTTATAAATAAATTTTACAAAAGAAAAAATATTTTTAAGAAATTGAACCTTTTTTGTGCTTTCGTGTATTTCATAATATTTTTTTTTGTGCATTATAAAAATCTGATCGAATATTTTTATTTACATTATGAAAATACTCAACGATCCTTTTTATTACGAACTTTTTTGCTGATTGTAATAATAATGTATTTTTTAAAACAAATTCTTATAAAATTCACTCAAATTTTATCAGTTAAAATCTTAATTGCTGTTTCAAAAATCATCATTTCAATTTCAATAAAAGTTCTCTGAAAAGCCTTTTACATTCTCAAATCTTTTCAAATATACTTACAGACATCAATTCATGAGACATTTTCCCTTTTCTTACTCTTTTATTTCAAGATTTACTTAATGTGATTTGATAAGAGTCAATTTAACTTTGATCAATATTTTTATTGTAAATGACACATGAAGGGTCATATTCTAAGAAGGCAACTAAATGGAATCGAATTTAGATGTAGATTTTACATCGACTCAAATTTAAACAAAAGAGAAATGATCAATGTATGTACTTATTTATAAGAACAAAACGAGAGCTTTTTTAAGAGGATTACAATGCAAATGCTTTCATATTCATTCATATTAAGAAGAATATGATCTTTTGATTTGGCCTTTTTTGCTATTGATGCTTAAAATAGAAATATTTTTAGATGGACATGATTTGGACTACAGAATTGAGGATGATTTGATTGGACGTATTGTATTGATTACATTTCAGATTAAGCAGATCTATGATACATTCTTAAGTCGAGGTAAAAACCTGTAATTTTAATATTCTAAGACAGTTTAAGCACTAAAAACATTACTACTGTCCAAAACTTGACTTGAAAGAAATTTGAACAAGGAATTTATTTATTTCATTTTTTTTTCTTCTTTATATTCATTTCTGTGAAAAGGAAAAAAAATTCTTGTTGGAACGAAAACGCAAAATAATAATGAAATAAAATATGGAATAAGCTCATTCATTCATAAATATTATTCGCATATCTTCTTCTAAAGTACCGTAAAGGTATTCGGAAATTCTTTTATAATTAAAGAAACAAGTCTTCCATCAATTTAGCATTAAATTTATATCCTATAATGGCAAGCATGGTAGTAAATTTTCATTTTGAGTAACAGCCGCCAACGCTCAAGTCTTAATAAGAATAAGTAAGGAGAATTTGGGAAAGAAGAATGGCAGATACAGAAAAATCCATTATATTCATTGAAAATATAAATTTCATACATTTTCATGCCTTTACACCCTTCGGCGTTTTATTTACAACCCACAATAATGTTTTTACATCAACTTCTTGCCTTCTTTAGTGTTGAATATTTTTTTTTTCTTCTTTGGATTGTCTTCTTCTTTTTGCTGAACGGCAATCGCTTCTCATTAATTATTAATGATTTAAGCTTTTTTTTCAGTAATACTAAACTGGTAAATAATTAAGATGAGAAAAATGCTTTTTTTAGAAAATTTATTTGGATCGCTTTAAGAATCGCTTAAGATGTTTACTTTGACTGGTACTTAATGGGTTATTCATTTTTGAAGTGATTCAGTGTTGGAATTCATTATGGTAGATTTAAATTTAATATTTGTCGCTTTCAAAAGAAATTGTTTTCCTTATTTTTTTTTTAATTTTAGTTTCTAAATTTTCAACATTGGTATTTTTATTAAAATTATTTTAAAATTTTTATCCATCATAATTATTAAAAATATTTTAGTTGTGAATTTAAAAAAAATATCATTTATGTACGATGTCCTGATAGAACAAATTTTTCAACCCTTCTTTCCAATTAAAATGAGTTGAGAGACACTTTTAGAAGACTTTGCAGTAGATTATCTCCTTATGAGTTGTAAGAATTTCTAAGTGCACGATATTTGAGAAATTGAGAGACTCATTAAGAATTCTTAATACATTCACTTTCTATTTATAAATATTGCTTCTTTTTAGATATTTTGTCAAGAGATTATGAAGTACTTGAAGGTTTTTATACAGTAATAAATGACAATAAATATCGAAATTGTAAATTAAATACAACAATTAATCATTGATTGATTTAGTCCCAAAAACCTCATTAATGTTTAATAAATAATAAAATATTCAAATCATTCTATCGAACGTAAACAACAACTTTATTTATGGAAGCATTACACTGAAGAAATTGCGTTGTTTACTTCCATAATCAGGCAGATTTTTTTGTGTCGATAATTTTTATGCTTGTAATTCCACACATATATACTCATTTTCATTCATCGATTCTCCAAGGTTATTCTACAAATAACATAGAAATATTTTCTCATTTTCTAGCTCAGGAAATTTTCAGAATGAAAAAGCTAAAAAAATGGCAAAGATATAGAATATTCAGTAGGAACAAGAAGAAGTAATTTTACGAGCAAGTCTGTAGAAGAAAAATATAAGAATGAAAAAAAAGCGATTGGAATTTTTATGAATGAAAACTCATCGACGTTAGTCTTGCTCCAATACATAATGCTCGAGTCATAAAGATTGTATGTTATGTAAATTTACAATCAAACGCACACACATTGACATACATGCTAAATTGACATATTGCGTCGTTTCCTTTGATAACAAACATATTCTTATATCATGGAATTTTCTTTAGGTTTTTTTGTGGACATAAAAAGATAGTGACAGAAGCTTAATGGGGTTGAGGGCTTTTTTTGTAGAATATTTTATGAAACTTTCGCTGTTGGAATGAATGAATTGGAAGCTAAAGACACTTGGTTTTAGTCTTCAATATCTCAACATGACATTTAACTTTGATGGTAGTGTCTATGGACTGTTCAAGCAATGTTTTAGCTGTAAATTTGTTATTATATTGCGAGACTCTTCTTTATGACAAGGAAGGCATAAAATTAAATTTTCTAGAAATCTTTAAACCAGCTGCTCAAACTTCTAAAATCTATCTTACATATCTACAAAAAGTAAATTTAAATTCCTTCATTCAGCTAAAACACCAGAAAATAAATTAAATGACACATGTAATATATCTTAGTTAAAGGACAAATATGTTTCTATGTGGGAAGTCACATACCTGTGTCAAAACATTTGACCATTATGTATTACAAACACAAACACTCCCACCATTGTTCATGATACAAGTCTAAGAATTCTAAAAGATATTTCAAGAAACAGCCCTAAGATTCACTCGTAACATCGATGCTATGGACAATCCTCCATCCAACAATGACACTGTATAGATGAGTTATATTCACATCCACGCACATAAATTGTTTATGTTTGCCCAACATTTATTTGATCTTGGTTTGATAAATTATCCTTGGATGATGATACAATATAGGTGGATATTTGGAAGTTAGGTGATTCTTATGCTGAAGATTTGATTAAAGTTTGAATCTTCAAAATTTAGAAATGAATTTTTTTGAGGTTATTTTTTGAGTAACATCAATGATACTTTGACATACAATGCTGTTAATGAATAACTTCTGTGGTATTTTATCTCCCTTGGATGTGAAAAAATTTATGTCAACAGATAATATTTAACATACACCACTAATAACCGACCCCCAATCGAAACTAAGGTAAAAATTCCTTTCATCCAAAGATAGAACACACAAAATCTAGCGCTTTACTTTTATGTGTGTTTATTCAATTCAATGGCTGTTGATAGATTGAGTGGAATAAAGAATGACTGTAAGCTCTTATGAATCTATTCATCTTATTATTCTCCATCTCATGTGAATGTGAAGTAAATTTAGATTGAAAAAAAAGTTTGAAAAAAGAGGAAAAAAAAGCTTTTTAAGTAGAAAATAAATTCACAAAAAAAGAACATCGCTGCAGGCAGTTGTTGCAATTTTCACTTGCAGAGATTCTTCTTTTTTGGTAATGATGTTGGCATTGAAACTCATCTCCATACACAAAAAAGAAATATATGTGGCAAAAATCGTATGAATCGGGAGTGAAAAAAGGATGAAAAAGTCATAAGGACAAGGCCAAATTCACTCTCCATTGTACTGAGAGCTTTTGCTTGCTTCCTTGCTGACGTCATTGCTCTTGCTCTATAGATTTTTTTCCTTTTCTTGTCTCTCTCATTTCCTCCCCTAGTTCTCGCTTCTTCGCATCTTTTTCGTACATTTCATTATACTTTATGCTGTGTATTTTGCTATTGTAACAATATACAAGTACGTGCTTCTTTGCCTCTCGTAAGCTCATCTCGGCTTGCTGTTCTGCGGAAATTTCAATTTTGTCGATTTATGTAAAGTAGATGATGAAATTTTTTCTCGGTAAATTTTATTATTATTATGATGAAAGCTGCTATCAACAACATGAGAATTAGCGAGTAACATGAAATTTTATAAACTTTTGACAGCATTGGATGCTTTAAACTATTTATTATATTGACATGGCGATGATGTGTAGAATTTCGGATGTGTTTGCGTTTTTGGTGACAGAGGGTGCAATTTTTTAGAGGTTTAAATTTTAAAAAAAATCTGGCAAAGTTTCACAAAAAATTGCTTTTTTTGTTTTAATGACTAAAGCCTAGGCTTTCCCGATTTCCCGGTCCCGGAACATTTTCGGGACCCGGGACGGGACCGGGAAATCCCGGTCCCGGTCCCGGAAATATTTGAAAATTTTAAATTACTTTAGATAATATTATGAGATAACTAATTTGTTTTTACACGCTTTTTTATTGTAATTTTAATAATAACATACATAATTATGGATTAAAGTATAAGAAAAAATAGTATTAAAAAAGTTCTATTATTGAGTCATTTTAGCTGTCCAATTCAGCTTTTTATCATTCCTGATACTCCATATATTTTTAAACTTTACCATTGCTTCATAATCTTGAAAACAAGACCCAAAATTGTTCCTATTTTTTTGTTCATTTTTCTCTATTTATTGGTACACTTTTTTGTCGTGGTATGTCATGATTTTTAACTTAATTTTTCAAAGAAAAAAACAAAAAAAAATATTTTTAATCGGTTTTTTTTGTTGTAAGAAGGACTGTTCAATGTTATTTTTAAAAAAAAATTTAAAAAAAAATTTAATCCTAAGATGTGCTTAATTTGTTATTTTGACAATAATATTTTTTGTTTGTTGACGAGATATATTGTTGCCTACTTCAGAAAAAATGTACCAATTTCAAGATTTTTTTTGACCAATTTTAAGATTTTTTGACCAATTTCAAGATTTATCATTGAAGTTGCTGTAACTCGAAAACGGAAAGTCTGTTGCTACCAATTTTTTCAGCAAAAAAAATATCGGTTCCTTGTGACATTTTAACATAGGTTTCAACAAGTTTAAATGAAGCAGCTTAGAAAAAAATTCTGTCAAAATTTTGAAATGATAAAATGACCAAAATTAAGATTTTTTACTATAAAAATAGTTTCAGGTAGAAAAAAATATTTTAAAGTTCTCAGTTCTCTATAATTAGTTTTCAATTCTCTATAATAAACAAATAAAAAAATCTTAATCAAAGAAAGAAAAATAGTAAAAAATTTAAAAAAGTTAAATCTTGAGTCCCGGTCCCGGTCCCGGTATCGGGAAAGCCTACTAAAGCCCTATTCTCACATGTATATTATTCTTTATTAAAAATAAAACACAAGAATTTCTTGATATTAGCTTTCATTCTCAGAAATTCCATAATTATCATGCTGCGTGGTTTTCTTGTCTGCAGTTGAACAAAACAGTTGTTAACTATTTATTGTATTTTCACGGTTATGGCATGTTTTTATCATAATTTCTATTCATCTCTTAGATCATAATAAGAAAGTTGTTATTGACAATATATGCAAAGTTGAAGGTTGTAACAACATTTATTGCGATATTACGTCAATTATACCCATTGAGCTTAAGGAGACGTAATGTTAGGTAATGGAGTTTCGAAGAGTAAGCAGAAAAAATAATAAAAGAGATTTTAAAAAATATTTTGATCGTAACAAATAATATTTCATAGAGGTTCAGCATCTGGAACATGGTATATTCTTAATTAAAAAGCTTTTAAAATTTCACGGAAATTAAAAAAAAAATTTAATCGATCTAAATAATATCATAAAACCATATGCCATTAAATATCAACCAATAAATTATTTATAAACTAATTGTTCAATTTCCTTTTGAATCCACAACTCAGAAGCAAGTTACTGTTGAATTCACAAAGTAGTTTTGCAAAAAAAAAATTAAAGCTCGTGACACGCAAACTTAAAAATAGAAAAAGAGGCAAAGAAATGTATAAAAATTTCATGACCGAGTGTAAAGAAGGTAATGACTTGTGATTATATTTCATGCTATACACGTGTTTTAAAAATAGAAAATCAAAGACCTACATCAAATACCTAATAATAATAATTTTTTGTCGGACAATGAAATGGGCTTTTCGCTCTCTAATTTCCGTAACGGCTTTTTTGTGTTCCTTGCTTTTTAATGCATTCACGATTTCCTACTGCGAAGAAAATTTCTTCCATCCTTTTTTGTTGTCTTCTTTTTGACTTTTTGGTAATTTACATTTTTATTCTGTATATGTACATGGGCATAAAGATAGATTTAAAAGGGTCTTTTGTGTTTATTTTTAGGGGTTTGGTGGGAAAATGAAGACAACTTCGTTTGAAAAACTTGATGAAGCTGCATAAATTGTGCAAATCATGAAACTTTTTTGAGCTTTTAATGAACATTTTAAAGGAAGTTTATTTTCTAAAATTAATTAGCACATTTTATTTTAGGAATAAAATGCTGATTAACCATGAAGATGACGTTAACAATTTGATGAATTCAACTTGTTGATTCAATGAGGAATAGATTCTTATTATACTTAATGTGCTGAATATCAAAATTCAACTTTAATTTTAAATTTTTAATAAGAGAATCTTACTTTTATTATTTTTGTTAGACATTTGACAAAACATACAAAATGAGAAATATTTTAAATTACTGTAAATAAAAAATTTGAAATTCTTCTTCAATACAAAAACTCAAAAAAAAAACAATCTCTAATAATTTTACAACAATCCTCACTCAAAGTCCAAAAAAAATTATTAATAGCTCTTATATTCTCATTAAGTTCACATTCATTCGATTTCCAATAATATTCAACAAGCCCACTTTTGTCAACATTAATGATGCCATTATACCACATTGAATTATGTTTCCATTGAAAATCACAGAAATAATTTCTTTTTTGGGCTATTTTTAGATCCATTTCGTGATGTAAAAATAAATCTTTTTTTATTTGCTCTCCTTCTTCATTTCTAGCTATTGTTCTCATAATAGACTGACGTATAACCTCAACAAATGGTGGGTAATTAATCATTTAGTCACTTGACATGCGGTATATATTTTTAATGTTTTTTGGATGAATACTTGTGTACGTGTATTTTTAGAAATGATTGTTAATAGCTTTATGAGTATCTGATGAGATTATTTGAGTGATCAAATTGGATTTAAAAGCTTTAATGAAAATTTAAATACAGAAAGTCCTGAAATAAACCTTTAAAAAACTATTTAAAAAGTTTAATCCACAACTTTCAAAAATGCTTTCAAACAAATTTCAACTTTCATCCAGCCAAACACCCCAAACATCCTAAAAGCTCACAACAACCTTATAAACCACATTCCACTTCAAGCACACATAAAACATATCATTCATATACTCATAATCCAAAAGCTCAAGTTGTTCCGCATATGTTGTTAAAAAGTAATTTTCTCTCTTGTTCTAAAAATATTCTACAAAGTTATTTACATCTCATATGAATGTAACATCGCAAATCCTAATGGCTTTTCATTCTATTTTTAGAAACTAAATTATATTTCTCATTTCTCTTACTTTTTTTTTGTAGATGAATAAAAAGCAGTCTACATGAGGATTTCTCAGTGGTAACTTGAAGGATGAAAGCTATGCTGTTACAAGGTGGAAATGAAAGAATGAAGTGAGTTATTTGTATGGTAGGAAAAAGATAAATGGTTGTGAGTCTTTGATCATGCATAAAGGATATACATTTAGTATGGTGTGAATAAGTAGAGGCTTGAAAATGATGACGTAGTCGTACAGGATAAGTAAGTAAGTAAGTAAGTAATAAGCACAATATTTTTTGAAAATTAAGGAACTTTTAGAAAGATAAACTTAGAAATTCAGGGAAGAGGCAGAAGAGGGGAAAAAATTTTTTGAGGGTAACATTGTTTAGATTCAAAAAATCAAGCCAACCCCCTATAGCACATTGACATTAAACTTTAAAATCCACAATCATATTGTCACAAAATGTGACACTCATCAAATGGAACAACAAAACAAATGTGACATCAAAAATTATCACAATGTGACTTATCGATACCAAACATGTTTAATGATAATGCACATATATCGCACCTCTTTATAACCTTCACATTACACCCACATAATGTGCGTCATATTAATTGCGTATTTAATAAAATAAAATACAGAACAAATTATGATGTGAACTGACAAGAATGAAAATGTTGGAGATTTATTATTTGTTTACAGCACAAACAACGAGCATGTGAATGAATATATTTTTTTTTTTATAAATAGCTCAATAAATATCGGTTCAAAATAGATAAATTATTTTTTTTTATGTTCGATTATTTATGATAATTGTTAATGAGCAATGTTAATGCTTGCCGGGATTGCGTAGACCCGGCGTAAATAAGTTTTATTACCATATGTGTGTATAAGCCTTCCACAATATTGTTCAATTTATTTGTGGATATGTGATATAATTAGAACTATAATTTTTCACATTTTATTAAATTAATTTTGATTAAGGCTTTTGTTAGGTAACAAACAGGTGAGAGGAGGAGTGGGTGGTAAGTAATGAACAGAAGAGAATTAAGTCGTAGTTAAATATTATTATGTCAAAAAGTTTGTTTGGTAACTTTATGAAAATTATAATCTGAGTTTGTTTGTGTTGATGAAAAACATCAGGTATGTTTCAGCTTAGAAAAGTTTTGTTAGCTGACATATTGTTGATAATTTGTTGTAAAATCTATGGAATTAAAATTAAAATTTTAAAGTTTTGAAAAAATTAAATCAAACTGAACTTCTCACATCAACTAACTCCATTCAATAACAATCCAAAAGCCAATAAAAGTCAATAACAAATTAACATCACATCCAATAATTGCAATAAAACCAGAGTTTTTAAATCTAAAAACTTTTCTTTAAGTTTATATAAAAAAAGTGAGAACAATTAAAGTTTATAGAAAAAAGAAAACTTTCAAGCATCAAAAAGCTTATCGAGTTTAACAAGCTTTAGAAGAGCTTGAAGAGAAAAGCTTGAAGGATTTTTTAAGAGAATTTTTTCTTCTGATTTCCTAATAGAATTGCTTTGAAGGGAAAAAATAAATAAAAAGCTTTTGATTGGATTAATGCTGTTTTGAGCTTTGATTTCTTTACAAAGGGGATTAAAAATTGAACAAAGGTAATTTTTGAGGAATTGATTTTTTAGTGCTTGTTTTTGAAACATTTTAAATCACTTTACTTAAAGTATTTTGTTTAATTTTAACAGAAAAATGACTGAAAATAGCTTATCTCTCAAGATCCATTTCAGTAAATTATTTCAATCAGACATTATCATAATCCCATTACCCATCCTATTAAACTAAATTCTAATAATATTTTGTCATAATTTTCCATCTTAAAAAAAAAACAAGATTCAAGCAAAAAGCTACCACAATGGCAATAACAATAACCATTTAGCTCTTGACTTTTTTAGCCCAAAAATCGTAATTCTTTGATTTTAGTGAATACTCAGGTGGAATGAATGCTACACATTGTGTACCTTTTTCATGCAAAAAAACGTTCATAAAAATTTACTAGAAAATTAAATTTAATTTTTGTAGCCCAAAAGAGAGTTTTATGATTCACAATACTTTTCATATTTATTGGTTTATCTTGAAAATAATTTTAAATTTATATAAATTTAATAAAGTTTAATTTGAGTTTTGTAGATACTCATTAAATATTTTAAACTTCCTTAATTAAACTTTATTTTATTCTAACCTTTAAAACATAAAAAGAAAATCTAGAAAAATCCTTCAAACATCAACAAAGAAAATTTCTACCCATCATAAAAAATCATTCGGCTACAGCAAATATGACAGAATATTAAAAGGAAAGTGAAGAGGAAATTTCCTGGTGCGTACAAGAAAAAACTGAAAAGGTCAAAGGACAAATTTTATTGAGAAAAGCTCTACAAAAGCCTGCAAACTTTGTTCTCATTTAATTTGCAAAAGATAATGGACATCAATATCATTATGTACAACATAAACATAACAATCAAGTAAAGTTTTATGAGAATGTGTTTATGTTTTTGGGGGTTTTTTGGTAAGCTTTTTGGGAAGGATGTACAACATTATGTACATTTTATAAGCTTTTGTTATTTAACATTAGTAAGAAATGTTTTAAAAATTGAAAACAAAAAAAAAAAAAAAACAAAAAAAAATTAAAACATGTAAACGAATTATTGACCGACCAAAATTAAATTAAATTGGAAATTAAAATTTAAATTTTAAATTATTTAATTTTAATGAACTTTTTACATTTTCATTAAAAATTTAACAATATTGTAATTTTTTGCGTTGGCTTTATTATTATTGCATGGAATAAAATCCATTCTTATCAATTCATGGTCATCAGAATCGGAAAATATGAAAATAAAAAAAAAACATATAACACATTTTTTTGCAAAAAAAGGTTAAATGTCAATGGAGATTGGATTGTAGGCGTTTTGTCGTTGGTGCTGCAATTTTTGCTGCGGCAAAATAATTTTTCTCTATTCAATCTTGATGTTACAAGATTAAACATAAAAAAAAGTTATAATGATGAAAGGAATTATTCATTAAATCTAAACTTTCCTTTTTCTTCTATTTACTCATTTGCTAGGTTCAGATGATGAAAAAAAAAATAAGAAGAATTACGGATCAAACAAACTGAAATGTCACCATCTATCTAAAAATTCATTATTGACTTTTTTGTGGTCAAGTGATTTCTTTTGGTAAAGACCATTTTTAAATGTCAAATATATATGCTTCATGCTTAAGGAAGGGTCACGTTTAATGGATTGTGATTAAGGCACATTTATGTGTATGTGAATGTCTAGCGTGAAAATACAACAACTTCGATTTGTGATGAATTTAAAAACGAGTTATCAGTCATGTGGAATGTGATTGATTGGAAATTTGAGCTTAGAAAATAGATTGAAAGATGAAAAAAATTTCGTTGACAATGTTTTGCTAATCAAGGTCTATTTTTTAAATTATTATTTTTTTTACCAAATTCATACAAATTTTTAAATATTGATTAATTGAGCATGAATTTGAAACTCTCCAGTCCCAACAAAAGCCATGACACTATCTGATAACTCAACACTCCATTTACCCAAAAATATGATTACTGCATAAACCAGCACGCTCAATAACACTCGAGTATCCTCTCACTATGAAATTTATGTCACAAGGATGTAAACGAAGCAATTCCCATGATAAAATAGCATCAGCATGAAGGCCTACACCATTGATGATGATAATTAAATTCCTAATCCTATTATCAAACGAATCTCATTTTTCAATTACCACACAATAATTTCAATAAGTGAATGAATAAAGGAACTTTGTCCTTATCATAGCCACAGCAGCTATTGATTTTTACTAAACACAACATTTTTAATGCATACACATACACAGCATGTGTGGACATTTTTGTGACCGACTTTCCATAGAGAATTTCCACTTTTTCTACGTCCTCCTTTTTTGCTACTCAGTACACACTTTTAATGCCAAAAGTGGAGAAAATAGAGCATATAATGACCATGAAGTGCTTGTTACCATTATTTTATTATCTTTTCTACTTTTTGGCAACACAATGAGTCCAGTTAACTTGACCTCTAACATATTTAATGATACTTTCATCTTTCGTTTCTACCTCCATGAATGAAAAAAGAGAATTGAAAAACGAGAACAGAAACTGAAAATGAAACTTCTTGTTTGCGTGTGTACAGTTGAGGGCTGTTGAATTTTCATGGCAATTGCCAAAAAAATAAGGAACTTGAATTTATCGAGGATACTAATGGCATATTCATATTGAGATTTAGTCTGTGTTTAACACTTATATTGACCAATAAATTGAATCTAGGCTTATGCCAAAAAAAAATATTTTTTAATTAAAATTTTAATTAGTTCTCATTAATTCATTAACATTTGAATTTTTTGCTAATTTAATTATGAATATGAAAATTAAAATTTATTAATAATTTTTTCTAAAAATAAAAGATTGACATTTAGCATTAAATTTATGTTAAAATAAAATTTATAATAATTGTAAATGGCATTGACCTATTCGAGAATGATTTTTTTTTTGGCAGTATTAATGATGTCTATTGAACTTTTTATTTTAAGGCTCAACAGAAAAAATGCCAGATTTAAATAAGATAGCAAAAAATTTACACTTGAATAATTTTCAAAAAATTAAGATAAATTTTTTTGAACATTTTCTACTTCTTTCATTTGCATCCCAACCACCCATATTTGCAATAAAGGGTAGCGCTCTTGATAATTAAAAGGATTGTTGAGATTATTCTGATGGAATTTTCTCACAGTATGGCATTAATTTAAGTAATTGATTAGCAATGCGAAAATGGACAAAATATCGAGTCAACTTGAGGGATTAATTAAGAGAAAGTTATTGATGAATTTCGGTCAATTGTGTTGCAATTATTTGAAGAGATGAAAAGATTGACCTGAAACTTTAAAGTTATTGCAAGGTGATAATTTCAAGTTTAAAAAAACACGACTTACGTAGAAATTTTTCCATAGACAGATTACAGAATATATGGCAAGAAATTATGATGTATACAATTTAGCTTATATTTTTTAGCTTAAATTAATAAAATCTATGAAAAAGTGTACTTGCAACTCGTCGTGAAATGATTTCATAAAATTAAAAAAATAAAAAAATCTAAAAATAAAAGTTATTAAATTTGCTGAAAAAACTTTAATATATATTTATTAAAATTATTCGAAAATCAAAATTGAAAAATTCCTGAAAATTTTTCATGACATTCATCCTGCCATGCAGTACCCAAAAAACGAAAAATGGACCACAAAAGAATCAGTTCATCAAAGTCTAATGGTTAAGCTTGACCCTGATAATAAAATTTCAAATCAAATTTTTGGTAGACCCCTTTATTTATTGAAAAATTCCTGTAGATTATGAATCTACTCGTCGAGACGCACATTTTGGTACCAAAAACTTCTCTGAAACAAATAACTTACACGCGATGCGTGGAAGTTAATAAAATTAAAAAAAAAAACATTTTTTAATTTCCAAAATAATTTTAATTGATGTGTCTCAAAACCAAAATCATAAATTAATTCTTCAAAGTCAATGCGAAATATTATTGTCAATTCACATGTTAAGCACATCTCCACGTGTAGACATCAAGCGTTATTTATTGTTCTGTCGATATAAAACATGTCAATAGCTACTTATGAAATTCTCGTGTAGCATATTGTGAAGCATTTATATATTTATTTGTTAATTAGGAAAATTTATTGAATAGTTAAGTCAAATGTCTCTTTTTATGATCTCAATTCAGTCATGTGGATAATTTTTGTTTCACATTATTCGTTGAAAATTTGCCAAAACAAAATAAATACAAAAAAAAAAATTATCGAACTAGTCATCGATGAAAAATTGGTGTTTAACGAGACGGGAATGAAATTTAATTCTGAGAAAATAATTTAAAATTTTACAGCTTGTTTAACTTTTCGTGTTAATTCTGCCAATCTTTATGAATTTTTTTATCATGTGGAAAATTTTGATGATTTGAAATTAATTGATTTTAAAGTTGAAAATTGTTTGGTTGATGCTCATATAATACAAAAACAAATAAATATTAAATATGATAATGTTTTTAATTTGATATTAAACTGTGGAAATATCAGACAAGAAATTCAAACATGTGACATCAATATTTTGTTTATCAAAAATTCAATGAACTTCACTTGTTGTTTACTTACATTTTCTGGTTTGATTAACATTTTCCATAATTTAAATTGTGCCAAAATAAAAATATTAAAAAAACTTTTTCAAGCAAGACTTTACAGATCAACTGTGACCTATAGTTTTCTTTTCAAATGTCATTGTTCCTCCTTTTAAATAAGTATTCTAATAAAGTTTAAATTCGAGTTCCTACCAAAACTCAAATCAGATAATTTTCATACACAGCTTAAAGTAATGTAAGTATTGTAAATTCAAATTTTAAATTTTCGTCAATCTTTTAAGACGTTATATGCGAACAAACCTTAAAAAACTAGAAATCCAAAAAAATCTTTGATTTTTTTTTTTTTTTTTTTTTTAGAAAAACAGATTAAAAAAATGATTTGAAAAATAATTCTTTTTTTCAGAAATCATTTCTGACTTTTAAAAAAAAATGTAAAATAATTTTAAATAAAACTTAAAGAAAGTTCCTCATGATAAGTGGTTTTTTAATTCAAAATTAAAGCTCTTATAAAAACATCTAAAGTAATGTAAACTCAATATATTTTTTAATTTAAAATTTTCAATAATCCTTGTGTACATATATTCACTGAGTATAAAAATCTGAGTTGTCATGATATTGATTAAAAGGAAGCGCAAGAAACAGACAGAAACGATTTGTATTTTTTTATGACGTAAATGAATTTTAATTAAAATCATACAAAAATATGTAGTAAATTGGCTCATTTTCATAAATTAAAATCCATTTTAATAGGATGCAGGAGGTCAAAAAAATTTTCAAAATATTCTTCAAAAATACCAAAATTATTGAACTTTTCATTTCTTTTTCCTTATAATTAATTCTTAAAAAGTTTCATCAACCTCAAAAAAAAAAATCTTTCACCATAATAAATTCAATACACATCGCAGTCATCGAAACTTATTAATTTCCAACTAATGCTATACAAAATTTTATTTATAGTCATCGCACACAAAACGTGCTTTACAAATTTCCCATAAAGAACCTCCGTTGCGGATGCTATTCTTGATATAAGTAAAATTTATTATCAAATTCTCAAATACGAGCACTGAACTTTTTCTCAAAATATAAAAGCTCTATTTTTAGCATTTTCTTTTAAATTTATGACTTTTACACAAATCAATCTTTTTTAAAATGTTCATTTTTCAACTACGACGGATTTGGATGAATCTTTTTTTAAAAAACTTTGTGTGGATATATTTTTAGAGTCTAACTTGACGTAAAAAAGGAGTTAAAAATATTTTGATAAATTATAAAAGTTTTCAAGCTTTTTTTAAAATAAAAATTTTGACACACGAAAGTTTTAATTTTGTAATATTCATGGGATCTGATGTTAAGCTGTATATGATATGATTTTGAACCTTCCACGAAATTTTTTCACTATAAAATTTCAACTTCATGTATCATAAAAAAATCAAATTTTGTTCATTTTCTATCCAGTTTTATATATTTATTGAATTTTTGAAAAACAATTTCCAATAACTGGACAAATATTGATTAACTTCTCGTTAATACGTATTTCGACGCAGTCTAGCGTCATCTTCAGAACTGTTGTGAAAAATTTTTCTTCAATTTGAATTCAATGCTCGCTGAGATTTTGTTTTTGGTTAAAATGTAAGAAAATTTTCTTAACAATTTTAACCAAAAACAAAATCTCAGCGAGCATTGAATTCAAATTGAAGAAAAATTTTTCACAACAGTTCTGAAGATGACGCTAGACTGCGTCGAAATACGTATTAACGAGAAGTTAATCAATATTTGTCCAGTTATTGGAAATTGTTTTTCAAAAATTCAATAAATTCATGTATCATGTTGTTCAAGTGTCTTCTGCATTATGCCGCTGTCGTTTGCATACCTGCAAATTCAATAGAAGCACTCCTGCATAGATTCAAATGACGCAATTCTTTGTAATATTACATCTTAGTCTCATCTGCCGCTCACATAAAAATTACATAAATATTTTCAATGATGTAAATGGATCTGTCATATTTTTGCGTGATTGAATTTTTTTTGTTGGGATTGAAGGTTCTTTCTTCTTGTGTTATCGGAAGAATGTGAGGTCAATTTTGCTATGCGATGACTTTTTCGTATAAAGTTTGAGTTTATTTGTTTTGCAAGATATTTTGATTAAAACTATCGAAATCCAAAAAGTTTGAAAATTACTATTAAAAGCAAAAAAATCATTAAAATATTTGATTTGATCAACTCGTTCCATATCATTTTCTAAATTTAATATTCTATAAACCATATTCCAGATCTAATAAAATAGAAAATGATCATTTTAAATAAGATGAAACGTTAAAAAGCTATAAAACTTTATTTAAATCAAAAATTTCTGATTCTAACTTACTCGATAATAAAAACTTTCAAAGCTTCAAATTGATTAAAGCTTTACTTCAACTTTCTAGCTTTTATAATAAAAAAACCTCCAAACGTATTACAAACTTTCATATCCACCAAAATATCAATCTACTACTTCAAAGCACTCTTTCCATTCCGTCATTTCCTTCACCATAGAATAATGAATTGTAAACATCATGGTATTGTACACAGTGTTGTTATCAAAACTTTGTCAATCTCCTCTCACTGCTCGTGCGCGTATTCATCCTTCCCTTTTCAGCCATTCATTCCAATGTGAAAAAAGTTAATGTCTACGTGCAGTGTATAGGAATATCGGTCAGTTGATGGAAAATGTTTGGGTGAAAAAGACCATTCCTCACATTTTTCTTACAACATATTTAACTTAAAATTCCATTAAAATTTCTTAAATTAATTGATTTAATTGTGAAAAGTTATTAAAAAGAAGGTAGGTTGAGGTGCGAATCCTTAAAGATTGTGTTGAAAATAGTGGCTTTAGAAATTGTTTTAAAAACCAATGAAAAATTTAAAAAAAAAAATCTGAGAGGAATAGAAGGTGGATGGTTGGTTGGAAAGATGAGACTTTCATTCTTATAAAAGGCACCGATGGAGAAAGAAAAAGTTGTGGGCGAGAAGAAAGAAAAAAAAGTTTTTCATTTTCGTTCCACGTCCTTAGAGTTTTATTACTTTTTACACTCATTCTACGTCCTGTGACTTAATGAAATTATTGCTATTTTTACCGTCTTCATTGCACATGAAGAATATTAAAAGTTTTTTTTCTAACTTTTGCTGTGGATGCTTTCACAGCTGTCGTTCATAAAATAAAAGGGGAAAAGCAGAAAAATAAGAGTTTTAAAATTTGAGCTTATTTATATTCTTCAAATTGGAATAATATGAAATTATTGAATTTTTAGTAGTTACAACTTTAAATTTATTTTTATCAATTTCTATCCATATTGCAAGGAAAAATAAGTAGAAAATTATGAAAATACTTCAATTCACTTCAAGTTCTTCTAGAAAAATCCATCAAATTACAATTAGCTGTGCTAAAAAAAGTTTGTCCAACAAGTGTTATTTTTCAATGAGTTATACGAATTTCTCAAGGAAATTGCAGTGCTCTTCTTTCATTTATTTTGAAATCAATCTTAAGTCAAGAATAGTTTTTGTTAGGTTATTCTCAAGGGTAGAATCATTTAAGGATGAGGTAATTTTCAAGAATAGCAAGGATGATTATCTTAATAGTATTTTAATGGACGGTTTATTACTTAAAAATTTGTCTAGTATATGGTTTTATAAAAATTTGTTCCTGATTCGAAATTTCTTTTATTTTTTAAATGCTACTTCAAGTCTTATGTTTTCAGTTTAAACAATATTTTAAATTTTAAATTTTTCATTATAAATGAAATTTTGTGATTTAATGAGCCGTTCAGTTATGACTTCCATCAAAAACTTGGATTTTTTGACCCTCCTTCCCCCTCTGTCACAAAATCATTTTGAAAAAAATAATCCTTTTGTTTAAAACTATCCCACAGCCTTAGACCCCAATCTCTCTTAAAAATTGAACATCATAAGTTTTTTTTCGTAAAATCCGGTTTAGACACAATAAGCATAATAAACTTGCAATACGCAATAAATAGTATAAAAAAATAGTATAAAAAACAACATTTCTAAATTATCAAGGTTTATCTGGTCAATTTACCACATTTAAGGACGGACAAATATTTTTTTGCAAGTGTTAAACATCTTATTTTTTTTTTAATATTTAAAACCTTAAAATCATATTGATCTCAAACATTATATTATTTGAACTGCTTCATTATCTGTGGGATATTTGCAAAGGTAAACGATCCAGCCAAACTCCAACGTTCATTTTGCATCAAAAGTATATATTTTAAAAGCTCATATCAAAAACCTTAATTGTAGGAGTAAATGTGGCGACAGCAAATGACAAAGTTGCTTAAATCACATTAAGAAAATCATCGAAGAAATTTATTGAAAAATGAGATCCGCAGATGAGGTTTGACATTCAAAGATGAAATTATAACCAATAACTTGACATTTTGCCATAATCTAATCTAATCTAAAATTTCAAGTTTTCAAAAGAAAAATCAATAAAATAAGCGCAACAGGATATCACAGAGCATATTCATGATCCAACTTCCCTACCAACTTATTCAATGTCATTCCCATTCATTCATAATAATAAATTAGGCCACGTAGCATTTACAAAATAAAATATTGATATTGCACATTAAATTTCGACGTCATCGCTATCCGCTCACAAATTTTATTTTATTTTTTTCTTTCTCATATTTTCCATTCTCTCTACATTCGACTAACTTGATACTTTATGTATACACTTTTCCTTCATATGGATGATAAAGTGTTTATCGATTTTCCTGCTCACATCCAGAGACATTTTATTCTTTTAATGTGAAGAATTGAGAGAGAAAAAAAGCTCTTCCGAGAGAGTCTTCCTATGTGACACATTGTTTGTTGCTTCGTCGATGCCGCTTACTTACATTTGCCATCTTCTTATTATTCTCAATTTTTTTGTACATTTTTCTCTCTTCTATCATGTTTCAATGGTGGTGGATGTGAAAAAAAAAAATTCATGAATGAAATTCGAGGAGAGATTTTTTTTGATTATTTTGTGCTTTCGAGGCAACAGGTGTTTTGGAGTTCTTTTCATTTCTGAACATTTATATTGTTTATGAGGGTCTTACAAGTTGCTCTTTTTGTGTATGCATGAATAACTACCATTTTCCTTCATTCACAGTATTTGAAATGAATATTTATGTAAATTTTTTTTCTTATATATAAAATGGAATTAATTGACTTAGAAACTCAAATTGTGATGCGATAATTGCGAAGAGAGAGGAAAAGTTTTGGAATTTTGTTGAGTCAATTGGGGAGAAAATTTGATGAATTATGACTAGTTCGATGGAATTTCTGAATGAGAATTTTGAATGCTCATTGATTCGGGAAGCTGAGCTTGTAAAGATGATTGATAATAAGATTCTGAGAAGAAAATATTCTTTGATTTTGTTAGCTACTGTGGGTTTATTAAAGAATTGAAATCGCAAGAAGGATCTGGAATTTGAATCAAAAGGATTCTCGAAAATTTTTCATTTTTTTCCTATTTTTTAATTAATTTGAATTTGAGAATACAAGAAAAATCTTAAATTCCCTTATTTCCTACAAAGTTTTAAAATTATAGTTATAAAGGAAGAATTTGGAATTAATTGTTACCTTTCATAGCACATACAAAATAACTAAATCTTTATCATATTCTCAACAATAATCCATAAATCAATCAAATCTATTACTAAAGAATCATAATTAAATTAATCAAAATCAAGCAATTACTCCTCCAATCATTTAGTCAATTGAATTTCTACGAATTCCAATTGATATTAATAGGAAATTTGAAGCAATTTTCCGCACATGTTCAATCATTAATGAGATAAAGAATTTTTTTTTGTTGTTCAATTAAACGTGTAAGGTTATGAAAAAAAATATATAAATTAATTAATTAATCTTTCGATAAGATAAATTTAACGCTGCATTTTAACTAATTAATTAAACCTTACATTGACATTTAGATAGATCAAATATGAAACATGGACAAAATGGTTTAAAAGCCCTGAGGATGAATAAAATAAACTTTCAATAAAAAAAGAGAGAGTAAAATGTATAAAAATAGAAAAATTGAGTTAGGGACGACATATTGCTTTGTCATCGAATGTTATTGATTTTTCTGTCATTAATAGAAATGATTTTGTTTTTCTTTATGATTATAGTAAGTCACATATGATAAAGCGATTGTGTATTTGAATAGATTTTGATGAGTTTTTCTGGAAATGGTAGTTGTCATGTTTATGGCTTTTAATGGTTGTTTGGGGATTTACTTGTTATCATACGGAAAAATTACGAATAATTTTGAAAAATTTTGAAGATTTCTTTGAGATTTTGCAAGAGATTTTTTTACTCATTTCTTTATTATTTTAGGCATTTAAAGTTCTAAGAAAATCAAGATCTCTTAGCACAAAAAATCTCTTCTCAATTTTAGATAAAAACAATTTTTACCACAAACAGGTTGAAATAAGATTCTCAGAAGTCTTATGACTCAAAGTATTATCAAATCTAAATACACAAACAAAAACATTGAGACGTGATATGAAAACTTTGATGCAAAACCTTTTTTTGGTGTAGGTTTTTCCTCTAATCAGAGCAAGATACAAGATTTTTTTTTTTGAGATTTACAGATGTAAAATTTTCTATAATTTTTAATATAGAACAAAATTTTATCAAGTGGTTTGATGACGATCTACCAATTACATCTCTGATTTTACGTAGGTTTTTCTAGGCATAGCTCAAAATAAACTCAACCTTGCGTGCTCAAAAGTAAATAAAATTCACAATTTTGCCTTTTTTCATTTCATCAATGCATTCAAAATATCTCAATTTTTGCCTCAAAAGATTATCTCAAATTTTTGTTAATTCTAATAAAAATTATTCTCAAGCAATAATTGTGAAAACATAAAAATTGTTGAATATTCTTCTCTTTAAAATGTATATATAAATTATTCAAAAATGACATGCAAATCAAATTAAAAAACATTTCTTCTTTCTTTCTTTTGCTTCCAATTAAAATTTTCAAGTTAATGCTCGAAATATTTTGCTGCTTTTGGATGAACATGCGGCAAGTAATTGAATTAAAAATTTACATTTTATGAGTTAAATGTTGATGTAATTTGTAGGATTCTTTGGAGTATTATGGAGTGAAGTTGCTGATGTGGATAAGAATGGAAGATATTCAGATTTTTTTCTGCGCTTCTTAATGAAATAATGAATGCAGTTGTTAATGTGGAATGATTATGAATCCGCATTTGAGATACTTTTAGTACAATTTTTGCAAAGAGCTTTAGGATCATGCATAAATGTTATGTTCAGTTTTTCAGATGCAAATGGGTTTAAATTAAGTAATTTAACTTTATCTTACAAATTCTTCATATTATGCAAATCTTATCCAGACCAAAATACTGCTTAAAAATGAGCTTTTACGAGATTTACAAAAATTCTATAAAATTTCAAAAATGTGTATGCACATTAGTTCGATTTCCATTAAAAAATCCATTTAAAATTCAACTTCCCATCTACATTTCAACCATTAACTTTTACAAACATACATAAATCCTCCATCACGTCATAAAAAGTATGAAAATAATCTCAAATTCTGCTATTATTATCTGACACATAATTTCATGCTACAATTGCCATGAAATAAATGCAAATATTCTGTTCGCAAAGCATTATTAACAATAATAACATCAGCGTTAAAAAAAAAGAATCTTGAAACTTTCTCCATATTCATATCTGCTTGTGCACTGCATACATCCTCAACTGTGTGTAACAAACTATGGAATAATTTGGTTAAAAGTTTCAAGGCTAATGCAGTTGAAATGATAACGATTTTCATTGTTGCTGCGAGTAAGATAAAGTTATGAGCATGTAGAAATATTATTTGAAAAAGTTTTAAGTGATTTCATGAGAATATTGTTGGATGGATTTTTGGATTATGATTATTATTTTATTTTTGTGTGGATTCTGATAGTATCAGGGATAGTATTAAATGAAATTTAGGTGTTTCGATGTCGACTAATTGAAATTTTCTAAAATTAATGATTTTTCATTAAACTCTAGTTGATTGGAACATCAATTTAAATTATAGTCTTTGAAAATACACCCAAGTCAAAAACCCACACATATAATTAACAGATAACAACAAAATAATATTAATAATCAACACGAGTCGGTAGATGAAATTTTTGTGTAGTTTAAAGCTCGAGACTCTTGTAAAATTGTCTTTTAGATGTCTTTGTTTTTGACAGTAACATGGATATTTTTAGGACAATTTTATATCTTGTATTTTTGGTTTTCTCTAGTATTTGAGTTTGGAATATACAAAAATTTTCCTTAATTTATTTTTAAATATAACATGGTGAGAGAGTCATTGACCTAAGGGCTGTAAAAATATTTCATGAGGCGTTTAATTTGTTTTATTGGAGAATTAAATTTGAGGTTAGTCAATTTCATAATTTCCAGTAGGGTTCCAAAAAAGAAAAGAAAAAATTGGAATGAAAAATTAGAAAAACATAAATTTTAATGAAAAAATACATTTTAAATTCTAGTCCTTCCTGAACTTTACTTTAAACACATTTGAGCGTGTCAAAATACGATCCAGGAAGCCCAAAAAATATCACAATTCCTTACGATACTAATAAACACAAATGTCCCATGTAGACATAAAATTTTATTCTTCCTTATTATAATATAAATCATGAGCATAACGTTAGTAGTTAAAAGAAAGTAAATGAACATAAAAATTCCTCATCTTGCAACACAATAATATTTCATTGAACAACGACATTTGTTGCCAGTCGACAGAATTAAACTGCCATAAAGGAACGCAAATAAAAATAGCACAATTTCCATTGTATGTTATCAATAATAAACGTATTTGAGTGACATATTTTCACCTTCGCGGCTGTTTACAAATAAAAATAGAAGAACATAAGCAAATTGAAGTCAGCGTGAAGTAAAAATAAAAATTGTCGTTTAAAAATAGTTGAGTAAATTTATAAATGGATGCGAATGAATAAGACAGTATTTTTATGAAGAATCCATTAGCAAATTAGGGGAAGGAGGCAAATTTGAGTGAGAAGAGGGATCCTGGCTGTGACTCAATGAAAACCGTGAGAGATTTTGGCCATTTTGTGGTTCTTTTTATTGCCAATATAAAGCTGTTGATTTTGGCTAAATTTAGATTTTAATTATAGTTTATTGGCAAATTGATGAGCTTTTAGTCGAAAGTATGACTAGACAATTTTGTGTGGCAATGATGGTTTTGTGGGTCGTGGCATTTAAAATTCGACATGCTTTAATTTATTAAATAGTGAATTAATTGAAATAAATTGCTTTACCTTTTTGTTAGTTTTTGAAAATTTTATTATTTTTTGTGGGTTCAATTGAAAATTTAAAGAACTATCTTCAAGATTTTGGAAAATTTTCTGGTTTTGAAAGTCAAATAAGCGATTTTCATCCGTAAATCTTCATCATTTAAGCAAATTGTCACAAAAAAATCTAAATAAATCTCGCAATTCGAATCCTTAACAATTCCAAATTTATTGAATGAAATAATTTTTCTCAATATTTCCAACTCACTCGTGCTATCGATTACAGCATCAGCTACTTATGTAATGCAATAATTTACAATTCAATTTGCAGAAATTCGAATTTTATTTCAATAAAACATAAATCAAAGTCATTCGCTTCAATGAACCAAAATTACTTATTTCTCATTCGATGGAAATCTGCGAATCTAGATTTCATTTCTCTTTTTTGTAGAAACTCGAGGTAGATCTAGAATCTAAATTAAATGATAAAATTCAGTTCACAGAATTTGACGTCATTCCTGTAATTTTTTCATTTTTCTTGCTCTCATTTCGCTATTTGATATTTTGTCTTTAATATTTTTTTGAGACTAAGCAGAAAAAGTAAACCAAAAATGTTTTTCTTTGTGGATTTGAAGTTTCTTGTTTGATTGAGAGACTTAATTTTATGTACGTAAGGACTGATTTTTTTTATCTTTTTTTTGGTAGATGATGATTGAAAAAAATAATGAAATTTTTACAGTTAGGTATTTTGAAGTTAAAAGGTTCTTTAATTTTAAGGAATGGAACCTTGGTCTTGTGAAAAATTTAAGCTAGTTGACATTTGTCTGTTTCATCACGAACCTTTAAATTCTCACATTATTAAGGTAACAAATATACTTAAGTGTCTTACACCTTAGAATCTGACTAATATTAAAGATAAATGCTTTTTACTTTCATATAATTCCCACAAACAACATCATTACTTATTCAAATATAAACAAAAAAAGAAATTGCGAATATAAAAATGAAATAGACGTAATAATCACAACGATGACTTTGCTACGCATACGAGCGTAAAAAATAATTCAAAAATAGGAACAAGCCCTTTAGAGAAAAGGAGAAAAAAAGTTTATTAGAAGAAAGCGAAAAATAAATGAAAATTGAGACGAAATGAAAAAGTTTAAGAATAAAACTCAAACAGACTTATTCAGTGGAAAAGATTTTTTTTGTATGTTCACAGTCGATGACGTAAAATGAGAAAAAAGCTTTATTGTTGTTGCTTTTTCTTGTAATAATAAAAGCACGTGGGTGTGTAAATATAGAAATTTATGTTAAAACATTTTCATTATTGTTATGGAGATCAATTGATAGATAAAACTCATTTAAATAAAGCCAAAAAGCTATTGAGTTATTATGGTAAAGGAAAATGATAAAATGACCTTTTATAATCTCTTATCATGGCTCAAAAACACGAACTATGGTGATTATCTGATTATAAATCTTTTATAAATTGAAAAGTTTGATTTTGGGTTTTTGTTTGGCTGTTTGTTAATAAATTGATGATATTTGCCGATAATTATAGTTTTAAACCCTTTGCAATTTTTTTGTAGTTTGGTTCTCCCTTTAGCTTCTAAATTTTTTAAAATCTTTAATAAATTTAGCGAAATTGAACAAAAAACTCCAACTCACTTCAAACAGTCTCAATCCACCAACAGTCTGCTGCACAACTGTAAATTATTCTTTCACATCCAAAACGGTACAATGAAGAATTTTTTCTCATTAACAGACGACGCGTAGAAACAAAGAAGCTGGATAATTGAAATTTACTTCATTTCCATGCTCTAATAAATTTTCATTTAATATAATGTCAAGGATGTCACAGGAACTTCCATTTTCGTAATACTTAATCCAATTTATTTATTGTTTAATCCAAATGAAGAAAAAAAGCTCTGCTGCTTTTTTTATTTTTATATTATTGTTGAAATATGGACAACTTAATGGAAGCAAAAGCTTGTAGCTATGGAAGTTGAATGAGATATACAAGGTGAAATTTGAGATGATGCATGAGACTTGATGTCTATTTTTGGATGTGTTTGTATGTACTCAAGGATTTTGATGATTGGTGCAATGTTTGAAGGTTTTTGGTGACTTTTTGAGAGTTCTGAATTTTTTTTCAAATTTTCCACAATTTTAATAAATTTTATTTTAAAATTTTTTTAAGTAGTTTTTTTAAATATTTTTTAAAAAATAATTGAAATTTTAAATTTAAAAACAAAAAGATTGCTTATGCAAAATTTAAAAAACTTTTGACTGAATTTTGCATTTTTTTTTAAATAAATCTAAATATTCATCCAAAATATGATACTACCAGATACTACAAAAATTCCCAGAAATTCTCAAAATATCACAAAAGATGTAAACATTTCAAAAGTAACAAGCTAAATTTGATTTCATCAAACCATAAATAAAATGTAAATAAAACTTCAAAAAAATAATCCTCAAATGTATGAAACCTGTCAAGCTTTTATGCACATGAACTTATTAAATTTTCTTATTTTATTTATTATTTATTTATTTCATGTGAGTGAAAAGACACAATAAAATAAAGGTGAATTAAATTACATTCTTAAAGCGAAAGCTCTGTGTAACAGCAACCAATTTTGAACAGCAAATAAAGCCATAATGAAATATGAAGCGTTGTTTATATCCTCTTATAGCAGCTCAGGTTTCTGTTAAATGTCAAATTTTCTGCTGTTTGTTTTTCATATTTCTATTGTTGATGACATTTTTCTGAAGAATTGAAAAGTAATGAAAAATAAATAAATTTTTTAAATTGCTTTCGCGTGAGTCGCAAAAGTTTACTTCTTGTTGATGCTTAAATGAGCGGAATTTTTTAAGGAATCATGAATTACTAAGGACGATTTTATGGTGGATTTTGATTTGAGACTTTAAGAGTTTTTAAAAAATTATTTTTATATTTTTCTTGCGAAGAAGTAAAAAGTTTTTGAGCTTTTTTTTAAAAATATTTTCATATTTTCAAGTTTTCTATCATCTCACTATTCAATTTTTAGTTCAAAAATTTTTAATTTTTACGACGTCAAATAAGTTGACTTATGAAGCAATAATAATCAAATTAAAAAAAATAAAATCACAATATTTTCTTTTCTGAATTGATTTAAAACATCAGATGATGTTTTATTCCACATATTAAATATTTAATTGCTGATGTTAGAGGAAATGTGGGTATGTTAATTGACAGTTTTCAAAATTGAATATGTTTATCTACCCTCAGATTTGTAATCTCATCTTTTTCTCAGATTTATCTTCCATCCTTCCTCATTTTCAATCTCCTTCCTCTCAATTTATGCTACCATTCAAAAACATTTACTAATGGATTTTCAACAGAATTTAAGATTCAATTTTTTGTATTGAAATTTTTTCAACTTTAAGTATGGCAAAAAAGGAATTCTAACACATTTCACTAAATTTCGTGAATGAAAATTCTATTGTCACTGAAAATCATTGAAAAATAATCATCCAATTCTACAAAAATGTTCATTCTTAAAAAATAACAAAATAGAACATTTGTGACGAAAAATAAGGAAAAAGTTTTTACAACCCACACAAAAATTCATGACACGACGTTTTATGCGCATTGTTGTAAAAAAAATATGCTGCTAGGTTCATCTACAGTAGAACAGACAATTTAATGCATGGTTGGCTGTGTTCTGTGTTCTTGGCAACTTTCATGCTTGACTGAATGACGGATCGAGGATTGCAATTCTAATCAGCAGCTTGTTAGGATTTGCAAAAAAAAAAAATATTGGGCTCGATGTCTTCGATATGCTTTAAATCCATTTACAAAAAAAAAACTGAACAAACTTTTCTTAAAAATTCAAAGTTGGAAAAATTTTAAAAAATTTTCAAAATTTCAATTTTTACTTTGAAAATTAGACACTAATTAAAATTTTATGTATTAAAATCTTCAACAATCTGAAGCAGTCATTTAAAGTTCAAAATAAAAAAACCAAAAAAATCTTAAAAGGCTACAAAATGAAAAATTAACTTCTATTTATCATCATAATCAATCGCATCAAATATCTCTTAATAAAAATAATGGCACTAATAAATCACCTTTGTCTGCGTCTTTCTCTATTTTAGGATAACAAAAAAGTATAAATCATGGCGTGTCTTTTTAAAATAGCTTTCATTGTAGCAACTGTATTGAGTGCTGGTTACGCTTATTATCCTGATATGAAGGATACATACATACCAGATGATATCCTACGTGACTTAATAGACTCGTTCGCTGAGGAAGCATCAGAAGAATATGACGATAATTTATTTGGAAAACTTCCACCTTCCCTTGGCTTTTTGGCACGCGCACAAAAGGATCAAACTGAACGTATGATGGATTACGATTCAATCTTGGAACGTACAAATCCACATCCATCGTTGAGAGATGAAGAACATACTCAACATTCCTCATTGTGGGGATATCAATTCATGTCTGGCGGTGGTGGTGAAGGTGAATGCCAAATTTATTTATTCTAATTTTAAAAAGCTTATGGTAACATTTCATTGCCTTAATAGGACCAAATATTGTCAAACCACAAGTCAAAACTGATGCAACATTGCCAGCTTATTGTAATCCACCAAATCCATGCCCAGTTGGATATACCGAAGAACAAGGATGCACAAATGATTTTGAAAATACAGCAAGTTTCTCACGTGAATATCAGGCAGCACAAGAGTGTATGTGCGATACAGAACACATGTTTGAATGCCCAGCAGCTAATCAGGAACAAGTTAATACACAGCAGAGAAATTTAGGCTCATACTTTAGACAATTTCCTCAGGAACACAAGAATATGGTCGCAAAGAAATTTTGGGTTAAAAAGGTGAGTATTTTTAATTTGAAAAAAAAAAAAATCAATTAGGTACCTAAAAAAATCAGATTCAAAAAATTAAAAAAATTAGTTCAATTAAAATTTTGTAAGCAAAAATTTCCAAATCAAAAGTTAAGCTTAAGAAACTCTTAAGTAAAATTTACAAGAAAAAATTTGAGAATTAAACAAAATTGCAAATTAACCTTTAAAATTCCTCAAAGTTCTTTGCATTTTACTTCTTTTTTTACTCACATCTGATATCTCTCATAAGTATCATTGCCTAATGATTCGTTCCATGAAATCTTTTCAATCCAAATTGAGACAGAAAAAAGGACGAAAATAAATTCATGATAAATTCCCTTGAGTTAAATTTCAAGCTTTTTGAGATTTTATAATTTTTTGTATATAGATCATGAAAATGTTGCCCCTAGAAACGTATGCAACCTGCATGCCAGAAATAAATGTGTGGCTGGAAGCTATGATGAAAATTCTGTGGAATATGTTTTTGTAATTTTTTTGGAAGTTGTCCATAAATGACGTCGTTTAAAAATTTCAAGTTTCTGTTCATTATTTTCAAAAATAAAAAAATTTAACTTAACTTATACTCGTCATTTACAATCAAAATCAACAAACAAAATAATATTCAAATTGTATTTAAATTAAAACCGAAAAGGTTGGTGTTAAAAATAATCAAATGTACTTCGAACATTAAATCAATAAATGAAAAGAAGAATTATTATTATTTTACTCGTCATTATTAAAATTTGTAAAATTTCAATTTTTTTTTGAAGAAAAATTTTTTATTGATCTTGGTAAATTATCAAAGCTTAATAAAGCGACAATTACTGCTGACTTTAAGCCTTTTTGAGAACCTTGTAAAATTCTCAGAGCTCCCAAAAGATCCTAAATTTACCTCATTATTTAATCATATAAAAATGATTCTAATCTAATTTTCCTTTCATTTATTCTTCATCATTTCCAGTCTTCAAAGCCAGCCACAAACCCCTTCTTGGAAGGACCAAAATTACCAATTGCCGCAAAGAAAGGATACAATGTGAACTAAACAGCTGAAAAAGATCAGCGACAAAAAAAATGACAAAAATTTCAATTAAACAGAACTGGAATTACTGGTAACGACTACTGGCTACTCGTTTCAACTGTGTCAATTATCCAAAAAATGGCACAAAACAAACAAACTGGACAATGGTGGTAAAAACATAATTTTTTTTTCTAAATAATCATTAAAATTTTTAAGCTGAAATTTAAACTGAAACAATCATAAAAAAGAAAATTTTGAATTAAAAATAATATTTTTACTGTTTTTCTCACAATTTTCATTGGAGGAAAAATTTTATTAAATTGTGAAAAATTATATAATTAAAAATTATTTAAAAGTAGTTCAAGAAGAGAATGATGTTTATTTTTCGTATTTATATCAAAAAAACGGACACTGTATAAGGATGGTGTGTGTATTGCTAACTGTAAAATTATGCGCTGAAAAAAATCATATTAGAATTAATTCTTAATTTTATGTCAACTAAAATATTGAATATATGTGCATGTAATCAGTTATATATGTGCTTACTAATCGTGATGTGTATAGACTTCACATCCACATTCGGAACTATATGAGTCCTTTAACAACTCGGACATAAACTGGTGAAGAAAACAATTTGATCAAACATTTATTTTTTAAAAAATTTTGACATAATTAAATCGTGAGATTTTTGACTCTTTTTACGACAGCATCAAAAGGAAGGAAAACTTTTGGAAGTGTCGAAAAATTCTTCGGAAAAAATCCAAACGAAAAAAAAAATAACATCTTGAAAAAAATTAACATCCGTTGTCTTTATTATGCCATGCCAATTGGATTTTTTCCTCGAACGGTTTACGACGATGATTCAAAAATTTCCAAACAAAATAGCTTTTTATTCCTTTTGCATCCTTGAGAAAAAGAAGTTGAAAGCTTCGATTTTAAAGTTTTTTATTTTTATAATTTTAATCCATAGCACATGATGGTCGGGATAAATTTGATAATTTCCGTAACATCAAAAGTCAGAAACTCAACAACTGAGCCGATTTATTTCAATTAAAATTTTTTGAATCAATTCCAAGTCACCTGATATATAAAAGAATTTTCAATTGAAATGCTCAACTTTTGTTGGATATGGAAATTTTCATTAGAATATGAAAAAATAATGTTTTAATCCCTTCCAAATTAAATCTCATGTGCAATGGAATTATTTATTTTTAAAAACTTTAATTTTTATCATGAAAAAAATAATTAAAGGAAATGAAAAAGTTTTAAGCATTTAAAAAAATGAAATACAAAAAATATATATTACTAATGAGGCATTTATTTTACTAATCCACTTATGAATCCCAAAATAAAGAAAAATAAAAGTCATAAAGTCACTTAAATACATAATAAAACATATTTTAACAATTTCAATTTTTGGGGAATATTTTGAACAGAATTATAAAAAAAAAATTATAATCATAAGGTTAAGAATAATAAAATGAAAAATTATGATAATAAAATTAATGCTGAATGTGACTAAATATTGAATTTTAAACGGAACTATTGAAAATTGTGAAGATCAAAGTTTTTATTGGGGTGGTTGATAGGTTGGTTTAGGGATATTAATTTCGTTTCTTAATCTTGAAAATAATTTTCAAAATTCTTATCTAAAAACATTTTGTTGAGGTTTTTTGAAGTATTTTCTTTCAAATTTTAAAATTTTATTATTTTTAAATAAAAACCGATTAATTTTAAATTTAACTAATTTGAGCTTTGTAGCTCCTCAAATTTTCATTTGTTTAAGAAATCAAACTAAGATTATTAATTTTACTAAAAGAATTTCAATATTCGTAATAAAGTTTCCAAATTCAACCTAATCAGCACCCTCGAAAAAACTAAAATACAATCAAGAGATGGAATAAATTTATAAATAAATCAATAAAAATTTATCATTGACTAATTGGCACAAAACTGAAATACTTACTAATTTCTCATTGCACAATCATTTATGTATTATTTTTTCATGCACATTAGATTCGAACCTCGAATCATATAAAAAATAATTTGCACTCAAAAAATTTAAAAAAAATCAAGAAAAAAATTCACGTTACCGCGTGGAAGTTAAAAAAATATTTAAGACAATACTATAAAAAATAAATAATAATAATTATGAATAACCTCAATGCAACTGATAACAAAACACACCTTACAACGTGTGTGAGCATGCACAGCCCTCGGCAGTGCAGCTAGTTTACTTTTTCATACTTTAATTATTCAACTATCTTCAACGCTCTTCCTACGTGGAAGTTTAAAGAGTTTTCCAGAAATAAAAATTATATCTTTATGTCATATACAGAATTATATAGAAACATTTATGAATGATAAAAAATTGAATCAAATTCTTATGTATTATTGATGAGAAAAAAATGAAGAAAAAGAAGTAAGTTTATTGTATCCGATTAAGAATCAACAAACTATTTTTGTAAAAAATTACTAAACACATCACACACCTTATATATTACGAAAATTAATAATACATTAATTATGAACATAAAAAAGGTTTTAAAGATCACTTAATATGAGAGAAGATATGGTCCATCGCGGAAGTTTGCACCGCGTGGAATTTCAAAATCACCATCCAATTTTGAATCAATATTTAAATCTATCTAACAAAATATCAAAAAATCATCATAATTGACAAAAAAAATTATTTAAATTTGCAACAACAACAAAAAATTTTTTTCAAAACAATTTCAACAAAAAAAAAAGCCAGAAGAAAATTTTAAATAGCAAAAAATCAAGAAAAAAAAGATTTGAGAGAAAAAAAAAATCCAATAAAAAATAAGAAGGGAAGATTATAATCAAAAAGAAACCTTCAAAATTAAGAGGTATATTAAATATATGCATAATCCTGTCGTGTCTGAAGCATAACAAAAATACTTTTCGATGAATGTTTTTTCAGTTCATTTTAATTTTTTTTCAACTCTCTCTTCTCTTTCTCCTCATCATTTTCATTTTCAAAATTATTTCCTTTTTTAAATTTGTTTGTTTTTGTCGTTTTTATTCATTAAATTTTTTTTTGTAGTTTTTTTTTGTTTTGCTTTTTTGAGGATGTAAAAATAATTAGGAATCGAATGATAAAATTTTGGCGCATTTCTTAAGAGCTATATTTCAATTTGAAACAACTGAGAAACTATTAATTTTTTTTTTAAATTTTTTTTTTAAATTTAAGTTTTTCTCATTTATCTTAGGTTTGTTTGTAATGCTTTTAATATTAAGAAATATTCAAAAATTATTTTAAATTAAATGATCATTAATAATAATAAACTGCATTAATCAAAAAATTTCAGAGAAATTTGAAATTGTCTAAAATTTTCAAGAACATGTGTCATTATCGACACATCAAAGAACCATCGAATTAAAATTAATTGATCCAAATATTTTAAATTTAATTTCTCAATGATAATTTCATTTCCGAGATAAGTTTCTAAGTAACATATTCACGTGCAAAATCCACAAAATCGTATAAAAAATTTAAATTCAATTTTAGAAAATTCAAATTTTGAAGCTTTTTGAACTTTTTTTTTTCATTTTAAAAAGTACAAAAAGGCTTTAATTTATTTTTAAACTTCCTAGCAAACTTTCTAGATTCATTAAGATCTTGCAACACATTAAATTAAAAAGTGACTGACTTTTAAAGCCACAGAAAATAATTTTCTTGATAAAAATCTCATTTGAACTTTAATTAGTTCAACAGAAGAACTTTCTGTATGGGTGTAAGTAGTCATGGTGATTCTTACTTCTATCACTAGCTTTCAACACAATATCATAGCAAAAAGTGATAAAATGATGATTTAAGATTGAAAGGTCAAGTAAATAATCCTTTTTTATTATTTCCAATACATAATCTTGTACAGATGTAGGATATTCTTTAAAAAAATCTATGAAAGAATTCAATGAAAGCTTTCCATTTATGCAACAAAAAAATCAATTTATTTCTACTCTGCAATTTAAATAATAACTGTTTTAATGACAAATGAATGTCATTTTTGTTATTATAAAGAGTTATGTAATAAATTTTTGATATGAAAATACAAAAATTATTAGAATGTCTGATGATATTTAAGGAGCAAAAGTGAATTGGAAGTGAATTTTCTTGTTTTCCAGTTGTTTTTACTGGATTTAAGCAAAGAATAGATGGCTTCTTCGAATTAAATTCTTCGCGAAAATTTAGACGCAGGGTTGGGGATTTCAAATCGATTTTAATTAAAATCACAAGATTTTATTTTGATTTTTGATTTAAATCTCAATGGTAAAATGATTTTAAAATGACTTTTGATTTAAATCATTTTGTATGAATGATTTTAAAATGATTTTTGATTTAAATCATTTTGTATGAATGATTTTAAAATGATTTTTGATTTAAATCATTTGTATGAATGATTTTTTTTGTGATTTTAAATCATTCTTTGTAAAATTTTTGCCAGAAAATTTTGGATTTAAGCATGAAATTCTTTGAAATATCACTTCTGATGTATGCAGCAAGCATCAATGGAATGTATAGAACCTTATTTGGCATGTAGGAAGTAGCGGAACTGCTTAGTTCCGGAGATCTGACCCCCTCTCTAAAAACTCATGAAACGTTCAGAAATGAAATAAAAATTTTTTTGGTCAGTTCCAGCCAGTTGGACGTACCCAGTTCGTTTTGTTTTGACAGGTCTTAACATTTATATTCTTCCAAATTTAAAATGAATACTGCAGCAGTGTTCTAATTGCTCTTTAAAATTGGTCTAAAACAGGCTATATCCTATGTCCAAATGACTGGAACTGATAAAATAAAAAATTGTTTAATTTCTGGACGTTTCATAACATTTTAGAGAGTTGTTGAGATTTCAGGAACCAAACACTTCCACTACTTCCAACATGTCTATTAAGGTTCTGTATATAACAATCATGCTTTCTGTCTACACATTATTCATTTTATTTAAGTATAAAGGCTTAAAATTGTTCCTTTCGGAAAATTATTTGATTTTCATGAAGAAATTTATTGCGTTGCGGCTGAATGCAATTGGACATAGCCTGTTCTTTAAGTTTTGCTGGAAAAGTTTTCAGTGTATTCTTTTTCAAAAAGGAAATTGAAACTTTTTAATCTTTTACTTGTTACTTCTGTATATTACAGAACTGGTTACGTCCAACTGGCTGGAAGTGACCAAAAAATTTTTATTTCATTTCTGAACGTTTCATGAGTTTTTAGAGAGGGGGTCAGATCTCCGGAACTAAGCAGTTCCGCTACTTCCTACATGCCAAATAAGGTTCTATACATTCCATTGATGCTTGCTGCATACATCAGAAGTGATATTTCAAAGAACTTCATGCTTAAATCCAAAATTTTCTGGCAAAAATTTTACATAGAATGATTTAAAATCACAAAAAAAATCATTCATACAAAATGATTTAAATCAAAAATCATTTTAAAATCATTCATACAAAATGATTTAAATCAAAAATCATTTTAAAATCATTCATACAAAATGATTTAAATCAAAAATCATTTTAAAATCATTTTACCATTGAGATTTAAATCAAAAATCAAAATAAAAATCATTTCAAAATGATTTTTGATTCGATTTCGATTTTAAAATCCCAACCCTGTTTAGACGGTAAACTTCATTTAGACAGAATTTTCTTTACCAACCCTAAAAATCTCTTTTATTGGCTCCTGTATTAATAAACTAAAAATAATTTTAGACTTGCCAACTTATATGAGTAGAATTTTCGTCATCAATAAAATTCCAAATCAAACTTTCATAAAGTGTTTAAAACTGCATCATTATAATGCACAGGGTATGAATTATGCAAATATTTGAAAATTGTGTAACCAAAGTAATGCAGGAAAAATTTCAAGAGGATATGTGTGGATTAAATGGCATGCAGAGACTTTGTGTAGGAAGTTTAACTTTTCTATGGTTATAAGACTGCCCACAATTGATAGCTTCATTTCAATGAGTTTCCGTAATTACCACTGCAATGTGAGGATTTATTTTACTAAAATTTTAAATACACAAACCTGTAGATCCAAATCCAATGGATTTGATGAGTTTCACAAATTTAATTCTTGCAGATATTATTTACTTTTATGCAATCAACATTTGGGATATTCAATAATTTACAAAGGCATTTGGGTATTATGAAAATTTTCTCACAAAACCGGTGAATGTAGGTTTATATTCAATGAACTTAGTTGCATAATTTATAAATATATAAATTTTTTGATATGAGTGAAGGTCAAACCAAATTTACACATGTTACCAGAATGGGGCTCAGATTTCATAGCGTTTTAAAAAATTCTTTTTTCACACGCTTTTCATTTTTACAAATTTTTGTATTTTTTGTTAATTTTCTGAGCCTTGTTAAATCAATTTTTCTAAGAAAAATAGCAAATAATATTTAAAACATATTTTTTTCATCGACTTTTCCCTCATAAAAAATTTTGCTTTCCTGACCTCCCTATCAATTAAACTTTATTTTTACTTGAAATTAAGGACTATTCATGAACATAAATCATATTTAAAGCAAATTAATCTTCAGACACAATTATTTGATCTCAATATGATGAATCGTTGCTCAATATTTGCAAACATGTCTTGTGAGGTCAATAAAATTTCTCATAACTTAAAAAATTGTGTCAATTTTTCTCACATGCTCTGCGAATTGAAAAATAGTTAAAGACTTTTTGCAAATAAAAATATAACTTACAGCCAATTAACTCTTAACGATAAATTAAAATTCTTGAAATTCCACTACACCAAAAATGCGCTAAAACAATCAATTTTTATTAGCCACAAAAAAAAAATTATTATTTTTTCATTTAATTTTAATTTAAATCATTTTTTTATTTTCATTAAATTTCCTTATAAAATATTATTTTTTCTCACTCCCCCCAATCCTAAATTGATTAATTTATGTCATTTTCAGATTCATTTCAGGCCGTAAATGTCTTCACTTTAAATAACATGCCACTGAAATCATCCCAAGCATGAAAACAATCCGACACATGTTAACACACACAGAAAAAGAATGAGAGGAAAAAAATTACTTTATTGCTTTAACGTCTCTTTGTCCGACTTGATTCCTCTTCTCATCGATCTTGATGGTGATTTATGGCTTGTTCGTTAAGTCGAAAATCTTTATTGAATTGTTTACAGAGTAATTTCAAGTGTCAATCATAATACTGTCGCCACAATGACTTTTTTAATTCTTTCTTTCTTTCGCCCAACCATCGTCGTCACATTTCTCATTCTTTTATTTTATTGCTCTCATGTTATATTGTCACCGAGGCCTTTGAGAAAGAAAAATTGTACGATGACTTAATTCAATTATTATTTCCAGTTTTTTTTTTTATTTTGTGATGTTCTCTTGTTGCCGTCTTATCAATTTTATGTAGACAGTCCATCAGTGTGTTTCTTTTATTTCCATATTGAGAAACGATTTTTTCTTCTTTTTCTGATGCTTGAATTCATCGTGAGATGAAATGAAATGCCCAAAAATGATATAACCGTAAGGAAATTGGGTTTAGGGATTTACAGGTGATATGTTGTATCGAGAGGTGATAAAAGGTATTTTTTCGTTTCAGATTATTTTGCAAAATTAACAATTTTTTTTTTAAATTCCAAATTCAAATTCTGAAGGTAAAGAAAAATATTGATTAGCCTCAAAAAGTTACATTTTTAAATTTTTAATTCACAAAAGAAAAAACAACTGCCAAAAATTCAAAAATTCACCAAAAACTCATCTAAATCTTCCCTGAGAACCCCTAACCCACACACATAAAAGGAGGCAAATTTGTGGAACAAAATAAATTAATACGTGAAGCACATCTTTGCATGATCTGCATAATGGTCAGTAAACGTAAGTAAAAAACCAACAAGAAAAAAAGAAATTGAAACAAAAAAAAAATCATGCTCAACTGTATGGAGGCACGGATGAGAGAAGGCACGAATGTAGGAAGATGGAAAGGAGAAAAAATGAATAATAAGAACAAGAAAAAGAAGAAGAAGAGAAAATATATAAAAAAAATCTTGGCCTTGGCGCCACATCTTAAAAAACAGCCGAATAGAAATTATTCACATCTGTTCTTGATTCTTCTCTGGATATGAAGCAGCGACGTCTTTGGACTTCTTCTCATCTTTCTCTCTCTCTCTTTTCTTTTTGTGAAGTAATTTAACGCATTGAGCAATTGTTGGGAATTTTTATTGTCAGAATTTTTTTTTGCTACGTTAATTAATTAGTTGTTTGATGAGACTGAGTTAGTTCTTCTGAAAATTCAAATGATTGTGTGGTTTTTGCAGGGGTTTTTGTGTTTCCATGCTGTTTAACATAATTATTGTCATCTTAGTGAAACAATAAATTTATCATGTAGAATGATTTTTTTTTATTTTATTTTGAAAATACTAAGTAAATCATAAAATTGAAAAGATTTTAAGTAAACTAAAATTTAATTTTGATAGTTTTTCTAATTTTTTGCTTCATAAAAAAATTGATCCTTTCCCATTTTTCTTAAAAAAATTTTAAATATTAAATTGCTGATCTTGCAGAATATTTCAAAAAAAAAATGTGAAGCCTTAAAGCCTATGCTGTTCAATGTACATTAAATCACTTTTAACAAGCTATTTTCATTTAGAAAAATGAGCCGAAAGCAATTAAAAATTACATTGTAGAAAAGTTTTGATTACTTAATGAAGACTTGGCTAGAATATCACCAAGATAATGTAACTGCAACAAAGTATGTATCACAGTGTCGTTTACATCTCTTTTCAATCAACATTACTATTGCATTTGTGGGTTTTCTTGTTTAAATGCTCTACAAAACTTATTAAAATTTAATAAGTAAATGACGTCTGCACGTGTATCCCAGGATAAATTCTAAGAAGGTTTTAAATTAAAACTCATATTAAAAATGAATGACGAAATCTTTAAATTACTGTGCATTCCGTACATTCGAGTATTAAATGAACGCAAAACTTCAATTAAATCAAAAAATATGAATTTACAGCGAAAAATATCTATCATCACATATTTTACATGTGATAGACACGAATTCAGATGAAAAATTTTATTCAATATCCAGACATAATAAGCAGAACTGACATCTCTATTTTCAAATATTACAGAAAATATTCATTTCATTTTTAGAACAAATTGCAATATTTTGAATTTACAGAGAATCTGTCAATAAATATCAATCTATTTTTAATTTAAGTCTACTCCAAAATAAATTTCTTCTGGATGTTAAAAAAAATCTGAAATGCATTGTCATGAGAACATCAAATTGTTACAGTCATACATACCATACATGAATAAAAATGCAAACAAAAAGTCAATCAGTTACTTTTTTTTCGACAATCATTCTTTCGTCAGCTCGTAAGTGAGACAAGACTTCTTTTCATGTCTATTCACTGTCTGCATTCACAAATAAATCAAGAATTGTACAATCTTTTCCTTAAAAATTCTCATTTTTTCCCCTGTTTTTCTTATTTCTATTTCAAGTCTTATGAAAAAATGAGTTTGGATTTTTTGGAGGTTTAAAGCGTTGGTTCATGGACTTTGAATTCTCAGTCAACAGACATTCTGCATCAATTACAAACCCCTTCTTGCTTCACAAACCTGCTTGTGCTTTATAAAAAAAATCTCATTTCACATGCACGATAACAAGTCGTCATGAACCACTTGAGGCTCCAAGTCATCAAGAGCGCGCCACACAATCATTCTATATGGAATTTTAAAATAGAAGATGAGAAGGAAGAAAAGAGAAGAAGAAAAAAATCAAAGTGTGTGCATGGACGACTTTTTATGCTGCTCTCAAAACTGAGATTATTTCTTATGGTTCGTCTTCATACTTGAGATATTGAGACCTTTAATAGCTTTTAATTAGTAATCTGTCGTCTTATAGATAAATAAATAAAAGTTTAGTCTCAAAAAGTGTCTCTTGGTATTGTTGACATTTTAAATTTATGTGATAAGTACATAAGTGCTCAATAATTTTGAAAAGGAATTTACATAAAAAATTTTATGGTTTTTTTTTTTTCGTTTTGACATTGGGCAGAATATTTTTTTAATCAAGTGACTGGTAGCATAAATTATGGGAAATATTTTTTTGGAGCTTCATTTTTAGAAAATTTTAAACTTTTTTAAAGGTTTTTTTATTAAATATCAAAACAAAACAGCATTTAGCATTTAAATCTAGAAATTCTTATAAAAATGGGACAAAAATAAAGAAACTTTGTTTGATAGAAATATTTCAATTATTTCAGAACCTCAAAGTTGACCAAACAAAAATGTCAAAACATATTTTCAAAAACATTTCTAAACATTCTTTTCATTTCATAATATGACCTTCAAATTGGTCTGCACACCGACCTTTTTCACTTGAAATATAGTACACAATTCAAATTGTCTCATCATTTCTCTTTCAAGTGCTTCCAAGTATGTACAGTTGCAAAATATTTATGAGCTAATAGTTTAACACACGTGTTTTTAGTTCGAAGAATTCCGATGACTTTTCAGTAGAATTTATTTTTTTTTTGTACATTGTTGTCTGTAAACAAAAAGTATCGAAATGATTGAAGTAAGTCTGACTTTAAGGATGTACTTGAATTATTTTTTTATTTTTTTCTGTTATTGTTAAACTTAAAGAAACATTTTAAGGATGAAAAAGTTTTGAAGAATTTCCTTAAAATCTTCATCAAATTTATTGTAAAATATTTTTTATTTAATAATTTTTTTTATTTTTTATATGTAATTATTTTTTTTTTATTTATTAAAAAGTTCTGATAGAGCATCCAAGGCGTAATAAGATTAAATGTATTTGTAAAAATGTTGCAATCTCAGCAGACGTCATTAGCCATTGCAACATAAAATTAATCTTAAACTTCTCATTCTGTTTTGAGTGCGTGGAAGCAATGCTTGTAAGAAGAATCAACTCTTTAAAAATTTACTTAACTTTCAGCTCAAGTTTCACTTCATTTCAGGTAAATAATCTACAGCCTATTCAAAACAATAAAAAAATCGACCTACTTCAAAAAAAAAGAAGAACGAAATTTCGTCATAATCTTCTTAAAATATTTCCATCAATCCACCATCCCTGTAAATGAAATCAAAAGAGCTGAAAAACGAGAAGAGATTAATCCCACATAAGAATGAGAATGTTTTGAGCTCAAAGCTCTTGAAAAATAAGAAGAGAAAAAAAAAATAAATCAAGATATTTCTTTTCTAAAACATTAAAAACTCTTTAATTATCTTTATTAAATCTTATGGATTATTAAATTATTAATAAAAATAAAAAAATATTTAATACAGACTCAGGAAAAAAATTATGAATGAATTTTTTTAAATACATTTTTCATCTAATTTAATAATCATTAAACACGTTAATTGCTAATAATCACTTAATTTGATTTCGTAGGTGTTAGACGATATACATTTAGGTACTTACACTTTGTTTGTTTTTATATATAATTTATACAATCATGTCGTCATTTTTTTTATACATTCCAAATCAATCTGATTTAAATTATATTTTATTGTCACTGGATATCTCATCGGGTTTATCTAGTTGTTTTTTGAATTTTGCAAGGGGAGATGGACACTTTAACGAGGGGCCTGGAACTCAAAAATTTATTTGAGACTATAAGTAAAGACCAAAAATTGCTTGACATCTCAAAGAAAGCATTGAATTTGAAAAAAAAAATTAAGACTACTGAATATGACCCTTTAAATATGAGTTTTGCATCTAAAATAAAATCTGACTCTTCGAAAAAGAGCATAATACCACAAAGAGGGGCCTGGCACTTAGAATATAGATTACAAATACTTCAAATATGTCAGCATTGGTAAAAATTTAATCTAAATCCTTTTTAAAATACTCAAAAATCAAATCTGCGAAAGCTACATCCCTATTAGATACACCCCATCTTACATTCATCTCTCAATTGACATTTTAATTTATTAAAATTATTGTTATTATTATTTTTTATTATTATTACTTTCAGCTACCATACGATATAACTTTTCGGCAAACAAGACATTTGACTTTGAGTGTCAAATTACATCATCAACACACAACATTCTCGCTTTCAATATAATGTATATGACTGTATGGCTAATAATTCTTAATTTACACTCAATTTAGTTAGACTTTTGTTTCATGTTTAATGTTCCAATTTTTTTTTACACTGGGATATTTGATTCGTTCTCAAATATTTTTTTTAAATCTGTTTCTCTTCTTTTACATTGTGGAAAAATGTATTTTTGTGTGGTTGCGTAACCAACGGCTTCCGAAAAATAAGAATAAGATTTGTAACTTGAGTTGGTTGGTGGTTGCTTTAGGAATAATTGAGTTATTTTTTGGTGAGCCTTAAGTACGTCGGCATGATCTCACAAATCAAAATAAAACCTATACCTGCTATAATTTTACCAAAATATTGTCTAATTTTGTCAAGGAATCCCCGAGTTTTGTTAAAGCTTCCTTGCCGAGATGTAGCATGTCCAATTTTAGGCTTTTGTACTAACGTACTTGACCAACGCCTTGACAAAATTTGGGGATTCCTTGACAAAATTATAGAATAGGTTTTATTTCGGTTTGTGAGATCATGCCGACTTACTTCAAGCACACATTATTTGTTGTTTTTTAGCTGATAATTCAAATTTGGAAGGTTGAATGAATTTTGTGGGAATATGTTTGGATACACGTGGTGTCGATGAATGATTTCTCGAGAGTTCTGAGTATTTTTGATATCAAAACTGATGCTTGTGAATTGTTTTTCTTGGAATTTTTAATTGGTTATTTGGAGAGTTTGTTAACAATATTTTCAAGGAATTGTGCTAGGATTTTTAAGAAAAAAGATCGAAAAATCCAAGATTTCACCTAGCATATCAGCATAACAACCCTTTAACAGTCTCCTTTTTTCTTTAATTTACTCTACAATCGTGTAGGCCTTTTCTATTCATCATTCTATTGTGTATTTAAAATTTAAATGAAAATTTAAATGAAAAAAATATTTTTGTTTATTTCACAGCCCACAATCGGTCGCTTTGAATTCATTTTCATCAAGGATAATGTTTTTTATTTCATTTTATATTTGGCAGGTTATAATTTTTTTTTCTGTTTTTGTTTGTGGGCGAGTTGACGGAAAACATTTAATCTATGGCTTTAAGGAAAGTTTATGGCGGTAGTAAAGAGGTTTTTCTAAGGGCAATTAATGAGTTGACTGATATTTTAAAGGATTTTTTTTAAAAAAATCTTGCTGCATTTCAAGTTAATTTAATTTTTTTCTGATGAATTTTCTCGAAATTTCACTTTTTGTGATAAATTTTCTCAAAATTTAAATTTTATTGCCATGCATAAAATTTTAAAAATTTCATTTTCTGTATTTTAAACGTATCCAAGACCAAGAAACATAGCAACATTTAATGAGAAGCCGCAGTTAACAAACTCACAAAAAATCCTACATTTTTGTCTATTTTTATAAAATTTACAAGAATTTTTTAAAATTTTAATAATAATAAATTCACCAATAATTTATTGGAATTGGAATTTTTTCATTCTCCCGATTATTTTACATTAATTGCTTCTTTTTCAAAAAGAAATTCTAAAAATAAATTATGAATGGATTTTTTTTTTTTGATATTTCTCCGAAGAGAATCAAAGGCATGAGTAGGAACAATTGATAATCCTTTTGTGTGACACATAAAAATGAAATTTAATGCCGATTTATTTCCTCTTAAAATTCCAAGAATCTTCTTCATGTTCTTATTTTCATTCACATAAAAAAATAAGTTGTATTTATTGATAAATTCCACAAAATTTTTGTTATGAATGGAATTTCTCAAACGGCACAAAAGTCACGTTCAATTCTTTGTAATTGGTTTTTATGCTTCTTCTGTTTGTTTCCGGCTCAAAAAATTTCTTAACAATTCTTTCTTTGTCCTTGAACTTGAACTAAATATCTTTCATTCTCTTACCGGGAATGACTTTTTGTGTGTGCCTTACCATGGCAAACGAATGGCAAAAAGAATGTCGAATGTCAAACGCATGCCTTTGAATAATTTTTTTTTTGCTTTGTTTTTAATGCAATAAAGCAAAAAAATGAAAAAATCACGAAGAAATTTTCAAATAATAAAAAAAAAATCACAAAATTCTTGTTACAGCATCATGTCATGGTGGTCTAGAGTTGTGAGAATTTTGGCTAATTTTTTTTGGAGGAAATTTGGTTACTTTAAGGTTTAAATTATAAGATATTGCTAAAAAAAACTTTATACTGCTAAAATTAGCTAAAATTTACTTCTATTACCGATCGAACGCGAATTTTAGTTATTCGAATATTGTTTTGATGATCCTCTACAAAATCACTAATTTAGCCACATTCTCATATTTCAAGACCACTTTTTGTCATTAACATTTCTGAGAATTTTCAGAATAACCTCAACATTATTTTCATGTACATAATAAAATTCAATCATTCCTTACATCACTAAAAAAATTTTACTTTAACTTCATCATTAGCATAAAATCGCAATAATTTTTTTTTTCTCATTTTAAACTTTTTTTCGTAACAACAAATTTAAAATAAAAAATATTTTTAAAAAAAATCCTTAGTTCATATTTTGTGCAATACATCGACACTCCCTTACAATCTGTACATGCTTTCGACGATAATTTGGCGTCAGTGATGGACATTTGAGGATGACTGTTGTGTATTTAAATTCCTTTGGCTTACAAAATGCACACGATCTAAACGAGTCATTTCGATGTTTATTCCGATGATCTCGCTTACTTCCATGTGCCTTTGGTCGTCGCTTTGACATCTTTGGTATGTAAAATGAATTACATTGACCATAACAGAAATAATTTGTGATGCGTTTACTGTAACAGCCATCCTCACGTATCTTCTGCTCAAATGGTTCTGTTTTGCACCAATCTTGTTTTAATAACTCCTTTTTGGCTATAAATAGAGCACTTTTACTTGACTTGAGTATTTTATCACCACGATATTTTTGAAGCTCTGCAAGTACGCTTGGATCAATGTTTGGATGTCGATCCGCAAGCGATGGAATTATTGATGTGTCATTGTACTTCATGATGACATCACCGCGTATTGGAAGCGGCACGCGATTTCTTGGCGGTTGATTTGTATTGTAATCAAAATCAATAATTGTATCAGATGTTGGATATACGTCTGTTTCTGTTTCTGTTGCATCCTCGTCAAGATTATTACTGTTTTGCCTACGATCAGCTAAAATCTTTTCTACGTGCTGTGTATTTATAATATCCATAATTGAATCTGATAAATGAATTCGATGACATTCAATGATGTGAAGGAAGAGAAATATTGCTGCAAATTGCACTTTCGTCATCTGGAAATAATGCAAAGGCAGAGGAAATGTTAATTCTCGTTTTATTATTTATTTCTTTTATCTTCTGTTTTTGTAATTTTTTTTATTAATGTATTGACCGGGTAAGGTGAGGGCAGTTTGTCTTTTAGGTAAATCGAAATTAATTGAAATTTTTGAAATTAAAATTTATTTTTTACAAATTCTTTTAAATTGTAAATAGATTTTGTAAAATTTGTAAAATTTATAAAATTTTAAAATTTTTCAAAAAATTTTGAATTTTATAAAAGTTTTAGCATTCTTTAAAATTTTGAAAATTTTCATATTTATTCAAAAATTTATAAAATTTTAATTATTTTTATAACTTTCTAAACTTTTTATTTTTTATTTATTTTATTTTGAAAATTAGAAAAATCCATTAAGTTTCAACAAATTTAAATCACATTTTTTCAGAAATGAAAACAAAAAAAAAATTAATTGCAAACAAATGGCAATTTTTCACAAAAATGCGCTTTCTTCACAACTTCCTTAATTCCTACTCATTCCCAAAGAGAAGGTGAAAATTTATTGGCAATTATTTAAATGCTTTCAATTAAAATTGCACTGTCTCTGAATTAAATTAATTTTTATTCGATCGCAATTCGCATTTACGAGAAAAAAAAAGTAAGTTAAGAGATGCAAGCTCAAAACGCCCAACATGAAAAAAATTTTATTTCTTCTTTTTTGATCGCTGCGAGGTGAGAAAATATTTAGATAGAAAAATAATAATAAAATCATTGAATTGAGTCACTAATTGAGTAATTCATTAATTCTAATTTAGAAAAAAATGTGAAATTAAATTTTCCTTACTCAGTCGGTTAATTATATTTTAGACTTTTTTCTGTTTTAGTTGCTTGCCCACTTCCAGGTGATTTTGAATTTGGATTAAGACAAAAAAATATTTTTTTTTTGTTTTTGGAAAGAATTTACGATGAGATTTTTTTCTATGGAAGTCAGATTGAACTTTATATGGAGATGTCTATGATGTGGCAAAAAGTTTGGTGGGCTTATTGACTTGAATATTATTGATATTGCTATGATTCATCGGGAATGCTTACAGACCATGTTGGAAGTAAATTAGAAATTCAAATTTGAAATTGTTTTTGCTGATTTTTTTGATTTTTGAAAATTCTCAATTATTTTTTTTAAAAAATTCATAAAAACAACCTGGAAGTCACAAAAATTTAAACAGTTAATTCGCATTTTCAAACTTCATTGATCTTTATCCGCAAGCTATTGCAAAGCTATGACGATGCTTTATTTTGTTACAGCAATAATGCTGCCTTAATTCATGCATATATAAAAAATTTCTTTCTTCTTTCCACCCCCAGGTTAAAGTTGCCCCATTTGTCGTCACATAAATTACAATTTTAAGCCAAACCGCAACAAAATACACTGTTTATAAAAGGTGTTTATGAAGAGAAGGAAATGAGTTGGAGAATGTTTTGTTAATGGTAGAAAACTGCATGTTTAAGGCGCAATTTTGTGGTAATTTTAAACTGTTCTTATTGAAATTAATAATTGACTTAATTCTTTAATTTAAAACTTTTCTAATTCTATTTCCGGAAATTCAAAAACTTTTTCAACAATTTTCAATTTTTTGGAAAAAAATGCAAATTTCAATTTTACAGTTTCAAATCTTTAAAGTCAAATTTTTGTTTTTTTTTAGCTATAAAAATTAAAAAAAAATCAACTCAAGTTCGAATTATTTCATACTGATCCAAAAACTTAATCTACACTCAATATATTGCAGCTAACTAAAATCCCAACCAACGTCGTCCGATTTGCTCACATATGATTTCATTTCTCTTTTTCTCTATTAAATTTGCAGTAAATAACATAAACTATTAATGAACATATTAAGATTAGTCTAAAGAAATGTGTCCGTTGGTGTGTCGCCGGCGGCGTTGTTCAGAAAGTTGTGACATCCCAAAATGAGCGAATATTAAAAAAAAATAAACATTCGGAACGGAGTCGAGTCATAGTAATAAATAAACAGTTAATTCCAATCGCAGCCACTAGTCATAACGTGGTCGACAATACGATTGAGAGCTTCACGTACGTTATAAAATAAATTTCTTTGTTAGCTTAAAACTTCACATTTCTTTTGTTACTGCACATGTATCACCAAAGACATGACGTGAAGAGCATTTCATTTTTTTTTTTCATCCATCCTACTGAAACCAATTAAAAGAAATTGATTTTCATGTGTTAGATGTATTCGCTGACATTCGAATGTAGACACCCGCGTGTGTCATAAAAAAAATCGCGCGCGCGATTACCTTATTAAATTTGAGCTGAAGCTCTCTTTCATTTCTTCAACATTCATTTCTCGTCGCTCAACTCTTAAGTGTCATGACCATAAAGAATTGGGATTTTTTACTTCTCTACCTTTTTTGTGAATCTCATTATTATTATTTCTTTTTTCTTAAAAAAAAGTTAAGTAGACAGAGGTTTTGGAGACTTTTTGAGCTACTTTTTGTGTGTTGCTGGGAGGAATAATTAAGGGAATTTGACGAAGGAGTTTGAGAATTATTCTTGATTAAGATATAATAAGTAGCACAGATTCTTTTGTCGTTTTCTTGATGACTGTATGATGTAAGATTGATTCGTTTCTAATAGTTTGAATTTTTAAGTGGCAACAGATCTAAAAATGCTTTATTTTGGTTTCTAACTAAGATCTGTCACTGATATATCCTAACCCTAATTCTAGCTTAAATTGCTGAAATTAAGGAACAAAATGTGTAGTTCAGTACTAAAGATACATCCAAAAAATTGTTTGAAAATCCCAGAATCCCCAAATTATCTTCAATTCTGCCATAAAAGTCAACAAAAACTGCAATAATCCCTGTTGCATCTCTTAATTCTTTTCATAAAAAAAGTCTTTCGTGCGTGACACGATTTTCGACAAATTTACATAAATCTTTGTTTCCTTTCCATGAGTTTCAGTGTAAAGTACAAAAAATTAAAGAAATACACAAAAACAACGGAGTTGATCATCTGAATGGGGAAAAGAAATAAGAGAGCATTGGAAAAACGAGAGAGATAAATTAATAAATAAAAAACCCATTAAAAGATCGAGAATCGTTAAAGTATTAAAGACGAGATTATTGACGAAATGGAGAAAGACGGATTGAGAGGAGAAAAAAAAAGCCAGAAGGCGCCAAAATGCTTTTTTTTTGTGTTCGATATATGTTCAGTTCTTTTATCGCATCATTTTACTCTTGGTGTATTCCCTAGCTATCATTGTTAAGTTGAAAATTATGTAAAATAAGAAAAATGACGATGCTTTTACGATCATGAAGAAGTCACAGTGATGAGGAAGTTGTGATGGTTTGGCATGAAAGCGAGTTGCGGAAGGTTAGCGCATTTTTCGCATATAAAAAATCTACAGGATACTTGAACAATAAAAATTTTTACTATTATTATTTTTGTGATTCGAACTAAAATCTGAATAAATGTCAATTTAAGTTTAAATTTTTTTTGAGGTAGCTAGTAGTGAATTTGCTGGAATTTCTGTTAAATAAATTAAATTTTAGATTCCATGACGACTTATAAACCATTCTACCTTAAAATCCAGCTAATAAATCGACACATGAACATCTCTTTCTTTTCATACTAAGCGAAAAAAAAACCCAGCCATTCATTAAGAATATTGAATGAAAGTTGAATCACATTTGTGGGTGTTTTGTTTTCATTTCTTCTCCGTTGCTGCTCTCCTCAGTTATAGCAACACATATATATCATTTATATTACCCACGTGCTTAACTGCCTCTTAGTTTCGTTATGACTTACAAAATTACAGCATTTTCTATTCTTTCTATGCTTACTGTTTGTCGATCCTTGTTTTCCTATTGTGAAAGTTCTTTTGTGAATGAAGATTTTTGTAAATTTTATTATTTTTAAAAACGAAAATTTACTTTTCGTTTGATATTTAAAATGTATCTAAAATTTCTATTAAAAGTCACTAAACAAAATTCAATCCAAATTAAAACAAATAATTTGACGCTTGTGTAGCATTCATTTTATAACACGACACCTCTTCAATTCTCGCTTAATATCTTAATTTTAATCACATTCAATGATTAACATCCATTTGTTAAAAAATTCACGACAGCAAATCTCATTTTTCTGTTTATCAACAATTCCATTCTCCTTTAAATAACGATAAACATTGATGTCCATACATACAAATAAACATGTGAAAATTGCTTCTGTGGCGACAATTTAATCTTCCAATTTGATTCCATTCAAGTCATTTCAGCCAAAAAAAGATTTCTCAATTGTACAGACGGATAATATAATATAAATAAATAAATATAAGCGCGACACGAGCATGAAAAGGAGAAAAAGAAGTTGAAATGAAAATTAAGCGAGGAGCACAAAAAATTCAAAAAACGAAGATGAAATTAAATCTTAATTTGAGGTTTTTGCTTCACTTTTTTCGTTATTATTCCTTCAATGGTTGTGGAAAAATCAGTCACTCTCTCGGCTCGCCGTAAAGACGATCAAGATGAGAAAGAATAAGAAGAGGTTTGCTTGATGTTGCTTTATTTTAACATGAAGAGAACAGATGAGGCCAAAAGGTGGGCTCTATTAATGGTGGTGGGCGCCACATTGCCTGTCTGCTTCTTTCTCTCTCTCTCTTTTTCTTCCGAAATGTATATGTATAAAAAAATTAGTACAAAAGTTAATGTTGTGGATATGTTAATGGGGCTAAGTAGCGCATAAACTTTTTGCTGTGGGAATTAATCATAATTTTAAAAATAAACCGAATAATGTGTTGTGGATTCGAAAGAAGGGTTTTTGGTGTTTAATTTTTAAAAACTGATCAGAAATCCTTTTTTTTCGAGGTTATTGGTTCAATTCTCACCAGAATTGCTCCTTTACATGCAATGCATTAACAAGATTCTTATTTAAATGTACGCATTATATTCGAAGCACCAGCTAAAAGATCAATATTGATCAGCCAGTACAAAATTGGGCTAAAAAGCACATAACAAAAACGAGCAACAATATAAACAAAAACCCGTAAATTTATAATGAAACAGCAACAATAAAAACAACATTTAAATGAACTCGAAATTATTATGAGAATACAAATAATATGTATTATTTAATCTATTTGTTGTGTGTATTTTCTCCTTAACTGATCTTTATATTGAATGATATTGATATTGATATTGAGTGAGGAGAGATGCATGATTATTGTCTGAGATTATATACTTTTAAGAGAATTAAGAGAAATTAAAGTTTTGTTATTGAATTTTGTTTGTGAGAGTTTTTGTTATTAGGATTTTGAATTTCTACTGATATTTTTAATGTGATTTAAAGTTTGGAGTAGAAAGAGTTCAAATTTTGTAAAAATTTGTTTAGATATGAAATTTTAATGTTAAAAATTCTAATTAAAAGTCATCAAAAATAAATAATATTTTCATAAAAAATATTTTTCAAATAAATCACGAAATTTGCATTTTTAATCAAATACATCAAAATGAGTCAATGCATGCAGAAAATTCTTAGGAACTCACCCTGTTTACTCATCAAATTACTCTTCAAATCATTTAAATAATTTAAATTACATCTCAAATATTAATATAAATATTTCATCAATGATTAATTGCCTGTTCATTCTTCAATAAAAAATTCTTTATAAGCAAAAAAAAAAAAAAGAATCTACGTGAAATTTTTAATTCATATGCAGCACAAAAAACGAATCTCACGAGATCAAAATCACGTCGCAAATGTGATTTCCTTTTACGACTTTTTAATAAGCATTAATCTTTTTTTCTTATATGATAGATTTCAAGCCATACGAAATTGAGAATCTATTGATTTACGAGATTATTTAGTCTATTGAGGCAATAATGAATCATGGTTATAGATAACGGGGAGGTTAGGCAGTAACGTCTGAGAATATGAGGATTTTTTATAACTTTTAAAATTTTTCAAAATAGGGAACATTACTTTGGAAAACTATGAATCTGTCTTAAATTGAAATAGACATCACATTCAAATGATCACATGACGAAATTTTGCCAGCAGCTACAGAAAATCGATTTCGTCAGAATTCAAATGGGAGTGGGTTTTCAATTCGATTCGTCATCTAATAATCGAATTAATATGCTGCTACCCAGATATCAATGGGAAAAATTAAGAACAATCGGAAATTCCCTTATGAATTAAAATTTTAAGCAAAAAAATGTGACACAGTCAGTTTAGAATTTCCTGACAAAAATTTGCATTCACGTTTGGAAAAATCTTGAATTGATTTATGAGAATTTTATTGGATTAAACAGACCAAGTAGACAAACGAAATTCTAAATTCTAAATTAAATGTCAACCTCAGCTCAGCAAACAAACCAAAATTGTCATTTTCAAAGTCAAACCATCCCATTCACTCATTCAATTCTTCGTCATTCATCTTTCCACATTCTCACTTTAATTTCTCTTTCTCTTCTTGACGGTGTGTTGGATGTCATCAAAATTGACTTAAAAGCAAATGCTTTCAAAATTATTCTTTGTAAAACATCTTAGTTATCTACATATGAATATCTTTCACGCTGTGAAGGAGTCGCGCGATTTATCCTAATTTGGCATGTATTCTTATAAGAAAAAAGAACTGAGCGAGAGTAATAAAGGAATTGAATGGAATATGGAGTTGATGGTGGGTTTAAAGCGCATTTTGATGGCTTTTTAGAGGAAATCTTGGATCAAATAAATATTTTTGGTGGTTATTTGTTACGACTTCTTACATAAAGATAAGCTCCAATCAGGAGAAATGGTGATATGTAAAAGATTTGATTAATTATGAAATTTTGCAAACTGATACCCTTTTTTATGAAGACAAACTGTCACAAACCAAACCACTCATTTTATCCCCAACAATCCATCCACAAACAAAGAAATCAAATCCAAAAAGACTTTTGTCTCGTACATTAATTCTTTACTTCCCCCTTTATTTAAACTTCTCTTCCCCCAATCTCTCTATCCAAAAGTGCATCAAATATCGTATTAATTGTAAATGAGCACACATATGAACAATTTGAATTATGTTAGAAGCTGCCACCGTGCTGTGTTTTTGCTTAAATTGGTAAACGACAGTGACCTGAATCCGATCTCTCTTTGATTGCGGATTGTTGTGGGCGATATTTCTCTCTTACATGCTGCAGAATACCGAAAACTAATGACTTTTCATTTGTTTTGTGCCATTAAAAAAATAACGAAATATTAAAAAGCAACATGCATGCATGTTGGAAGTTATAAAGTAGGATATACGGAAGTGACCATAAAAAGAGATTGATTAACAAAGTAATATTTCCATATATTTATATTTTTGTTGTTGAATTCGGTGAATTAGATCCATTTAGACGTTAGACATGAAGTGAACAAAAAAAATCGGAAGTGCATCATAGCAATCAGATTCAATTTACTTGTCTCGCCTCGGGATGAAGTAAATCAAAGGCAGAAAATTGTTTGTAATAGGGAGATGTCTAGGGGCTCATGTGTATCGAATGAATAGTTTGTAGCAGTTTTCAAATTTGTTAAATGATACAAAATAATATTTTTTGGTATTCAAATCTAAGTATTAGCAGACTACAAACTATAATGAGCTAACCAATTTAAAAAAGTTGAATTACTGAAGAAAAAAAGTCATAGAAATATCGCTATGTACCCCTTTATATCTATTCTCGATTTCACCTCCCAGACATCGCATTCCTCATTACAATATCAATTAAATATTCAAATTAAACCTCACTCAGAACCTTCGACTTAACTTCTGTCCAGACAAAAGAAAACATTCCATTCAAATATCTCGGCTCCTGGCAAAAAATATAAAAATTCACTCTCAATTCCCCCAACCCAAATCCATCTGGAGCCTCTAAAGTACATACCGAGACAGCGACTTTATTATTATTATTGAACAATTGAAATGCATAAAAAATGGAGGGGGGAGAGAAAGATTAATGAAAACATGACGGTAAAGTAAATTTTTTTACATTGTAAAATGATTCAATTACAGTCAATCACGATCTGTTTGTGCAGATTAAATGAGTGCAGATTTAAATTGAATTCATTGACATGACGTGGATACTTTTTATTGTTTGTGACGGGAAAGCTGGGTGAAAAGAATAGGAGATGACTACAATGTGTGTGGATTGAGTTGATGAATGAATGGTAAGGTGAAGATTTGATATTTTTTGGAAGATGGGATTCAAATAAGCAGTAACGGATAGTTTAAAAGTTTGCTGGCTTCTTAATAAGCTATCAAAGTTCGATTCCAGGGAAGTCTAGTCTGATATAGATATTCTTTCCTTTTTTTAGTCGCATAACCTCAATTCTCATTTTTAGAAAAATGTAGCTTAAATACTGAATCATAATAAGTTTTGCTTACCCCTAAAGATTCAATTTCATTGAACAACAAAAAGTCAAAAATTTAATAGCTTCTCAACCAAACGGCCTCAAACCAAAGCATGGCGCCAAAATTCCCTAAATAACCGATTACACATAATGCGATCCACAAAAAGCAATCAAATCTAATCCCAAATTAATTAAAACAACACAAAATTTGGCCTCATCAAGCACCTTTAATCCCAAAAATAAAATAACATAAAACATTGTAAAATCCACAAAATGACCATAAATCCAACAAAAAAAAAGAACTAATCCGTTAAAACAAATATTAGAACGAGACCAGAAATTAAATTTCATTTTTTTTTCTCTCTGTTTTGTTAAACAACCATTAAATGTCGATATCAATTTAAATTAATTTAAGTCCCTCTTTAAAATCCCGTACATACACACATACTGTCCCGCCTTTTCTACAAATAAATATATAAAAAAAAATCTCTTGAAAATGAGAAAGAAAAAGAAGATTTTGAAGCATTATTTCCACTAATCGCTCATTTCTCAAGCGAAAAAAAAGGCCGAATGTAATAAAAATTAAATCAAAGTGGCGTCAGTGAAGCAGTCAATTTACAAAAAAAAAAAAAAAGATGAGTAAAAAAACCTCGATGAAGCTCCAGAATGAAAATTCTATTTTTTCTTCTTTTCAAGTGTTTTAATTTTTTTTTGCAAAAAAAAAAAACTCTCTTTTCAGATCTTTAAAACAAGAAAGAAAAAAAAAATCTTCCGTCTACATACTCGCGGCGAGTAACTGAGAAATAAAAACAAAAAAAAAAAAATAAATAAAAAAATTCAAAAGGCTTTAATTAAAATCCCATAAATTCTTACATTTGCCTCATAAAATGCTATTATTTTTTTCTTGAAACATAAAGGAAAGATTGAAAAGGAAAGACAGAGAGGGAGAGATAAGAGCAATAAAATAATTAAGATTGTATGCATTGGTTTTGATTAATTTTAATGTTGAGTGTTGCAGCAAGTGGAAAATCATGTCTGCCAATTGAGAATCGCTTTTAGTAGTTCTGAGTTGTGGAAATGACTTTTGTGATGGAATTGAGCGCATTTTAATTTACATTAGGTGCAGTTTTGAGAATTTTAAGGTGGTCAAAAAATTTTAAATTGTAAAAATTATCAAAACACACATGCTTCCAACCCTCATCCTATTCAAAATCTATCTAATTACTCAAATCACAAACCAATTTAAATATTCCATGACTCACTGAAAGTATGCAGCCAATATTCAAATAATAAACTTAACGACACTCAGTGGCACCCTCATTTCTAGACAAATGGCTATGAAAAAAAAATATTTTTATAGCTCCTTTACAATCTGTTTTAAGATCGCCGTACATATTACTATGACCTGGACGTGTGTAGATCATCAAAGTCATTAAGTTAGTCATGCCATATGCTTATCATTGACTAGCTAAATTCGCATAAATTACGAAAATAGCATCCATAAAAAATGTGATCAAAGAATTCATGATTTTTTTCACATAATTCTCATTTCCATTGATTCATTCATATAGCAGAATATTGAGTGAGTTCGACAATATCTTCATTCAAGTGGTCGAAGCTGTTGTGCAAATTAGTTCCAGTTGATTGTAGATTTTATTTTTTGTTCTTTTATTTTGGATCGAAATAAATATCAATTTATTATGAATTCTTTTACGTTCATTCAGCTGGAAGGAGATGAAAGTTAGATGTGCCGTGAAGTTGAATGAGTCATTGGGAATTGGAATTTTGCATTTTATGAGGGTTGGAAGTTTGGACTTTTGGAATTGAACTTTAGTTCGTGGATTTTTAGGGGTCAATTCTTGTAGCTGTTAAATGTTATAGAGTTTATTAAGGAGGAATTATCTTGTGATTGAATCGTTACAATGGTGCCTGAATATTTCATAGAAATTAAATTAAATTCCCTCAATGAGATAGAGTTACAACTACACTGCAATTTAAATTAATTGAATCTTGTAATTTCTACTAAAATCTTAATTTAAGTCTCAAAATTGTTCCTAAATCCCTTTTAGAAAAAATAAATAAATTCCACAATAATTCATCTAAGGATGTCTGATAGATCTAAATTCATATAAATTACTGATAATTTTCATAAATAACACAAAAAAAAACTAAAATTGCATCACTAGCATCTCACACTTTAAACTTTTTGCCTGCCTTTATTTTGCCATATTGTGTAAATTGCCGACTCCACTTCATCATCATTCATTCATTCATTGCTCTAATCTCAGCAATAAATCATTACGACTAGTCTCCATAACATACAATCAAATGGAATTATCGCAACAACAACAAAAAATTTATTAGAATTAAACCATTTAAGGTCATTTTGCCGCAAATCTCTTGCCAATTTTATAAAAAAAATATATATTAAAGCTTAAGACTGTATGCCAAAATATCAAAAATGACGATTACCAGAAATTCACACGACCAATCGGACAAACGCTAAACAAATGATCATTGAATCATTTCCAGATGGACTACACAGATCAGGAGATTAATCGCATAACAAATAATAATAAATTCAATAAAGTAAAGAGAAATAAATGGAAATATATTAAAAAATACCAACGCTTAGTTAGAGTGAGATGAATGTGTGTATAATAAATATATGAAGATGTGTGATAAGAGGGGGGCAATAGTAAGTGAATGACTAAAACGCGGCGCAAAAAAGCCCACTTAAACTCAGACATGGTGGCGATTGAATCGCAGAAACAAAAGGTAAGTTGGGAAATGATATTTTGGTGATTAGAGCGCATTTTTTGATGGAAGCTATAGAAATAAAGTTTAAATTGATCAAATGGCTAAAGTTACATAAAATTATTAAAATTAATTTTTAGTCAAATAAATTCTTTATGACTTAGTTATTTTGAAAAAATGTATAGAATGAATCGAATTAAAATTTTTCCACAAGACAAACTGCACTTAAACAGCTAAAAAAACTTCAACAGAACAGAAATAAAACTTCAAAAATTTATAAGATTTATAAAAGAAATCTGTGTGTTTGCATTTGTTTTTGGGTGGAAGTGACGACTCTTGTTTTTATGGTCACACGAAATATTACTTATATTCACAATATCTATATCTACACGGCACTAGTGTGATACCCACCTTCGTTTTGTTGACTAATCCAAATTTGTTGTTTCGTTCAATTATTGATTTGCGTATTGCTTGGACGTATTGACGACAAAAGCTTTACTTTTTTGATGAAAATTATTTGTGACTTTTTTTTGTTTTTTTTTTTTTGCTGTTGACTTCTTTTTTTTCTCGAGTATTGTTGGCGCTTTAGATGTGCTTAAGATCTCTCTTTTTGTCTTATTTGAATTTTACTGTCAATATTATTTTATATCCATTTTTTTAAAATGATTTTTTTTGCTTCCTACTTTTTTGTGAGATTTTTTTTTATTTTAAAGATTTTTAAAAATTCTTATTTTTCTACTATAACTTTGAATTGTAAATTATTGAATTTATAAATTTTTGCAAATTAAGGGTCCACATTGTTGGTTTGAATGTTCTAGCTTTGATCACTTTTTACAGGTTTTTTGAATAATTTTGTATTTTTTAAGGTGAATAAAATTTTTAATTTGCAAGTTCTATTTTTTTTAAATCGATCTTTTTCTAAATCGTTTGATTTTTATATTATTTTAAAATTTTCTCAAATTTAATTTCTTTTTCGTTTTGTTTTATTTTTTGACTTTTACGTTTTTAAATCTTTCAAATTTTTATAGTTCTCTGAAGTTTTTGTATTTTTAATTATAATTTTATTTATTTATTTTTTTGTCACTCAACTCAGTTTTTTTTTTTTAGAGAAAATCTGTTGCTTCCCAAAAAATTTATAAAGTCATATTTTGCGAATCACTTGTGCTAATTGGCTTCATAAAAATCAGTGTCTAAACAATTTTTTTTTATCTTTGTTAATTTAATTCCAATTAATATTAATCTTTATAATTAAAAATACGAATCTTGACTCAAATTAATTAATTATACTCTAAATTAAATTCAAACATTTTTTTAACACCACATCACATTCAGATATACATTCTGTTCCTCGTGCAGCTGATTTATTTCTCAAATTTTTGTCACGTATGATTTTTTTTTATTTTATTATTTTTGATCACAGAAGAATTTCCAAAATAAGTTTTGTTTCGATGTACAAGGAATTGTTAAATCCTTTCCGAAATAAGAAATAAATAATCTCCAATGAAATATGAACGATCACTAAAAGAACGATTTTTTTGAAGAGAGAATCTCGCAAAGAGATGTTAATCGTTTCAATGTTTTCAAACAAGTGAGTAGTGATCGTGCTGTTGTTCGGAGAAATATAGAAATACGGAGATGAAAGAGAAAGAGAGAAAAATTAAGTATTTTTTTTCGGTGCAACACAGTTCTCGCTCTCAACATGTGTGTGTTTTGAGATTTTTCCCTTTTTGTTGCATTAAGGCAAAAAAATTGCACATATTGATGCAGTTTAATTAATTTTCGTTAATTGATGGTAATTTAAATTTTTTCAATTCCAAACATTTTTTCAGGCATTTTTTAATTTTTGTAAAATAGAATTTAATGTTTTTGTTTGTAGTTGTTATTTTGTATGGAATATCACTGTTTTGCTTCGCAATTTTAAAATATTTTTGTTTAAATGCATAATTAATAATAAATTTGAAAGTTGAACCTTTCTTCTAAAATATTGGACAGGATTTATTAATTTTTTAAAATTTTCACAAATTCCAACCCCCCAATTTGAAAATTTACATTAAAATTTGCGCTACAAAAAATCCTTAATCTTCATACTCATTTCATCATTTATTGAATATAAATTAACAGAAATTGATCACACCTACTTGATCATCATCCGACAATTACTGTTAGTAACTTAATTAATGAAATTATGAACATTCCATTAAGAAATGTATAAAAAAAAATTATTTAAAGGAATTTAGCTTGAAATAACTTTATGATTTTTTAGTGGCGGCATGAAAATTTTGACGGCGATTGTGTGTCGACTGTGCGGCACCAATCAATAGACGACTCATATTTTTTTATCGCTTTTCAACTCTAGGAATGAATTAATTACAATTTTACTGCTATGATGAATTTTTTAAGTTGTGACTTAATGATGTTTTGTACCTGAATGTTGCGTTTGTTAGTTGATGATTGTTGTGAGTTTATTAGAATTGTTGTAAGCTTCTGATTATTTTTGCTTTTTGAATATTTTGACTATTTTTTGCGTAATCTGAAATGAATTATCTTCATGATATGATTCGAAATATCACAAAACCTTCAAGCAAAATAAAAAAAAAAAAAACAAAACAAGAGAACCTAAAAATTGAACGTCATAAGGGCATGTCATACGAAAATTCTCAAACTTAAGGTCCAGTTTTAATAATTTTGAAATTTGAATTTTGAATTCCCAAAAACTTTTTAAAGTTCAAATCTTTTTTTTTCGTTCATAAAATTTAAATTCAATCCTTAATATCCGATACTCAATAATGATTTCAAAAACAATTCACACAGCAGTTCTTCTGAGTTACTAAATAATTCTCCTTCCAACAAACTTCTACCTTGTTTCATTACACATCTTACGTCTGAATATATTTTTTTCAATTAAAAAACATATTTTTGAAAAATTTCATTTATTTTTAACAAATTAAAGTTGCATGCAATTCGAGCTCAAACATTAAGACATTTGGGTAGTGGACAGTGCTGTTTGGGTGAATTAAAAAAATAAAATAAAATAAAGAATTAAGCAAAAAACATGATATATTGCATGTGTGAAATGTTTACCGGCTCATATTCATATATGGGCAATTAAGACCGTTGATTTTATTTGATTATAATTCAATTAATGCCACAAAGAATTGTGGTCGATCCATAAATGTTTTATGGAGTATGAACCAACATTTTTCCTTCTCTTCTGAGTTATATAGTTCAAAATGTTGAAATTAATTTTATTTTTGTCATATATGATTCAAGCAATGTGTCTGTGAGTAAAAGAAATAGACATACTTGAAAGGGGGTGCGCAAACAATTCCTTGGCTCCAGGTGATTTATTTGTGTACATTTCAATAAATTATAATTATTTTAAACTCAAATATTTAAATAAATTTATTATTTGTATTTTAAATTTATTGGACAACTTTACATAAATTAGGAACTGAGAAATTTTAATTTGATTGCTTTTTTTATGATTTTTGACTTATTAAGACTTGATTTTGAGAATTTCGAGCACCAAATTTTTTTTTTGTTAAATCATTTTCTCAAATTTCAGAAATTCTATAGAAATATTTCTTGATCCCACCTCGTTACGTAATAAGCAAACGACTCCTATCATAGCAATTAATAAATTAACTAATTAACATTGAAACTTTTTAGAAACTCGATTAGAACGAGAATTAGTCATTTAAATTTCAATTGTAATGCAAATAAAGAAAATAAATTTCATAAATTTGCTTAGGTTGACTTCATTGGCTGATAAATGGAATAAAAAAAATTTCATTTTATTTTGAGAAATAACTTAAAATTAAATAGCAACACCAGTTTAATTTTTTTATGCTATTCAAAATGATTTAAAAAATAAAAAAAGTAAAAACATTTCATATATTTTCCATCAAATCTACCCTATATATATGTACATTATTCGTGTACCTGAGGAACATAGATTGAAAGAGAAACTTTGGGACATGACATTCCATTTTATATTTTTTATTTTTTTTTTTTATTTGAAAATTTTTGAAATCAAAAAGTACGCCTCTTGGATCGAGATAAAGTTCTTATTTTCTTTTAATTTTTTGAAAATTGTATTCAAATCATTCAAAATGACACAATTGTCACACAATTTAAGGCGTTGCCTTACTCTTTAGGTTAGAGGTCAATCCTAATCATTTTTTTTCATACTTATTTTTTTTTAAGAATAAAAATGAGTTTGATATTTCTTCAGTATTTCAAAGCTTGGTGCTTGTAAGTAAAATAAATTTAAATTCCTTCTTAAATCAAGAGTCCAAGATTTTTATCCTGAAAACATTTTAAAATATTTTCACTGGTCCCGCCCGTCAACGTAATCATCAAAATCAATCTAAAGTTTCAAGTTTATTCAAGACAATAATAATATATCGATCGCTGTCTCATTTGTACTCAAATAATTTTCCAACTGAGCACATGACAAGTGAAGAAAAATGACTTGTGAAAATTGCTGTCTTAATAGTCGGGGCTGGTAAGGAACACAATATTAATAATGAAGTAATATCAGCAATAAAATTTACCATTTTTTTTTTCAAAACTAGATCAATTAGCAAAGCGATCAGAGAAGGAGAGAGACGAGAATAAAGGCACAGCGAACCATAAATTAACAATGTGAGAAATTTATGAAGTTTGTTTAAAGAAACTTTTTTTTTTCTTTTTTGTCTGCATGCAAAACTAATTTTATGACTTACATATATGTGCATTAGTACAAAATAAACACATTCTGTAATTTATTAATGGCAAATTTGAATCAAATGATTTGCATATTAAATTATATAAAAAAAAAATAATTTTTTGTAGTTTTTTTTCTTTATGCATTTTATGATGCGAGCGGTGCCGCTGGTTGTGTTTCGATAGTTTGTTTAACGATCGGGACATGGGGTCTGGATAAATGAGAATTTATGAATTGTTTTATGACTGTTTTGTGGCTGGTTGTGTGGAAAATTTCAGGAAGTGATCGTTTCTTTAGTTTTTCAATTAATTTTCCTAAAAGTTTTTGATTTTCGTCAATTCGTCTTTCAAAAAATTTGTAGCTACATAAATATTTTTCAATACACTAAAAAAGTTCAATACTCTTAATTTTGATTAAATTTCATTGAAATTTGTTTCAAAAGCTTTAAATATACTTTAAATTTCAGTTACTTTATAAAGTCTTATTCTGTCAAAAAATGCGTTTTAAGCACGTTCCTACTTTAAAACTCACCTACTTCCCACATTTTGCCAACAAATAAAAAATTCTCTCTTTCTTCCTCCAACATATTTTCTAACTGAATTTCATTCATACAGCGCGAAATCAAATGACAGAGAAAAATGTTTCGTGATTCCGATGAGAATTAATATGTCAATCATGGAAGAGATTGTAAGGTAGGCACATAAATGTTTGTCTGATTTCCTGGCGACTCTCGTTAAAGGAATGATTCAACTCGTGAGATTTAGATTAGAAGGAAATATTTTTTTTATTTTTTTATTGTTATTGAATTTATTGAAAATTAAAGAAGTTATTTTTCCCATCATTTATTTGCCTTAAATGAATAAGAAGTTGAGGAACCACCTGAAGGAATAATTGATTGTACAAAGCGAAAATAATTGCAAATTACAACTTGCAAATATGCATATGTGTACCCATGAGAGCGAAAAATACAAAAAAACTTAAAGCAATTGAAAAATCAACATTTTATTTTAAAAGGTATACGAATTGTGGCGCCTGACTCCACAAATACGCCACTAAGTTCTTTCATAAATTTTCCCTTTTGTTTCTTTACTATTCACATTCGCCAACTGTGTATTACTTCGTCTGTATCTATTGTAAAAAAAAAAAATAAATATCTTATTGACTATTAAATAATGTGCATTTTAAAATGTGTGTGCATGAAAAATCATTAATAAATAATCGGTTTTAAATCAACCAAAAGCGCTTTCGTGTGATGAGAAGTTTGCATTAAACAAGTGTTTTGTGACCTAATACGACACGAAAAGTGAAAATATATCTTTCAACTGCTTCAAGATAATTGCTTTGTAGACACAACTTTTTTTTTTCTTACTCAATTCTCAATAATGTTTGAATGAAATTTTTTTATTTCTTAATTATATGCAAATCATTTACATATCCATTAATTGCTTTTTCATGAATTAGCTTCGCTAAATTGACTGACTGGCTGGATAAATAGTCATCTCACATTGAGTGTGAGCTTTTTTGATTAATTGCGTGTTACTGTAAATGGAATTATTAAGGAGGTGGATTTAAATTATTATTTACACTTATTAAGCTTTAACTTTTTTAAAATAAATAATTTGTAACAATTTGATCATATGTAAAACCATTTTATTTTACAAAAACTTAACTTATTATTTTTTTTAAAAGGACCGTGCTTTTTCGATTACGAACGAGTTGGTGATTTGGATTGGTTATGGTTTGAGCAGATTTTGTGTGGTTTAAAAATTTAAAATGTGCTTAATATTTTTTTCCCCTATTTTTAAGATACAAACTTAAGACTTTCAGATTGAAGATTTGAACTCACGATCTCCAGAATTTGGTGCTTTTGTACAATATTTGAGCTTCTATGTAATAAGACCTAAAATAACAATTGTTTAATTTTCCTAAGTTTTTAAAATTTCAACAAAAGAATTAAAAAATTTTTGAAAGATGAAAATTTGAAAAAATCCAAAAATTGAAAACACGATTTTTGTAAGTCATGCTAATTAATCCTTCAAATTTCACGTGATCTACATTACTTACTTCAACGAATTAGCAAGTTTAACTTCAAGACCAATGATATTTAATCATCTGCGTCAGATTTATGTCACATTCATCCTGCTTAGACTCCATAAACAACACCTTAACTAGAACACACGCGACATGAGGATTAGCAATGAATAATGTCAAAATATTGTGTGACTTTACTACTTGTCATTTGATTAAGTCATAAATTAACAACTAAATAAAAATTTAATATTTTTAATTTAATATTTTATATCGAATACTTTACAAGCAAAAAGTTAGAAATATGAAATAATCAAAGTCAACAACTTTACTCAATAGTTAAGTTTGTGATGTCATCAATTGATCTTCAGCATTATTAGCTTTATATCTTCACTACTTACTCATTTACTTCAATATTTATTATACTTTAAAAATATGCCATTTCAATAATAGGTCTCTACAATCCGCATTTATGAATGAATGAAAAAAAATACTTTTTATTTTATTTCTACAGTGGCGACGGATGATGTAGGAGGCAAATAAATATTCCAATATTTACGTTACTTCTCTCTTTGTCTCTGTTTTTCAGCGTTGTCTCCATCGCACTCACTCAACTCACAATCTTCTCCAGTCAACTTTGCGTACTCATTTTTTTCCATTCATAAAAAATAAAATCTTTGCCTTTATTTTTTCATTCATTCAATTACACTCACACGTCATATTCTCAGCAAGTAATGGGATTATTGATGATTATCGGGCGAGGTTGAAGCTTGTTGTTATGCGGCGCACAATTTATTATATTTTATGTTTATTCTTATTATTGTGTCTTCTACTTACATTAAATATGCTTAGAGAAACGTCTTTTTTTGTTGCAATTTTTCTGAATTTTAGATGAGTTTAATAGTGATTGAGCTAAAAAAAACTTTTTTCTCTACTGAACCAAAGGATGAATTAAATCACTTTTTGAAAAAATTTGAGGCTTGATTTTTTTGGACTTTAGTTTTATGAAGAAAAAAAATCAAAATTTACAATTAAAAAAATTCTAAATGCGTCTTATATACCAACTCTTCATAACACCCTAAAATTTCAACAATGTAGCTTACCATCACGAAAATGCAATTCATTTTGTAAGAAAAAAAAGTCTTTCAGCTCGTTCATCTCATAAACATTTGCGTGGGAATTTTTTATGAGACACTTTCGCTTTTCAGAATGCGATAAATTTCATTTCTATTGTTTTTAACACTGCTGCTTTGGTTGCAAAGAAGTTTATTTTTGTATTAAATCAAAAATTTATGAAAGGGTTTATGGAAATGAATATCGGATATGCATGAGACTGGCATGAGACAAAAATGGTTAGCATAGATGTAGAATTAATTCTAAGTGGCATCATTATGATGGTGTATAATAGTTAGCGTAAAATAAGGTGTAAATAAGGATGTTTCAATTTTTTAAATGTTTTGTGCTGAATGCATAAGGACTAGTTTGCCAGTTGAAATATTACATTAAAGATAAACACTGTTCTAACCAATTTCTTTCATTAAGTCTAAACTTGCAATGTGAATTAAATCAGTATCAAATCCTTAATTTGTTATTTATTTGAGCTTGAATCCATTTTGAAAATTAAAATAATTTAGTCAGATATCTGTTAACAGATACAAAGACAGATTTGCTACAGAAATTACCTTTATACAGACAGAATCTGCAAACAGAAAGATTTTTTTTCATCTGCATACAGATGATCTGTTTACAGATATCATCTGCAAACAGATAGATTCTGCTCATCTGTTTTGCAGATGGATGCAGATTCTATTGTTATTTTTGCAGATCTGTCTTTTCTGCACTCAGGTTTTATCTGTATGCAGATAATGTCTGCATACAGATGATCTGCATGCAGATGAAAAAAAGTTTTTCCGGGAACAGATAATATCTGTATACAGAAAATGTATTTTTATAGATACATGTCAGATTTCAACTCTGAATTTAGTTTTTATTTTTCATTTGGGTAAGAAGCGAAGAAAGCAACAAAGGTAATATAAAGTTTTTGCTTGTTTGTACAGCTTAAACTTTTAGTTCATATTGTTTTTTTTTGTATAAAATTTGCAGCTGAACAAATTGTTCTTACGAACTAAATTTTCAAAAAACTTATTTAGTCTTCATTCAGTTTTAAAAGCGTGAATAGCTTTTTAATTCAATAATTTTATAATATATTTTTTTTAAAACATGATCAAAAGACACTTTAAAAAAATTTTGGGTAATTCTTACTGCTCTGCTTCAAACACATCGAATGATGTCAAAAGTGCAAAATCATTCTCTGAAATGCCAACAATTTCTGTTTTTAAAAGTATTTTGAATTTTTTACCCGGAAGAAAGTATTTTGGAAAAACATTGAAGAAAAATTTAGAATTAATAAATGAAGAATATGGAAATATTGTCAAAATTCCTGCAATGTTCAATCATCCACATATTGTTATTACTTATAATCCAGATGATTTTGAGAAGGTGAGAATTAACTATTTATATAGATGTGTTGCATAGATGTTTGTGATTGCGTGTCGATTCATTTCTTATGCTCCTTGTTCAATTTATTCGTAATAATCATGCAGGTTTTTAGAGTTGACGGAGTTTCTCCGGTTAGATATGGACTCAAAGTAATGGAACATTACAGATCTGTTAAACGAACGGATATATATGGAGACTATGGAAGCCTTTTTACGTCAAATGGAGAAAAATGGTCAAACATAAGGTCTAAGGCAAATCCAATTTTGATGCAACCAGCAACAATCAAAAGGTATTTGCCAGAAATTGATGAAATTGCGAAAGAATTTGTTCAATTGTAAGAATTTTTTAATTATTATTATTTTTTTTTTTTATTTAAATTTCTAAGAGTTTTTATTTTTTTTTTTTAAATTAAAACTGAGCAGAATGAAGAGAATGAGAAATGAAAAATCTGAAATGCCAGAAAATTTTCATAACGAGATTCAAATGTGGTCACTTGAATCAGTTTCTGCAATAGGATTTGGACGCAGATTTTATTATTTTGATGACCAATCAAAAAAAGAAGACGCTTTGAAATTTATAGAGGATTTAAAATTTACCATTGAACTGTCAATTAAGTTCGATTCAGCACCTCCCATATTGAAGTTTATTCAACCAAATGAATTTAAGAAAGTAATGAATTCTTCTGATAGAATCACTAAGTATGATAATTGAAAAGCTTTATTTTAACTATTCAAAAAAATATTTATTTTACAGTTTTGTTATGCACAATATAGACATGACCATTAAAAACATTAAAGACGAAAAATTGCAGTCAAATAACACAGAAGATAGTGTTTTGAAGAAATTACTTAAAATTGATAAAAATGTTGCAAATAGTGTAATCATAGACTTAATATTAACAGGTGTTGACACAGTGAGTATTTAACAATGTAAAAGAAATTTCAAAATAGTAACTATTCAAAAAATTTATAGACAGCCATCGCAATACTTAACACACTCTACTGTCTTGCTAAAAATCAGGACAAACAGGAAATTCTACGAAAGGAAATTTGCAAAATTCTTCCAGAGAAAAATACAAAACTAACATCAGAAACGTTCAAAAACATGCCATACTTAAAAGCTGTCATTAAAGAATCTTTCCGTTTATATCAAGTCATACAAGGCACTAGTAGAATGACTACGAAAGATGTAATTCTATCTAGATATCATGTACCAGCCAATACTTGCGTTGGTATACAGGCGTTTCGAGCTCTACAAGATGAGAGATACTATCCAGAACCTCAAAAATTCATACCTGAAAGATGGCTAAGAGAGCAAAATTTTGGTTGCTTTAGAGCTGAATCATCGAATCCATTTGTGTTTCTGCCATTTGGTTTTGGTCCAAGAGGGTAAAATAATTTCATGATCTTTGGGGTTATTCGTAAAAAAATCACATCATGCTTAGGGAGGGAGGAAGAGTCTAAAATTTTTATGTTATACGGTTGACGTTATAAATTGCAAATAGCCCATTTAGAACATTTTTAAAAATTTAACAACTAATATTTTTTTTCAGTTGCATTGGAAAAAGAATCGCGGAGTTGGAACTGGAAACAATTTTGGTCAATATAATAAGAAATTTTAGGATTGAATGGCATTACCCTGATATGAAAATCAAAAGCACTTTCCTTAATTTTCCTGACTCTGACATGAAATTTAAAGTTATTGATGTTTAAAAGATATTAAATTTATTTTCTATTCATGGAACTGAATCTTCCGATTAAAAATAAAGCAAAAATTTCTATCAAAAACTAAATCTTCAGATTAAGTTTCTGTTAAATCTTACACAGACAACATTAAAATGTTTCTTTTCATTATCAATGAATCTCTTTCTCTCATTTTCTCAAAATCTACTTCTCTCTTTTAATCGACTCAAATACTCATGAATGTCCAAAAATTCTCTCAGTCAGAATTCAATGTCAAAAGTGTAAATATCAATTTTTAATTTCAGTTCGAACAATTTTTTTACAAATTACATTTTGTTATGATAGTAACAATAGCCAACATGATCAAAAGACAAATTTACTCATTCTCGAGACGAGCATATTGCTCTGTAACAAATTTATCTAGTGATACTCAAAATGTTAAGCCTTTTGATGAAATGCCAACAATTTCATTTTTCGAAGTTGCAAAAAATAGTTTACCAGGTGGAAAGTTCTACAAGAAAACTATGAAAGAGACATTACTGCTCTTTAATGAACAGTATGGAAATATTATAAGAATTCCAGCTATGTTAAGAAGACCTGAATTTGTTCTTACATTTAATCCAGATGATTTTGAGAAGGTATGTAATTTTTAGAAGAAACTAAGTTACCATATAAGCTTATCAGTTCTTATCAAACACGCGATATTAACGGTTATTATTTGATGCGATAAGTCGAGAAGCCCCTTAAAATGGATTAAACATAATAAATAAATGATTTTAAACCAAAAAATCTTTAAAAATAAATTTGTCAAAATAATACAGGTTTACAGAGTTGAAGGAAACTGGCCAGTAAGATTTGGACTTGAAACATTAGAATATTACAGAGAAACAAAACGTCCAGAAATCTATAAAGATCTTGGAAGTCTTTTTGTATCTCATGGTGAAAAATGGTCACAAATAAGAACGACTGCAAATCCCATTTTAATGCAACCCAAAACTATCAAAAGATACTTGTCTCAGATTGATGATATTGCCAAGGAATTTGTTGAATTGTGAGTATAAAAATTTATATGGCTCCAAATTTAATTTCAAACATTTCAAAATTTATTCAGAATGAAAAAAATTAGAAATGATAAGAGTGAAATGCCAGGAAATTTTTCAAACTATGTCAATACATGGTCACTTGAGTCAGTAACTGCCGTTGGCCTAGAACGCAGACTTAATCTTTTTGATGAGCATACAAATGATGAAAATGCAAAAAAACTAATAAAAGGTGTGAGAGACTTTTTTGAAATGTCGACTGAATTTGATGCGAAACCTTCAATCTGGAAATATTATCAGACCAAAGGTTTTAAGGAGCTGATGGGTGTCTACGATAATATAACTGAGTATGTATACAATCCTGTTTATGGAAGTAAAACTTGAAAAATGTTCCAATTTACAGTGTCATCATGTTCTACATTGAACAAGCAGTAAAGGAAATGGATCAAGAAAGTTCAACAAGTGATTCCGAAGAAAGTGTTTTAAGAAAGTTAATTAAGGCTGACAAAAGAATTGCGGTTGTTGTCGTTTCTGATTTATTGCTGGCTGGAGTCGATACTGTAAGTAATAGTTGCTAATTGATTGTAGGTTATTATTAAATTATTTATCAACAGACAGCCAGTGCAACACTTAACACCCTCTATTGTCTTGCTAAAAATCCAGACAAACAAGAAATTCTCCGACAAGAACTTCTCAAAACACTTCCAGAAAAGAATTCACAGCTAACTCCAGAAAAGGCAAGGAACATGCCATACTTAAGAGCCGTCATAAAGGAAGCTTTTCGTACATACCCAATTGTCCAAGGCAATATCAGAAAGACTACAAAAGATGTTGTTTTGTCTGGTTATCGTGTTCCTGCCAATACCCATGTTGGAATGCAGGCATTTTTAGCAATGCAAGATGTCAAACTTTATCCAAACCCACAAAAGTTTTTACCTGAAAGATGGTTGAGAGAGCAAATTGAAGGCTGTCCAAGAGCTGAAACTTCCAATCCATTCACATTTCTGCCTTTTGGATTTGGTGCTAGAAGGTAAGAATATTGATAAATTTCAAATTTATTTTAAAATTCCTTAACCTTAAAATATAATTTTACAGTTGCATAGGAAAAAGAATTGCTGAGCTGGAATTGGAAACTTTGGTTGCCAACATTATTAGAAACTTCAAAATTGAATGGCATTATCCAGAAATGACGACCAAGAGTACAATAATCAATTTTCCAGATTCTGATATGAGATTTAAAGTGATTGATATTTAAATGTAAATTTATAAGATGTTCATTTATACATTTTGCAAAAAAAAAACAATAAATTTAATTTGTTGTTTAAATCACATTTTTGAAATCGATATTAAAAATGTTGCATTATATTATTTCAAAATACTATTTGTTTTGAGTTTATTAGCATTGATTAATTGCAGAACAAATTCTTCATATCTAATCAGCTGTGAGAGCTATCACTTCAAATTCTCTCACAGCTGTTCAGTTAAAATCCTCTCTCAAAAATTTGATTCATAAAATGAACAAATCTATCCAACAATTCTCTCAGTCCTATTTCAGATTCGTTTTTAGACAGACTGCACATCACATTAAGCATACATATTAATTTTCTCAAAAATCTATTTTTATTTCGGTAATAACAATCATGCTCACAACAAGACAAGTTTTTTCTCTCTCGCGTCGCGCTTACTGTTCAGCTTCAATCAACCTTGGTAATGATATTCAAAATGCAAAGCCATACTCTGAAATGCCGACTCTTAGTTTCTTCAAAATGGTCAAAGGCAATCTACCAGGTGGAAAATATTACAAAAAATCCATCAAAGAAATTACAAAAATGTTCTATGATGAGTATGGAGACACAATCAGAATTCCATCAATGCTAGGAAAGCCGGAAATTGTGATCACATACAATGCTGAGAATTTTGAGAAGGTGAGAATAATTTTTTTGTGTATTTTACTCTCTGTATTCATGACTCAGCTGTTTATGGCTATCGAGCAAATAACACTTTAGTTAATTTGTTGTTGTTTGACATATTACGTGAATTTTATGTAGTCATTTGGAAATCATGTCACAACTAGAGTTATTTGAAAAATCAAAAAAAAAAAAAAAAAATCCTAATAAAATACTTTTCATGAGAAATTTCTTTGACATTTCACTCATACTTAATTCTTTTTTTTAAAAAAACTCTAATTCATCCTAAGTGCCATTATTTACACATCACTCAATTCCAAATATAGTATTAATAAATTTAAAACCACAAAAATTTTCTATCGGAAAATTTATAAAAATATTGAAAAATATATTCAAGGTTTTCAGAGTTGAAGGACAATGGCCTGTTCGATTAGGAATTGACAGCTTAACTTACTTTAGAGAAACAAAACGTCCTGAGATCTACAAGGATCTTGGAAGTCTCTTCGTATCAAATGGTGAGAAATGGTCAAACATGAGGTCAATTGCTAATCCAATTTTGATGCAGCCAAAAACAATCAAGAGATATACAACTCAAATTGATGATATTGCCAAGGAATTCATTGAAGTGTAAGTTGTATCCCTAATAAGATAACGACATCTCTCAAATTTTTTTGTTTTTTATTCTAGAATGAGAAAAATTAGAAATGAAAAGAGTGAAATGCCTGGAGATTTCTCAAACTACATCAATACATGGTCATTAGAGTCAGTCACAGCTGTTGGTTTAGAGCGCAGACTTAATCTTTTTGATCCAAACACAAATGATGAAAATGCCAAGCAATTGATCAAAGGAATTAGAAATTTCTTTGAAATGACAGCTGAGTATGATGGAAAGGCTTCAATCTGGAAATATTATCAGACCAAAGGATTTAAGGAACTTTTGAATGTTTATGATACATTGACTACGTAAGTTAAGCTTTGAATTATTTTTGATTGAAAATTTTCATTCAATTTATTTTTTTAGCATAATTATGCATTATATTGATGAAGCTATGAAGGAAATGAACGAAGAAAGTTCATCCAGTGGTGACACAGAAGACAGCGTCCTGAGAAAATTACTTAAAGTAGACAAAAGAGTTGCAGTAATTGTAGTATCAGATTTGATGCTGGCTGGTGTTGATACGGTAAACAAACACTAAAATTTGTAAAAAGTAATCTTAACTTTTCAATATTTTTCCAGACTGCCAGTGCAACTTTAAACACACTTTATTGTCTTGCCAAAAATCCAGAAAAGCAAGAAATTCTTCGACAAGAAGTTCTCAAAATCCTTCCAGATAAGGACACAAAATTGACTCCAGAAAAGACCAGAAATATGCCATATTTAAGAGCTGTCGTTAAAGAAACTTTCCGTCTATTTCCCGTAGTGTTAGGAAATGTCAGAATGACCACAAAAGATATTGTGATTTCAGGATATAAAATTCCTGCAAACACTCATGTCGCAATGCAACCAATCTTTGATTTAACAAATGATAAACTATTTCCAAATGGCAAACAGTTCTTGCCTGAAAGATGGTTGAGAGAACAAACTGAAGGTTGTCCAAGAGCAGGTGCTACAAATCCATTTACATTTTTACCATTTGGATTTGGAGCTAGAAGGTAAGAAGATCAGAGATTAGTCATAAAATTTAGAATATTTACAAATCCCTTTATATTTATAATTTACAGTTGCGTCGGAAGGAGAATTGCTGAGTTGGAATTGGAGACTTTGGTTGCCAACATCATTAGAAATTTTAAAGTTGAATGGCACTATCCAGATATGAAGATAAAAAACACTTTTGTCAATATTCCTGACTCTGAAATGAGATTCAAAATTATTGATGTTTAATTTTAAGAAAAATAACTTTGACAATCAAAATTTTGAATCATTAATATTTTTCGCTTCATTCAACTCCAAAAGTTTACCATTATTAATTTAAGGACAGTTACAATTATATTTTCACTATATAATTGGGTATTTAAACATATAAAACTTAAGGTGTATTCTTAATTCAAGTTTACACATTACCATGCATATTTATATTTTTTTGTGGAAATGGAACAAATAATTTTTTTATAAATAATAAAGTTTTAACCAGTTTTATTTGATTTCATATTTTTTTTTTAAAAAAAAAAAATATTTTATTAACATCAACAAGATTTTTTTTCAGTATTTCAAAAAATCTTTTGAAGTTCTGACTACGCTCCTGTAATACATTATATTGCGCGCATTATTAAATAAATAGTTCACAAATAAGAATCTCCATTTATTTATCCAAATGTTTATGTTAAAATTGTGTTACTATAAAAACACTTGAGTGAATAAAACACAAAAATTTCAAGGTTCCCTTTCAATAAAAAATTGATCAAATATTTAAATTTGCAAAAATACAGTATACATCTTTGAATCTCAAATTTTTCATTTTATAGGTTTTTACATACATTTTCAAAAGATATAAAAATTTAATTTATTTAAGTGTTTGTTTTATTTATTAATTACTTTTGCAAAATACATACATACTTAATTAGTTGAGAAATTAACATTAAATACCAAAGAAACCTCTTCCAATGAAGTAATTTTATCACCAATTCTGAGATATGTTTGCAAACAAGACACTTATAAAGAAATTTATTCGTAACATAAAACGTAATCATCACGCGTGCGAATCTAAATATAACCTTGAACATGTGAAATTCACGATTTTTACACAGTTTCAAACAGACACTTTAAATGTAAAATAAGAAGATCAGCAGTAAGTGAAGGAAACAGAGGAGAAACAAGAGCATCATATCTTCGTGTGTGTTTGATTAAAAAAATTTTCTTAAATTAAAAAAAGACATTCGGAAAAAAATGTATGAAGGCAAAAAGAACACATGTTTCTACAGCAAATTCAGTCTTGTCTGAGACAGACTTTAGTCAAGTTGTGTAGTTCCATTCATTCATAATTTTTTTTTTTTTGGTCATATCTAAATTGAAAACTATCCAGTTTAAGTCAGTTTTTCTAGAGAATTTAGGGCAATAATGTCCAGCATACGATTTACGAGTTTATTGTGTCGACCTTTATTTATTAACGGTCAAATTATAAGGCAATTGTCAAGTCAGCGTGCACCAAAAATTCTAATCACAGGTGTATGAACTTATTTATCTGAAAATTTCCTTATTTATTTGATTACTTCATAGTTGACATATATAGTATCTGACATAATAGGCAATAAAAAGGAAATTAAAATTATCTTTTCGAAATAAAAATTTGTTCAAAGCAAGATGATTCGATACAAAAAAGAAAAGTCTCAGGAATGTCTAAAAATAAAATTTTGATAAAAAAAGAAAACTTTTTCCTTGAAAAAAAATAGACAAAATTTGCTTACGTCAAAAAATATTTACATAGTCAAAACTAGAGGCTCGTCTGATTTTTAGTCTAGCATATTTGCTTACTTAGACAATAGTGTTCATTTATAGATAGTCTGGGTATTGTTCATAAATGATGATCAACTTTAAAACGATCTGTGATCAGTTAGCTTTAACAAAAAAAATATTTTGCGATAAAAACTTCTTCATTCTTTTCAAAGAATTGAATACATTAAGGAACATCATCTACAAACAAAACAAGTCAAAATACTTGACTGACGTAACAAACGATCAACTCCCTATGCACATAATCAGTTCATCTTCTAACTGTACATAATGAATTAAAAGAGGGAGAAAAACCCGAAAAGAAAACACAACGAAACATTAACCTTGACATCCAATTTATTTTAATTCTTTAATTTAATTTTTTTAAGGCGGCTTGGGACAGCTCGGAACACAATGTGCTCGTCTGTTACGCTCAAAATATGGAAAGAACAATGTCATTCTATCTGATATAATTAAACCAAAAGAAGAGATTGTCGAGGAGGGTCCATATATTTTTGCAGACATTTTGGATTTCAAAGGGTTACAAAAAGCAGTTGTTACACACAGAATAGATTGGATTATACATTTATCAGCCTTGTTAAGTGCAATTGGAGAACAAAATGTTTCATTGGCAGTGCGTGTTAATATTGAAGGAATGCATAATGTTCTTGAGCTAGCAAAGCAGTACAAATTAAGAATTTTTGTACCATCAACTATTGGTGCATTTGGACCAGATTCTCCACGAAATCCAACTCCTAATTTAACTATACAGAGACCAAGAACTATTTATGGTGTTAGTAAAGTTCATGCAGGTATTTTAATTGCTTTTGAGGAGTTAATTTAAAATATATAAATTTATTGAAATTATTTTAGAGTTAATGGGTGAATATTATCATCACAAATTTGGAACAGACTTCCGTTGTTTGAGATTCCCAGGAGTTATCAGTGCTGATGAGCCAGGTATGACAAATATCTTATTATTATTTAGTGCATGTCTATAAGCATATATCAAGCTTCAGAATTATCAGGGAGTCATAAGAAAATTCAATCAGAGACTATTCAAAAATGATGCTCATGCAAGTTTAAAATTTTCATACAAACTTATCAACTTTTGAAAATACCTTATGACAACTTATGACTTTGATATTTTCTTTAAAAAATAAGAAACAAATTTTTAAAAAAACTTTCCAAAAATTACAAATCTAAAAAAATTCATGTTTCCAAATAAAAGGTGGCGGAACTACAGATTATGCTGTTGCTATTTTCTATGATGCCTTAAGAAGAGGTCAATATAACTGCTACCTCAAACCAGATACCATGTTGCCAATGATTCACATCAAAGATTGCTTAAGGTAATTTTTTAAAAGATTTTAATTTTATTAGGTCCATGCAAATCTTAATGTAAAACTTTTCTAGATCGCTTTTGGAATTTATGACTGCACCAGAAGAAAGATTAAAGCAACGTTGTTACAACGTAACTGCAATGAGTTTTACACCAGAAGAATTAGCTGAAAAAATTTCCAAATATATTCCGGAATTGAAAATGACTTACAATCCAGACAGTAGACAACTGATTGCTGATGATTGGCCACAAGTATTTGATGATTCTGAGGCTCGAAAGGATTGGGGATGGAAGCATGAATATGATTTGGATAAGCTTGTCGAAGATATATTGCGACAAGTAAAGGAGAGGTTAAGGGCTTGATGAAGAAATGTTGCATTTATTGATGATTCCTAGAAATTGAGATTGACATTTTTATGCATTTCTTTGATCTATATGGAAAAATTAACTTTTTGATTAAAGAAATCTCATAATTCAATTTGCAACACGATGCATTTTTATTTCGGTTAATAATAATTTTAAATTTGCTGCTAGATTGTCAAAGGTTTAAATTTTTAAAAAAATAAAAATAAAAGTTCCTAATTAATGCATTTAAAAAATTGTACAATTTCAAACGAAAATATGAATTTAAAAATATTTAAATAAAAAATGCAAAGCTCACCAAACCAAAACATTTTTTTTTTTTCTTGGGTTGACAACTAAATGTTAAATTTTTTAATTCTTAAAGAACTCTATTCCTGATTCGGAAATGAGATTTAAATTGATTGATAATATAAAGGTATGTTTTGATCGTTGACGGAAAGTTTTCATCCGTTTTCATGAACTTAGTACAAATATTAACAGATACGAATTTAAATTAGGGCTGTTCACTTATTACGTAACGTTAATAATCTTTTTCATTTCTACCATTTGGATTTGGATCAAGAAGGTAATTTTATTAACTTAGGAAGGAAAATATGATTGATTGCATTTAGTTAATTCTATTTTTGATTTCAGCTGCTTTGAAAAGAAAGTTTCTGAATAGATACATGAGACTTTAGTCGTTAACATAATCAGAAAATATAAACTCGAATGGCATAATTCAGAAATGAAAATTAAGAGCACTTTCATTAACATATCTGATCCTGAAATGAAATTCAAAGTTATTGATGTTTAAAGACCTTGAAGTGTGCTTTCAATAATAAATTTTTCTAAGAATCAGAGCAATGCATTCAAAAGCTCAAGCAAATCAAAAGAGTTGAATTAATCTAAATCTAAATTTATTTAAATCCTTCTTATTCAATTCAAATATAATCAAACATTTTAAAGTTCAATTACACTAACCTGACAGGAAGATCAAAAGCATATTTGTCAACATTCCTGATTTGTAAATGAGATTCAAATTGATTGATGTTTAAAACATTGTTTTGAATGTTGGAACAAAATTTTTGAAAATTTAAAACAAAAAAGCATTTATACTAGCGCAGTTTCTGTCATAAGAAAATCTTATCAAAATTTGTTAGTTAAAATTTTTTTCATTTAAAATTTTTTAAGATTATTATTATTATTAGGTAATTATTTAAAATATATTTTTGATGAATTTTTATTTTTTTCTACAAACAAGTTTGGAAATTTATAATAAATTTTATAATTTAAATATTTTTGATATAAAAATAAAAATATTACCATACATGTGACAATACAGTGATCCTTTTCTTATTAATGAAACATTCAATAAAATTCAATTGTAAATCCAAATAATCTTTCAGTTGCATTCAGAATTTCAGTGTAGCAAGAAGAATTTTTGTGTAGTACACATTAAAAAAAATATATTTTTACCTCAATGATAAGAACCTTTGCAAGTCAAATTTATTCTTTTCCTCGTCGCACTTTCTGTTCAACATCTGTTAACCTTGGAAATGAAAATTTTAATATTAAGCCTTTTTGTGAAATTCCTTCAATTTCTACTTTTAAAATGGTTAAGGAAAATTTACCGGGTGGAAAATACTACAACAAATCAATCAAGGAAATAAGTCAACTGTTTTATAAAGAATTTGGAGATGTTGTAAAAATCCCAGCTTTGTTGGGAAAACCGGAACTTGTAATTACATTTAATGCTGAAAATTTTGAAAAAGTCTTCAGAGCTGAAGGAATGTGGCCATTTCGAATGGGCATTGAAAGTTTGACATATTATAGAGAAACAAAGCGGCCAGAAATTTACAAGGATTATGGTAGTTTGATTATATCTCAAGGAGAAAAATGGGCAAAAATGAGATCAATAGCCAATCCAATTTTCATGCAGCCGAATTCAGTTAAGAAGTATACACATCAAGTTGATGAAATTGCAAAAGAATTTGTTGAAATGTAAGTAAAAAATCAAATTCAAAAAATTTTCCATTACAAAATTTTTATTTTCATTTCCATATAGCATGAGAAGCATAAGAAACGAAAAAAGTGAGATGCCTGCAGATTTTTCGAATTATATTCACACGTGGCTATTAGAATCAATTTCAATCATTGGACTGGAACGCAAACTCAATCTGTTTGATTTAAATACACACGATGAAAATGCTACGAAGTTAATTAAAGGAATTAGAGATATATTCGAATTAAGTGCCAAATATGATAGACTGGGATCGGTTTGGAAGATTTATGAAACAAAAGGATTTAAGGAACTTATGAATGTTTATGACACATTGACTGAGTAAGTATCACATCCTGATTCATATTTAATAAAATATTTAAAAAAATCATTTTCAGTGCGATTTTACACTATATTGAAGATGCTAAGAAAGAAATCGATAAAGTCAATTCCTCTAGAGTAGACATGGAGGACAGCATATTAAGAAGACTGTTAAAAATTGATAAAAGAGTTGCAGTTATTATGATATCTGATTTAATACTTTTTGGTGTCGATACAGTAAGTAAACGAAATTTGTATTAAATTTTTACAATTAAAAACTCTTTACATTTTTTAAGACTGGTAGCTCAATTCTTAGCACACTTTATTGTCTGGCTAAAAATCCACAAAACCAAGAAATTCTTCGTCAAGAAATTATTAACATTTTTCCAGAAAAAAAATCAAAATTGACAGCTGAAAAAATCAAAAACATGCCGTACTTAAGAGCTGTTGTGAATGAATCTATGCGTCTGTATCCAGTTGTGGCTGCAAATGTTCGAAAAATTACAAAAGATATTGTACTATCTGGATATCGAGTACCAGCGAATACCCATGTCGGTATTGAATATCTGATCGATTTAAAAAATGAGAAATATTATCCTGATCCAGAAAAGTTTCATCCTGAAAGATGGCTGAGAGATCAGAGCACAGGTCAATGCAGACATGGTGTGGTTAATCCGTTTACTTTCTTACCATTTGGGTTTGGCGCAAGAAGGTAAATTATGTAAACTTTTTATTAAAGGAAAGATTAACTGAATCAATCCAAATGAAAATGCAATAAGCGCCATCCTCACTTTGAACTAAAATTTCTCGTATGTATTAATACCATATATATTATATTTGGTATCGTTGGAAAGCTTAATATAGTAGCTATCTACCACTGGTAAAATTTTTGAATTTGGACTTATCCATTTTTTCACAGAACACCTCAAAGCTCGAGAAAACATGCAATTTTCAAACTAAAATTTTGTGTATGTCATGTGTATAAAATTTATAATTTTTTGTTGTGATGATAGCTACTAAGTACCAACTAAAACCCGCCACTTAAATTAATTAGAATTAATCAATCGGTTTCGAGATATGAATTTTTGAAGTTTCAGAAATTTCGAAAAAAAATTTTTTTTGTAAATTTATACTGTGACTCTTTATCTCATTTCTCTTGTATATTATCACTATAAATACAATGTTTTATATCGTTGTAAAGCTTAAGACAGTAGCTAGCAATATCTGTAACAAGTTTTTGATATAAAGCAATTCCGTTTCTTACAGAATGCCTCAAACTTTTACAAAAAATGAGATTTTCAAATAATAATTTTACGAACATTTTGTGGACAAAATTTTTTTGTCTTTATTGTATCATAAACTACTTACAATAAACTAAAAAATGCTTTTTAAATCAATTTATTTTAACAAATATGAATGCAGTTGAGATATGAATTTTTGAAGTTGGGACGATTTTTTCATATTTAAAAAAAGTAAAAAATCATAAATTTTTACTTTTAATTTCATTTCTCGTGTATAACTTCACCAAATTTAATGATTTTGGTATCGTTGGAAAGCTTAAGACAGTGACTAGTCATGTATGTAGCAAAAAAATTTTTTTGGACTTATACTGTTCCTTACAAAATGACTCAAATTTTTTGAAAAATATAACATTTTTTATTGAATTTTTTTGTAAGTTCTGAGCATAAAATATTATTATTTTTAGTGTTGTGGAAGTAACTGAGTAAGAACAAACCTAAAACATGCTTTTTACTACATTAAGTTTAGGATAAGCAGTTTGAAACTTTGAATTAAAACAGTATATTTTTCAAAAAATTTGAGTCATTTTGTAAGGAAAAGCATAAGTCCAAAAAAATTTTTTTCTACATACATGACTAGTCACTGTCTTAAGCTTTCCAACGATACCAAAATCATTAAATTTGGTGAAGTTATACACGAGAAATGAAATTAAAAGTAAAAATTTATGATTTTTTACTTTTTTTAAATATGAAAAAATCGTCCCAACTTCAAAAATTCATATCTCAACTGCAATTTGTTAAAATAAATTGATTTAAAAAGCATTTTTTAGTTTATTGTAAGTAGTTTATGATACAATAAAGACAAAAAAATTTTGTCCACAAAATGTTCGTAAAATTATTATTTGAAAATCTCATTTTTTGTAAAAGTTTGAGGCATTCTGTAAGAAACGGAATTGCTTTATATCAAAAAATTGTTACAGATATTGCTAGCTACTGTCTTAAGCTTTACAACGATATAAAACATTGTATTTATAGTGATAATATACAAGAGAAATGAGATAAAGAGTCACAGTATAAATTTACAAAAAAAATTTTTTTTCGAAATTTCTGAAACTTCAAAAATTCATATCTCGAAACCAATTGATTAATTCTAATTGATTTAAGTGGCGGGTTTTAGTTGGTACTTAGTAGCTATCATCACAACAAAAAACTATAAATTTTGTACACATGACATACACAAAATTTTAGTTTGAAAATTGCATGTTTTCTCGAGCTTTGAGGTGTTCTGTGAAAAAATGGATAAGTCCAAATTCAAAAATTTTACCAGTGATAGATAGCTACTATATTAAGCTTTCCAACGATACCAAATATAATATATATGGTATTAATACATACGAGAAATTTTAGTTCAAAGTGAGGATGGCGCTTATTGCATTTTCATTTGGATTGATTCAACTGAAAACTTCATTCAAATCATTTTTTCAAATAGTTGCATTGGAAAAAGAATTTCTGAACTGCAACTGGAAATTTTAATCGTCAACATTGTCAGAAACTTCAGGATCGAATGGCATCATCCAGATATGAAAGTTAAGAATACATTCATCAACATTCCTGATTCTGAGATGAAATTTAAAATCATTGATGTTTAAAAATTTGAAACTTGACTGTAGCAACATTTTTATTAAATAGTTTTTTGAAGACTTACTAATTCTAGTGTTAATAAATTGAAAATTAAAACTAATTTCATCTAAATCCAAATTTATATTAATCCTCTAAGATTTATTACATTTTCACGAATATTTTTACATATCAAATCTAACTCAATATCCACAAAATATCCATAATAACTTAACTTTATTAGTCTTACACACCCACCTCATTTCCAATTCAATATAGTTGCATTTGTCACATTAAAATAGAATAATTCTCGCACTTGAAATTTATTTCATTTTTTTCTCTCTCATTCAACAATCTTAATCTCGATAATAGACATGCAAATTGTTGGAGACACATTTTGATGGCGTGTTAATTTATGGAAATTGGAAATGATTTGCGATATGAGATGAAGTATTTTTAAAAATATGCCATAAAATTGAATATGAATGAATGTGAAATTAATGTGATAAGCAACTGATGCCAATCAGACTGGTTGGCTGTTTGAAAAGGCTATGCCAACGGATATTGTTAGAAGTTGAGATCACGAGAAATTGTTATGAGTGTCGCCAGTTGGAAGGTGAATTCAGGGGATGTAATAATTGAGGGAATTTATTTTTTTGTTTGAAAATTCGTTTCCTGTATGATGAGAATTTCTAAAATTATACAAAAATGGGAGTTGAACTTTAAACATTTTACTAAAAATTGACATGTCTAATTTTTAAAGTTCAAATTTTTCTTGCACGTTTTTCTTTTAAATCATTGAAATTCTTAATTAGCTTCGTCATTGAATCCTGTAATTTAGATGAATTTGTGAAACACATTAATTGTTGATGCATACTATAAATGTTTCCTAAAATGTCACTTAATAATTTAAAATCATTGAATTTTCTTGCATTTTCAGAACTGCAGCTATTCCACTTCTTAATATTCCCATCCCTTGAATCCAAGTCTATCCGTTTCCATACAATTCAACATTTTTCTCAGCTAACAAAATAATAATTAAAAATTCAATAAATTTATTCTTTATTAAATTAACTTTTCACGCGATTCCTATTATGATTAAACATGTCTAGCAACGAACTATGTTCAGATGCAAAAAGGGCTGTATTGCCGTCCTCCATCACAACAATTACAATTTCCGATTTCATTTGATTGCCGTCGCCACAACAACTCACGTTTCTCGGCTTATTAATTTCAAACGTACGTGAATTGTCGTCGTATTGATGAATGCGGCACGTCGCATACGATGTTTTTACTATTTTTGGCTCATTTTGTGGCGGCAATTTTTCATTATTTACATTTTGTTTCTTTTGTTCTGACATTTCTGGCTTTTTTGTTGATTGACTTTTTCTCGCAGTCTTTTGAATATTTTTAGATGATTTCTGGTTAAATTTGCATGACGAAACTGTCATGGCATTTTTTAATGATGATAATGAAAATTTTGGAGCTAAATTTTGATTGATTGATGAATTTTTAGAGCTTCCAAAGCTGCTTGATGAATTTTCAGAAGAAATTGGATTCACAAATTTTCCACCATTTTTTACCATTTCAATGCTGTTCCTTATCAACTCATTGTCTGGTACTGAAGAGCTGGAAGAATTGGCAGTTGATGACGAAGACTCGAGATTAATTTTTTGTAGAAGTTCCTTGACTTTTTCCAACTCATTTAAGCTTTTGATGTAATTTTCATTTTCTGTTTTCTTGTTTTGATTTGGAAGCTTGAATGCAGTTATTATGTTATCGATATTTGCTATCACTGAGTCATCAACTAATGGAGTTGTTAATTCATTTTTCTGAGAATCATTCTTAAATTTAGAAGAGTTTGGTACCTGTTAAAATGAATTTAATAAAAAAAAGCAAAATTTCTGATAAAAATTGATCATCACTTACGGTTCCATAGCTTGTCATCAAAACTTTTGATCAATTTTACAAAACAATAAACAAAATTTACAAAAATCAAACTTTATTGTTTGCTATGATTAATTTGAAAATTTCAATCAATTTTAATTTACACAATCTTAAATTCCTAAAATTCCAATAAGAATTTTAATCTATCCATTCAAATTTCCTCCATCACCCAACAGATGGCGTCCTACAAAATTTCAAAAAAAGTTTACCCGTTACTTTAATTCACTTATTCATCGCACAGCACGTCCCAATAATTTTTATTGCTGATTATAAATCTTCTTGATTAAATCTTGATTCATGTGAAGAAAGCATCAGAAATCCAATAATGAAGATTGATCGACGGAGATCATTACAATGTCAAACAAATAAATCTGAATTAAAAGAGATTTGAAATGACAAATTAAGTAAGAGAAACAAAAATGAAAATCATCACAAAGAACGGTTCTTCGTACAAATGTGTGAATTTGAGTCTGAATAGTGAGTCTGAAAGGAAAGAAATGTTGATGAAAAAAAAGTGGAAACAAAGAATGAAAATTGTGTCAAAAATCTTTTTTTTTTGCGCGATTCAATTTTTTTAAACTCAGACAAGCTGAGTTATAATGTGCGATGCTGTGCGGAAAGACACAAAAACAGAAAGAGAATGCAGCATGAAAGAAGAAGTTAATAGAGTTGTAAACAGCATTAAGACAAACAAATTTAATTAGATAATCACCATTGAGATGTGAAATAAATGAAACATATATGAGAAGTAGAGGATGAATTTTTTGTTCGTCTACAACTCAATCATCATCTCAACTATGTCCAATTTTCTCACCAGCCACTTACAATTCATATCTTAATTTTGCTCATTTTTTGGTCAGAATTGTAATTAATTTATTGAAGATCAGCCATTGTTTGTCACATTTCACGTGCCACTTGACACATATATTTGGGAACGGATGGAAGTCGATGCTTTTTTTAGTCACGATTTAATGTCACTTTAATAATTATTTTTGGATTTGTTTAAATTGAAACGTGAGAGATTTTTTTGGGAAATTTATGGAAGTGACACAGAAAAAATATTATTTTTTGGAATTGCCAGTCCTCCAAGCATGATATTACAATATTGTCATGCAAAAATAAGCAGGAAATCCTCAAAAATCAAGCAAAAGTGAGAACATCAGAGGAACTAGGTCTTCATGTTTCTCAATTCACAATTGAATAAAATTCTTCACGTGCTTGCATCAATTAAGAAATTTGAGATGAAAACACGGAAAAAAATAAAGATGTAATTAGCATCGTTTTCATTCATCCAGACTGTGAAGACATAAACCAAATTGAGTTGACAATTGAAAAACTTCTCACATTTAAATCGCTATAATGATCACATTAATCCACTTTTGAGTTAAGTCTTGCGTTCTACAAATTAAATCTTCCGGCTTTTAATTACCAATTTCTAATGAGAAATCATAAAAAAGTTGCAGTAAATAAGAAGAAAGTTGTAATGTCGCCAATATCAAGAATCAAATTGCAAATAAAATCTCAAAAGTCATTTTGCGGTAAAAAGATTATTTTAAATGTAATTTGTGCCATAAAATTTTATTGCTTCATGTTTTTATTGCTTTCGCTTTTATCAGACTTCTTATGGACTTGTGGTTAATGTCCAATACAAGATTATGTTAATAATCTTTTAATTATACTTGTTTGTAATGATATCTTTGTAGCAAGTTCATTGTAAGTTTGTGCATTAGTGTCCAACAAATCATAGAAATTATCAATTAGAGATTGTTATGTTGATGAGAGAAATTGGGATCAAAACAAAGGTGTTGAGGCTTTTAATTATTATGATTAGAGTTTCCACTTGTTACAATGGTCGGTTTCAATTAGTTGAGTGAATTGTTGGGTATAACAAGCTTTTGTCAGCTTCTTTGAAAGCTGGATGTTTTACATTTGTAAAATGGAAATTAAAAATGACAAATTGGATGGATTGATGTCATTTGATAGTATTTAAGGTGGGAAATCAAACTAATTATTAGTAATCAGCTATTAAACGTCAAAAAATATTTTGGTAGTTGTCAAATTTAAATTTCTCAACAATTTCATTTCTAATTGTTTTAAAACCAAATTTACAAAACTTCAATTTTAAATTTAAAAAGCGCAAAAAACTTCAACGCCTGACTGAAGCTGATTATCTTGTTAAAATTTGCATGAAAACTTTCAAAATCCACATCCAAGCAGCAAATAAATTTATCCAAGCAAGCAAACTTATTAAGAATTTATGCCATTCTGACTGATTATGTGTCATTTCGCTTTCATGTCTCTATCTTTTGCTTCAATGATTTGCATGCAATTTTTCACTTCCATGTCTTTTTTTCAGCCTGCCTAGCTTATTGTAAACTTTATTTTATTTCTTCATTCATGTGCAAATCTTTCTAATTTTTAGCGCATTTTTGCAAAAAATGACGCTTATAGTTTCACTTTGTTCGGCTGGCTGGCTGGTTCAAGGCTGTATGAGCTCTGAGATCTCAGAAACCAGACATAGTTAAGAGTTCTGTTATGATGAATTATCTTTCTACTATCGAGTTATTCCGGCATCGCTAATTAAAAAATCGTTAAACGATCTACAATTCCTGTAATCAACGATTTAACATTATATAAGGAAAAAAATTGTTGAAAACCCCTCGATAAAAATTTGAATTTTTTTTGACCGTTGGAATTCAAAAATTTTTTGACCGTTATTTTTGGTCAAAATTTTTTTCTTTCTTTTTGTAAGGTTTTGTATTTATTATTGTGAGAACAGACTTTTCATGCATAGTGCATGCTAGAAAGACGGAATTTAATGGATTCTGTTATTTTTATATAGTTTTTTTTTTATAAAAATTGTATTTTCTTGCAGGGTTTTTGATGATAAAAGAAGAATTAAGAGATTTTGCAATTTAAAGCAATTTCTATTTAATCGATTTCTGATCGCTGCGACAAAAATGCGCTTAAGTCCCTCGATTAACAACACGAGGACTTTGAACATTTTTTTACTTCCATTCGTTCCTCATTTCATGTCTTATTTCACATGATGACATTTCTATAATTGCATTTTGCTTATTTAGATGACTTAAGCATGAAGACATAGACAATGACATTAATTAAATTATCATTTTTCATGTCCTATATTCTGCGGCTGATTCCATTTGATGTGTATTTGTGTCATTCCCAGTTCCAATTCCTCAAAAAAATATTCTAGAGTTTACATAATAGAAATTCATTTAAGGTATTTATTTACAGAACAAAATATATACAGACAATGGATATGATGACGAAGATGAGACATTGATGATAAATAAACATTTATGAATATGAAGCATGAAATGAGCGCAGCGATAAATCAAAAGTCATGCAAACAAATTGTTCAATTAACTTTATTCACTTGCTTGCTCCATAGCTGGAAAATGTTAATCCATTGCTCTTTTTTGGACTTTTTCATCCATACAGACTCCATGAGATTTTATGGGATAGAGAATGGATGAAGATGTGCTAAATCTTCTTCGTAATGGTCGACGTCATTGTCGACAAGATTTGCAAAGAATTTATAGCACATAAGTCAAAGCATATTGTTGATGATCAATGACTTTCTATGAAGCATGCAGCATGAATATATTGTGAGTGTCTGTGGACATATTCATTATTAATTAATTAATCATTGCTGGATGTTACGGGCATCAGTCTCCGTACTAATGTTCTGTGTATATTTATAGAAATTAATAGCTCCAGCAGCAATTCCAGTAGTCGCGACTTACTTTCATCTCAATTTTAATAAAAATTGTATCGATAAATTAAAAATGGAAAGTTGTGGTTTGCTGCATCATCTTCCAGTTCTTATGCTGCCTACTCATTTCTAGAGCAAATTCGTGCATGGTTGTGATCTTCGTGCAACTGCACAGTCATACTGCATAACATTATAATTAGCACTTTCTAGTTTCCTCTTTTTGTATCTTTTCTGTCAAGCTTCTGAACTTTTTTGCTGTTGAAATTTTGTAGCTTTTTGTGGGGTTCTATGGCGTGGGATACTTTAAATTATGACATACTGAGAACCATAGTAATAGAACTTCTAACAATATTCCAGCACTTTACTAACTAAATTATCACAAAAACTTCTTAATTCAATCTCAATTCTCACTCGTCATATGCTGAGAATTTCAAACTGTTTCTTTCATATTTCATGCCTCAAAATTCTTCATTTCTTCTATTTCCATTTCGATTTTTAAAACTTTTAATTTAATTTTATTTACTTTTGTAGTTTTAAGTCTTCATTGTGCTTAAATTGTGAATTAAAAAAAGTCAACAAATTCTGAAGTATGAAGAATGAAGAACATTTTGTACAGCACAAGATTGAAAAAAGAAGCAATTAATTCAATGTCGTTATGAGCAGCAGAAAGATGGAACGAATGAACAGTACGGCAATAAAAGAAAAGAAAATCCCGTTTAAAGTCATATGATTGCATTTATTTAGAATCAAAAGAACAAGTAAAATTGACGAAGAAGACAAGACAACAGAACAGCATGAGATTGGATTGAGGCTTATGGAAAGCAACCAAGAAAATTCATGAATTATTTATGGAAGTAGTTGCAAGTAAGTTGGATATTTTAGCATATTTTATCGCCCTATTGTGTAACTGTGATTAATCAATAATATTGACTAAGATGAATTCAGCCATCAATAGCTGCTCATCAGATACTGTCCATGTCCATATTAAGCATGTCATGCATCTCAAAACGTCATCAAAAAGCACAAATCAATTCCAATCGATCAAGAATAATTTCTACAATGACTTTGCATTGCTCTAGTCTCTCAATTCTATTCTTCGTTTGACTGATATTCATATTCAGCATAAGTCGAGCTCAGTAACGGTATAAAGGTCGAAACAATTGAGTCTTTGAGATTTCTTGCATTCAGATTACAAAAAGAATCTCTTTCAAATGAAATGGAAATTCTATGAAAATAGTTCCGTATGTTTAGCTTTAGTTCCATGAAATAATGAAAAGAGACTCAATAGAAATAAATAAGGCACATAATTACTGTAAGTCTACAAACAAAGTAACGAAAAAAAAAGTTTAACCTAATTTTATTTTCAGAGATGAGCCAATTCCAATTGAGATATACATAAATTTGGTTTTGTGTCAGGAAATTCTATTTTAATGTCAAATCTTAAAAAGGGAAATTCACAGAATTGAATGAGAAAGAAAGTGTCCAAAATAAGACTAGACCTTAATCTTCACCAACTACTTGAACAATCTTCAAAAATGCATTGAACTTAATGGAAGGAAATTTCGCATTAATTATGGACAACAAGTGTTTGGAACGGGAATGAGCATTACATGCATTACGATGAGTACTTTAATGGAATGTGCTTCGTAGGTATCATGCACGTTCAACCATTCAATCGTGATTATAATCAATTTCATTGCTTTGGTGCATTAATTGAATAATCATTGAAGAAGAACTTCCTCTAATGGAAGTTGAGTACATGTCGACATATGTTAGAATGAATTGCATTAGATTGGATTTGGAATGCGTTGGGAATTAAGACTTTTGATGAATTGAGTTTCAATCGATTATGTGAGGTCGTGATTAGATCAACAAAAATCTAAAAAATTCAAGTTTTTTATGGGGTTATTCATACGTTTTGCCTGGCAAAATTTTAAATTTTTCGACCTCCCTCCGACCCCATAATATCCAAAAACTGACAAAATTAAAAATTATTTTTGAACTTAAAAAAAGTGCTTGGTATGTAGGTTTAATTATCTTAAGTAAATACTCTAAAATCCCATCATAACTCATAACCACAAGAAGTCATACAAAAGTGTCGAGATTCTAATTAAATTGTAGCGATAAATTAAGCTTTTCTACTTACACAATTTGATTAGATTAATCTAGCTTACTTCCGCTTTAACCTTTATGTGGACTGCAAAATTTCCGTTCTCGTGGCTCACGTTAACTAATGAAGTTACGGTTCTATAAGTGAATTAATCAAGAAATATGATTCATTACAGTAATAAATTCTAGAAAATATTGGTCATACGTCTCTGCCTATTTGGGATAATGACAAATTACTCTAATAAATTACATTCGTTTTATGAAATTGTGAAGATAGAATTTAGATCAATTGCAATTTTATCTACAATAAATTTTGCCATCAAACGAGAACGCGGAATCACGCAATATCGATAATAAAACAGCAAATTTTTATGTCTCTTTGGCAATTTAATTTGAAACTATTCCCATTCTTACATTTTTTTATTTTATTATTTTCTCATGGCTAGTGACAGGAAATCCATTGAAATGATAAATTGTTTACTTGTGGGCAAATTATAAAAAAATATAAATGCCGCATTACTTACTCCATTTTTTGTAATCTTTGCAAGATGATAATTGACGTTTATTTTTACGCTTTTTTGCGCTTGAGAATTAAGCACACTCCTTTGAGTTAGTTTTCTTGTTCTCAAGCGCTTATAGCAATATTGAGTTGAACATTTTGTTGTGGATTATTGCTTAGAGAGGCTCAGAGTAAATTGGACTGATTTGTTTGACATTTTGTCCTAGATTAATGAGTTTTATTTGTGGTGAATCAAGTTTTCTAGTTTATAAAATTGATGTACTAGATTTGTATAAATTTCACTAGATTTTCGCATTTATCAAACGTACTAGATTTAATTTATTTTTAATGAAAGATTTTGATTTTCTTTTTTGAAAAAATTTCAATAAAATTGGAAAAGCTTAACAGATTCATATTATTTGAAGTAGATTATTACTAAAATGTACTAGAATTAGAATTTCAAAAATGTACTTGAATTAATATTTAAGAACGTACTAGATTGGTTATTTCCAAAATTATTTAGGATATTTTTGCATTTATAATATGTCTCAATTCAAAATGCTCTTATTTTTAGGTCATTTATAAACCAAAAAGATCGATCGTGCAACAAAATCATGTGTTCAGTACCCAATAAATTTTAAGTACTAGATTTTTATCTAAATAAGGAAAATAAAACCTTCTCAATCAAACCCAATTTCATAAATTTCCATCATTTAAACGAATCTCATTCGAAATTTCAATGCCTTCCAGCCATACAATCAGTAATGCAGCTTCTACTTGTTCTCTTCTTTTCCTTCACCTCTTTTTCTTTACCTTTTATACAATTTGATCAAAGTGAAGTAATCAGCAAAATAAAGAATTCATGAGAAGTGATGGACGATAAGGGAAACAGCACATTTAATCTATGACTGTGAAATTTACTTGGAGCTACTTGGTATTCGTCAGACAAATATGTTAAAGCATTTAGTGGACGATGATCATTACAAGATTTATTGTAACATATTGCCAGCATAACAACAGTCTTTTATGACTTTAGAACAGATGTAATAATATGAAAATGTAAAATTTTTTCTCTCTCCTTTGTTAAGCTGGAAATAAAAATGATTTCAATCATAAAGCTATGCATTGATGTAGTATGTAGTTTTATTAAGAATAAAAATACATAAAAATGAATATTATACAGTACACGTTTGTAAAAATATCTCATTGATTATCATATAATTGTGGTATATAATCTTTATAATTTCACTTAGAAATTAATGCGAGAACTACTATTTTATAGCAAGAGAATTACCATTTTCCTTTTGCATTTGTAAAAAGGAAGAGTTTCATTGAATGTGCAGCTGAAAAGACTTTCATAAGTCATTTGATTGTAATTTGAGCTCTCTTTCTTTATTCAGAATTATTAATATGAATGGAAGTTGTGATATTGTTAGGTCAAGTTATATTTTATTTTTGCTTTTTTGGTGATCTAATTTGTATTCTTTAGATTGGTTAATTTTTTTAATATACTCAAAAATAAATTTTTGAAGATCAAAAAATCATAAGTACACATCCAAATTTTGTTTCTAGCTAATATTTAAAAATTTCATAAAATTCGATAAAAATGAAATGAAAAATTTAAATTTATTTTTTTAAAAAAATCTTTGCTCCTAGTAAGCTTTGTTTTAAATAAAATAATTCAAAAATCGTAGAAAAATTCTTAGAACCCACTTAAGCATCATTCGCTTAGACCTTTACAACCTATAAAACATTTAACAAAATGCGGAACCAAAGTTCAAGTAGAAAGTAGTTGTAAGTAAAGCACAAAGCAGAAAATAAATCAAGAATCTTTTAAAAGAATAAAAAAAAATTAAAAACCAGAAAAGAACAGACAAAATAAGAGTTCGTATCTCAACCATCTCGTACAATATTCCATACTCAGCCACAGAAAGAAGGCAAAAAAATAAAAATAAATGCACGAAGAAAGCACAAAGAGAAACGAGAGATTTCAATGCGAGACAAAGAATGGAGAATTGCAGTCAGTCAGCGCAACTCACGGGAGATGTGAAATGGAAGTAAAGAAAAAAAGTTAGTTTCCGTGAAGTCGTCAAGTTGTAAAGACGTAAAAGCAGAATATACCAGTGGAAATTCAATAACAGAAAAAAATAATATTAATAATAATATAAAAGATATCCGGTTACGGTGAATTACAAAAAGAGCTACAAGAAAAAAAAAGTTCTAAAAGGCACGAAGAAAATATTAATAAGAATAATTGATAGTCTGTGATATCCCATGAAGAATCAAGTGAATATGCTATAGCATGAAGATCATGTAGATTTAATCTAGGAAATAATGATAAAGAGTGCAAGTTGAAAGCATTCAATAAATCTAATCAGATATAGAATTTATGGTCTAAAAAAGAAGCAAGAAGCATAAAAAAAAAATAAAATAAAAATTATAAAGGAAGTTGTGAGTGCAAAAAGAAGAAACGTAAAAAATCGCAAGCAACAGCAAAAAAATGGATTACAATAAATTGAAATTACTTTTCATCATATTAACTTGGCGCATGGCTATTGCAAACAATATCAGTTATGGTAAGTTATTGTAGAGATATGTCTTTATAATGGGATGGAGAATTAATTGAATACTTGTAGTCTTTTAAAGGAAATTGAATTAATCCATTGATAAATATAGTAGTATGAATTCTTGAGATTATGAATAATTGATTTTTCGAGAGAATTCTGAATTTTTGAGAAACATGAAGAATAAAATAAAATTTTTAAGAATTGAATTAAAATTCTTAGAATTGAAAATCAAATTCTTAAATTTTGAATAGAAAAATGGCCATTACAATTATTGTAATTTGAGGACTTAGGTTTGCTATTTTTTAATTCAATATCAATTTATTTCGAGTAATTGTTTGATTCCTGAAAAATATGTTCAAATCTAAACTTATGGAAAATGACCGTTAAAAAAAGAAAAATTGAATTTTTGGATGAGAAAAATTTAGATCCCCAAAATCCTCATTTTAGACCAATTCTTTCATTTTAGTCGCAATATGTCAACATTAATTTTGTCACATAACTTCAAAGCCCTAAAAGCAGAATGTCTGGGGAATATGTTTGTCAAAATTTTAATAAATATAAACCGAAACTTAAAAACAGTCTCTTGTATGCCAAAAAAAAAAAACAAAATTACATTATTGTAGCTCATATCCTTCCTTTTCTCATAATTATCTCAAAAACTCGCCAAACTTAATAAAATCTACCAAAAACAGTTCATAAAAGAATTTAACAACTAAATTTACTCCAATTCGCAACATGATCAAATGTAGGTTTTTCAAAACACAAATCTAACAATCTTCATCTCCCATCCGTTCAATCTCAACATAAAAACTCATAAATCGCAGATTATCTTCTGTGTTTAAAGCTTCATCCGACTATATACAAAAGAAATGATCACGTTAATGCGAGAAATTTTCAATTCAATTTATGAGCTATTTAAACTAGTCTGTTAATGCAAGAATAAGTAATTTACAGCTTGCTAAAATTGTCTCAGTGACAACACTTTCCGTGCCGAAAAAAAAAATCACCGAACACGAAAGAAGAAGAAAAAAAAATCCATGAGTAAAAAATTAGCGAAAATTAAATTTGACTTACTTGTTACGGTATTTTGGATAAATACAATTTAGTCGTGTTTTAAATTATCTTCTTTCTTTCTTCTTACGTGCTGAACAATTTCATTCTATTTCTTCTTCTATCAACATGCCATGACTGTCTAACCAAAAACAATTGCATGCGCTAAGAATTATTATGACTATTTTTTTAACAAATGTTTTTCCAACAAAAGGCAAAAGGCGTGAAACATTGTAATATCTATGAAAAGAATAAGAAAGACGCTTTTGTAGTCTTGTGGATATTAAATTGAATTTAAATTATGATTGTTGCTGTAAACAGGCATTAAAATCCTATTAAAGTAGCTGGATCGTTAGTAGAACAATTGAACAGGTTGGAGAATTTTTTAAGATAAAATAGACTGTAGGAATTTGTGATTTGGTAGATGCTGTGATGAAGAGGAATTTTTGGATTAATATTAAAAAATTTCCACTAGCCAAACGCAAAATTAATTTGAATTAAAATTCTTTCAAAAAAATTAGAAAAACACTTACAAAATCTTCATGAATCAGTTAGTAAGCCTTAAAAATAATTCTCATGTAAGTGAGAAATTGCCCTAACCGTAATGGTTTTGTTAAAAGAACATAATTATACTTGCATTTTTGTATTTTTTAATATTTAAGTTTAGTGGAGTGACATTTTTTTTGATGAAATACTTAAACAGTTAAATTTATAAAACAACACTTTGCAGTTAAATACGAGATGTTTCATTTATATTTGTACACCAACCCATCACCCACTTATTTTTTGCATTTGTTTCTTCTTTTATATTCCTTTTCATTTTCCCTCATTCCTCATTAAAAAAAGCGTTTTTTTATTAACCCTTTCATAAATTTATTTTATTCCATATCTAAGCACAGTAAGTAATTTTTATGTGCCTAGAACAAAACAACAATGAAATTTATTATCCCCATTTTTTCTGCTCCCATCATAAATTGACTCGTTTGTGGCTACGTCTAATTGTTTGACTTTTATTTTATTTATTGCGAGATTGTGTGTGCTTTGGAATATTTCATGCTGCGTTTATTTAATAACTTTCTTATTTTGATCATGATAATTAAGTATTCAATGAGAAGATGCTGGCTGTTCAGCACTATATAATAATTTTTTTTTGTAGAAATTTTCAGATTATTATTATGATTATGATAAGTGTTTTTTTACTATTATTTAGCATTCAACAATTTTATTTAACGCATTGAGTGAGTAGAAAGTGAAAATATTGATGTTCTGAATTTACATCTGTGCTTTTTCATTGTTTGAGTAATAATTTTTGGGAAAACAACCATCTGGACGTGTTTAATTTGAAAAATTATCTAAAATTGAACAATTAGCTTCACAAACAATAAATTTGGAACAAGATTGTCAATTATTCAATGAATTTCCATTATTCATCGAAAATGATTTAAGGAAAAGTTGGATGCGGTTGATTCAATGAATATTGTTACTTAAAAATATTTGCTTGATTTTTGGTTAGATATGTGGGTTATAAAAACATAGGAATTAACTTTTTTTGTAATTTAAAGATTATTAGAAAGTACAAACAAATTACTATGCGCTTGCTGGCATTTTGAAGATGATGATGATGCAGAATAATGGAATCGATGAGTTAATTGAATTATCTTTGAGTTTATTGATTTTTTTGCTGACATCAAATCCTAATTTTTTTGGAGTCAGATTATAATAGAAAAATTACTTTCAAATAAATTTTTTTTTAATTGAGATAGCTGCTTAGCAAGGAGGAAGTCAAAGTTGCATTTTTAGTTTTGTTGATAAATTTTTTACCTTTTAATTTATTCCATTCCGCATTCAACTCCAAATATGCTTGCTTTAGGTTTTCATTTATAGCTTCTAAAATATGAAATATTTCGGATTTTTATTCAAAAAACTTATTTTTAGTAAATTTACTTTATTCCATACCAAAAGCAAATCCATTCAAATTCAATCTTTTTGTTCACATCGAGTAATAAACTCATGAACACAATGCACTAATCTGTTCGATAATCAAACAATAAAGCGAAATTTTTTCACATATTCACAACTCGAAGTAAGTTCACTGAACAACTTTTCACGTAGCAAATTACACGATCTTATAAATAATTCCAATTCATCCACGTTCATCTCATCCACACCTACCTATTAGTAAGCACTTGTGATATCAAATAATGTTCAGTTTTCACCTGAAAAATAATAATTAATAAAAAAATCTTGAATTTTCACTTCTTTTCTTGTTTTATAACAAGTTTGTGATAAATGACTTGTCGTTCCTAGTAATTTCTGCAAAAATACTGCATTTAGAAGGAATAAACAAACAATTACTATCATCATTATTATCATCATAATCATTTAAAAAAGAATGCTATAAAGTGCCTGCAGATTTAGTCATTTGAAAGGCATTTCACAAGTTTTTCATATTTACATTCACAATGTACAGAAGATTCTTGGAAGATTCATAATAGGAGTTTGATTGAGATACGGGAGCCAGTGTTGGAAGTTTTGATGGGTTGGGAATTATTAAGAAGTAATTTGAGTCATTCATACGAGAAGGCTCATTTCTCATATTAGGAATTAAAATTTTGGAAATTTTCAAAAAAATGACTCATTAGAAAAATTCATGAATTATTCCAATTTTTGAGCACAGCTGAATGAATACTATTTTTAGGGGGTGAGGGGTTCTTGTAAAAATAAATAGTAGATCTTTATAAAAAAATTCTTTAAATTCAGTTCATAATATATTTTAACTTTAAGACCCTCTTCAAGCAACACCCTCCGCCCCAAACATTACAGTTTGCATAAAACTCAAATCCACAACCACACCCAACCATGCCTTAAGAATCATAAGTGCTATCATCTTTGGAATCTGCAGTCATGTAAATGTAACTGTTTACCTTCATCTTGATCAATTAGCATTTTAATAAAGGTGATGAAGATGATGATGCTGATGGTACACACGTATATGCTTGAGGCGTCAAAAGTTTTGCATCTGTTATGAGAGACAAAGCGAAAATTCTTAGAATTAATTAATTGTGCAGTTAACAGCTGGCGACAAAGCCACAATTTATTATAATGAGTTAAATTTAATCTAATAAGTGGCTTTTATCTTGAAATGATGACAGCATAATGAGATTCGCTGGCTAATGGATTGGATTAAAGCTCTTATCACTGATGACACAAAGACTGAACAGCAGTCATACATAAGTAGTTTATGTTTCTAGTGTCAGATGATAATCAGACAAATCCAGCCTCATTCAAGAATGATCAATTTCAATAGCCTACTCTCGGAAAAAAAAATTCCATCATCATCGTACTCGAAAAAAATACTTTCATTCAGACTCTATTGTTATGGACTTAAGTGTGTTTCACCTTCCGAATTTTTGATTCATTCAATCGCACTTGAAACATCAAAAATAATATAAATTCCTGCATTCAGTGCTCTATAAAGATTTTCACTTTTCTTCTTCGTTTTGTGATCTTTTTATGAACAGCGGATGCAAGTTCCCAAATCCATTGATAGAAGAGATTTAACGGCAATGAATAATCAGTTTTAAGTTGTCAATTGTGAGTTGTTTCCGATGATTTTTTGAAAAGATTTAGGAGACCTAAAATTTCAGTTTCTACGGTTTGTGAGTTTGTGCTTGATATTTTTGGATGAGAAATGTGGTTTTGCATCGATGGAGATGCTGCATTTCCGGTCATAAAATTGAGGTTTTTGGAAATATTTATTTTTAAGGGCCGTTCACGTGTTAGATTCCTGAAAATTCTATTGTTCTTTTTCGAGAAATGACCGTTATTTTGTTACTTAATGAATAAACAGTCCCTATAAGTGATTGTTTTGATGGATTGGATGCAATGTGTGCAGTTATGGGGGCAATTGGGTGGAATTGAGAATTTTTGTAAAAATCACTAACACACCTTTAAATTCCTTAAAAATCCATCCCCTCAAAAAAATTCTGGCTCCGTCACTGATTGGATGTAAAACTTACAATTAAAACACTTTTAATGCAGCTTTGTTCTGAACAAATGTAAGCTTGCAGAAGCTACTTTTTCATTGCATTCAGTGGCATAAAACAATACTTCTTTGACTTCTAATCCTACTTTTACAACTACTGAAACTTCAAAAGCATTACAAATTTATTTATGGCACTTAACTAGCATTTAAGTCAAGAATTCTAATACTCGACCCGATTTTTAAGTTTCCAAAGATTACAGAGTGCATGAGCCATAAAAAACCTCAACAAATGACTACAATAAGAATTATTTACGATGCATCTTCGTGTCTAAGAATTCATAAATGCGATAATCAAGAACAGCTGATTCCTAAGAAATTTCCTCTTTGTCTTGCCTACCACAAAAACTTTCTCATCATACCAAAAGTAAATTAAAGTGTAAATATGATTAATATTTATTTTCCATACGACTGGCATTTTCATGTCCAACAATATCTCTTACTGCATTCATTAATTTATAGCCACGCAATTACGTACCGCATAAACACCAATTTTACACTATTCTTTATTCCATAAATTATATATAATGATATGCCTTTTTATTATTATTAGTGCTTTTGCTGCTTCTGCTGCTTACAATGCAAACAAATTTTTTTCCCAAAGAAATATTTTTTAATGCTGAATAAATCTCTTCATAAAAAAATTATTTGGTTCATCTCTGATACAAATTAGGTCGAATGTTTAATATTATTATTTTTTTTTTGTGTAGACTGACTGTAATTATGTGCCTTATTTATTTCCATTGAGTCTCTTTTCATTATTTCATGGAACTAAAGCTAAACATACGGAACTATTTTCATAGAATTTCCATTTCATTTGAAAGAGATTCTTTTTGTAATCTGAATGCAAGAAATCTCAAAGACTCAATTGTTTCGACCTTTATACCGTTACTGAGCTCGACTTATGCTGAATATGAATATCAGCCAAACGAAGAATAGAATTGAGAGACTAGAGCAATGCAAAGTCATTGTAGAAATTATTCGTGATCGATTGGAATTGATTTGTGCCTTTTGATGACGTTTTGAGATTCATGACATGCTGAATATGGACATGGACAGTATCTGATGAGCAGTTATTGATGGCTGAATTCATCTTAGTCAATATTATTGATTAATCACAGTTACACAATAGGGCGATAAAATATGCTAAAATATCCAACTTACTTGCAACTACTTCTATAAATAATTCATGAATTTTCTTGGTTGCTTCCCATAAGCCTCAATCCAATCTCATGCTGTTCTGTTGTCTTGTCTTCTTCGTCAGTTTTTCTTGTTCTTTTGATTCTAAATAAATGCAATCATATGACTTTAAACGGGATTTTCTTTTCTTTTATTGCCGTACTGTTCATTCGTTCCATCTTTCTGCTGCTCATAACGACATTGAATTAATTGCTTCTTTTTTTCAATCTTGTGCTGTACAAAATGTTCTTCATTCTTACTTCAGAATTTGTTGACTATTTTTATTTATTCACAATTTAAGCACAATGAAGACTTAAAGCTACAAAAGTAAATAAAATTAAATTAAATGTTCTAAAAATGGAAATGGAAATAGAAGAAATGAAGAATTTTGAGGCATGAAATACGAAAGAAACAGTTTGAAATTCTCAGCATATGACGAGTGAGAATTGAGATTGAATTAAGAAGTTTTTGTGATAATTTAGTTAGTAAAGTGCTGGGACATTGTTAGAAATTCTATTACTATGGTTCTCAGCATGCCATAATTCAAAATATCCCACGCCATAGAACCCCACAAAAAGCTACAAAATTTCAACAGCAAAAAAGTTCAGAAGCTTGACAGAAAAGATGCAAAAAGAGGAAACTAGAAAGTGCTAATTATAATGTTATGCAGTATGACTGTGCAGTTGCACGAAGATCACAACCATGCACGAATTTGCTCTAGAAATGAGTAGGCAGCATAAGAACTGGAAGATGATGCAGCAAACCACAACTTTCCATTTTTAATTTATCGATACAATTTTTATTAAAATTGAGATGAAAGTAAGTCGCGACTACTGGAATTGCTGCTGGAGCTATTAATTTCTATAAATATACACAGAACATTAGTACAGAGGCTGATGCCCGTAACATCCAGCAATGATTAATTAATTAATAATGAATATGTCCACAGACACTCGCAATATATAATTTTAATATATTCATGCTGCATGCTACATAGAAAGTCATTGATCATCAACAATATGCTTTGACTTATGTGCTATAAATTCTTTGCAAATCTTGTCGTCAATGACGTCGACCATTACGAAGAAGATTTAGCACATCTTCATCCATTCACTATCCCATAAAATCTCATAGAGTCTGTATGGATGAAAAAGTCAAAAAGAGCAATGGATTAACATTTTCCAGCTATGGAGCAAGCAAGTGAATGAAGTTAATTGAACAATTTGTTTGCATGACTTTTGATTTATCGCTGCGCTCATTTCATGCTTCATATTCATAAATGTTTATTTATCATCACTGTCTCATCTTCGTCATCATTTTCATATCCATTGTCTGTATGTATTTTGTGCTGTAAATAAATACCTTAAATGAATTTCTATTATGTAAACTTTAGAATATTTTTTTGAGGAATTGGAACTGGGAATGACACAAATACACATCAAATGGAATCATCTGCAAAATATGGGACATGAAAAATGATAATTTAATTAATGTCATTGTCTATGTCTTCATGCTTAAGTCTAAGTCATATAAATAAGCAAAATGCAATTATGGAAATGTCATCATGTGAAATAAGACATGAAATGAGGAACGAATGGAAGTAAAAAAATTAGAAAGATTTGCAAAATGAATGAAGAAATGAAATAAAATTTACAATAAGCTAGGCAGGCTGAAAAAAAGACATGGAAGTGAAAAATTGCATGCAAATCATTGAAGCAAAATATAGAGACATGAAAGCGAAATGACACATAATCAGTCAGAATGGCACAGATCTTTAATAAGACAGACAATTCACCGCGGCTTTTACAAGCAGGAATTAGTTTCAAGCATTAAAATAAAATAAAGTAAATAAATTTTTTTCTCTACTTACAAGTCGCTTGCTATAGATGCATATCATGATCACTTCATGTTCTTTTTAATCTTAAAATAATTATTGGTGAAGTCGTTCCACATTTAGATTCAAATGTAGTCAAGATCATCCCACGGATTAGATTATATACTGACTTGATAGATAGGTGTAAAGTCTCAGGATTTATTGGATTGTGTTCGCACTTGTGTGACTTTAAAGAGTAAAAGTTGATGATTTACATAGATTATGGCGTAGATTAGCTATTGTTTTAGGTTCAAAAGTGAAATTATTCAAATTAGCAAATGAATACCCAGAAGCTTGATTTCTCAAAAGATTAATGGAATTTTTACCAAAATTATTCTCTCAATAAATTCAAAGCCACAAGAATAGCTCTCAGACATCAATTAATTTTTCGCTTAAAATGAAGCCACAAGGCCACACGAAGCAGATGAAAATGAAAGTAGCACTAATTTATAGAATAAAAAATAATAATTTAAACCACTAAAATTATTATTTTTATTTATATGCCACAATAGGTAATTTGATTCTCGGCAGCGATGACATTACAACTTTCTTCTTATTTACTGCAACTTTTTTATGATGTCTCATTAGAAATTGGTAATTAAAAGCCGGAAGATTTAATTTGTAGAACGCAAGACTTAACTCAAAAGTGGATTAATGTGATCATTATAGCGATTTAAATGTGAGAAGTTTTTCAATTGTCAACTCAATTTTGTTTATGTCTTCACAGTCTGGATGAATGAAAACGATGCTAATTACATCTTCATTTTTCTGTGTTTTCATCTCAAATTTCTTAATTGATGCAAGCACGTGAAGAATTTTATTCAATTGTGAATTGAGAAACATGAAGACCTAGTTCCTCTGATGTTCTCACTTTTGCTTGATTTTTGAGGATTTTCTGCTTATTTTTGCATGACAATATTGTAATATCTTGCTTGAGATTTGGCAATTCCAAAAAATAATATTTTTTCTGTGTCACTTCCATAAATTTCCCAAAAAATCTCTCACGTTTCAATTTAAACAAATCTAAAAAAATTATTAAAATGACATTAAATCGTGACCAAAAAAGGCATCGACTTCCATCCGTTCCCAAATATCTGTGTCAAATGGCACGTGAAATGTGACAAACAATAGCTGATCTTCAATAAATTAATTATAATTCTGACCATAAAAATGAGCAAAATTAAGACGTGAATTGTAAGTGGCTGGTGAGAAAATTGGACATAGTTGAGATGATGATTGAGTTTTAGACGAACAAAAAATTCATCCTCTACTTCTCATATATGTTTCATTCATTTCACATCTCAATGCTGATTATCTAATTAAATTTGTTTGTCTTAATGCTGTTTACAACTCTATTAACTTCTTCTTTCATGCTGCATTCTCTTTCTGTTTTTGTGTCTTTCCGCAAAGCATCGCACATCATAACTCAGCTTGTTGTCTTGTCTGAGTTTAAAAAAATTGAATCGCGCAAAAAAAAAGATTTTTGACACAATTTTCATTCTTTGTTTCCACTTTTTTTCATCAACATTTCTTTCCTTTCAGACTCACTATTCAGATTCAAATTCACACATTTGTACGAAGAACCGTTCTTTGTGATGATTTTCATTTCTGTTTCTCTCTTTAAAATTGTCTTTTGCAATTTTTGTTCAATAATTTCTTAACATGTGTATATTATCAATGATGGATCAAGAAACGGTATTTCTGAATTTATACAACTTGTTCTATATAATTTCTTTTTTTATATATGAAAAAAAATCACAATAAAAATATCAAGCAGAGCACTTTATGTTTTAATTCAAAAATGCAGTTTTTATGTTTATGCAGTTATCTGATAAAGAAGAGTTGTCATAATGGCATGCTTAATAAAAATTTCTCGGGGAGTTGATAAATTTTTTTCAGGTGTTGAAACTTGCATAATTTAAAAGTTTTCAACTTTTAATTCCAACTCAACTGTCAGTAATTTAAAAAATTACTTTCTATTCCCCAATAATAATTACGAAATTTAATTTTTACATAATAAATCAATTAAGCAGATTAACACAAATGAATTGTTCATAAACCTCATTAATTCTTCATTATAACGGCAATTAATTCTCTAATCGAGTCTAGTCGTGCAAATGACAAGAAAAGTCGCTAAGTAGGTGAAAAAGAAGGTTTGTTTAATGGCTGATAAAAGTTGCTAATTACCATAATAAGATGAACCACATGATTAACTTTATTCAATTAAGAACGATAAAGATTGTCGCATGACGTCGTTAATTAAAATATTCACCATCTAGTTCCATTTTCATGCATGTTGATTTATTATGAATTTTTAAGAAATTTAATATCTGTGCTAATTTGCGATAGAAAATAAAGGCTTTCTTTCTATTTATAGTCAGACAACAAACGTATATAGTAAGTGATCTCTAATACGGTTAATTAAATTATGAAGTTTGAGAAGTCTATGATCTGCTTAGTTTGCGATGCTCCAATGGCACTGTATACACTGATTTATTAAGTTAATACTTAACGGTGTTTTTTTTCGAGCATTTGCAAGTTTTTTGCTGTTGCTTTGAAGTTTTATTTTTGGGAATAAATGTGGTTAAAAATATTAGCAATGAAATTACTTTATTTTAATATTTTTTTGATTTGTTTTCAAATTTTTTTCTCTCACTTGATTAGTTCTCTTTCCAAATTATTCAAATTAGCATAATAAACTCTATTAATCTTCAAAATCTCATTATTAATTTTTTACAGAAATTAAATCACTATTTGGACAGCCCGATTATCGATCAGTTAATTTAACATGGGAGATAGAAGATAAATATGCAGGAAATCGACTAAATGAGGAGAAAGAAGAAGAGACTGAACCAAAAAGCTTTTTCGTACATTATTGTGAAATTCAAAGTTGGGGCGAATATCATCGATGTAATTCAAAAGTATTAGTCGATGATGACGGAGTTGACTTTGAAAAGTAAGTTTGTATTTCTTTTGATTGTAATTAATTTGTAATTTATTGCTTGTAGCTATTTGTTTTGATTTATTGAGTCATTTGTTGTTGATTATGAATGGAAATTGATAAGATGTTGTTGCTAATTTGTTACTGATAATGTGATGAGATTTCTAGGTCAAACTAATGACAAATTACTCAATAAATCATGACGTTGAATTTTTATAAAGTTTTAATACATCAATGGCTCAAAACGTCTCTAATTTATAATATTTTTGTCACATTTCAGAGACACATCAAAAATCTACAAAATGACAATCAAAAATCTCAGAATGGCTACAAAATACTCATTTAATGTGAGACCAAAAAGAGTTGGAGATTCTGAAAAGTCAGCAAGATCAGAAAACTTCCTTAAAGACGATAAGTCTGGACAGTCAATAATCATTCCAACAAAAGGATTTTCAGCTATTGCAACAAAATGTCTACCAAATGAGTCAGAAATTCTCGTTGAGACTGGACCGTATTTTGGTGGAAAAATTGCTTCCGAGAATGGAGTTTGTGGGATTCAAGGAAATGCAAAAGATCCAAAAGAAACTTATGCAATGAGAATTGACCATGAGAGGTGTGGCTCGACTGTATCACATGAAGATTTAACAGTTGAAACTTACATTACAGTGCAGGAAAATTCAGGAATTTTAACACACAGTACGCGAAGATTCCTTGTTGTCTGCACATTCCAACCAGACACATTGACAGTCAGAGCAAGGCTAGCACTCCCTGGAAAAGGCGATGTAGTCGTTGAAGATGATTCATGGTCAGACAGAGAACGAACGTCCCGTAACCGACAATTTAAAATGGTTGATAAGTCAGCATTGATTCTCAAAGAGAGCAACGAACATTCTGTCGAAAATGCAATTGGAGACATTGAAAATTTAACAGAAAAAATTCTAACAAAAGAAATTCCACAGCCTTCAACATCACCGTCACCAAATAAAACAAAAACTACAGCTACGTACAAAAATCCCAGATTTTCGCGTTATGCAACTGAGAATGAAAAGTCAACGGCATTTCAAATAGACGCAATAACTGGATTGATTGTTGGAATAGCACTGATAGTGCTTATAATCTTTGTAGCATTTACGATTTTACGGAAGGACAGAAAAGGGGAAGAGCAGATGGAAAGACTACAAAGTAATGCTGTTTATTAGATTAAGAATTTGTGGACGAATTTCATTTTGAATTAATTTTAGAATAAGTTTTCTTAATTTATTAAGGGTGGATGTTGGAACTAGATTTGATAATATTTGAGGACTTATTTTATTAAAAGTTTAATTTAAATTTTTAAAAAAATCATTTGAGATTTTTTTAGAAATCAAATTTATTGTCTAATCTTGTTCATATTCACCTTAACTACAAACTTCTTATTTTATGTAACATTAGCAAACACGGAAGTTGCTGAATTCTAGAGAAACATATTTTGTGTTTACGTATAAATTTTATTATAGATTAAATAATTATTGATGAAGGTCAGGAAATTTGTGTGATCGTTACGTAAAAGTTCAACCTGATGATAACCTTCACACAAGTGTTTCAAAAATGTAAAATTAAAAATTTCCTAATCTTCATCGAAAGACTTAAAAATTCTCGTCTTCTGCTTCTTCCTGCTTAATTTTAAATATCATAAATAAAATAATAATTTTGAGCAATTCTTGCATGTTCAATTAGCAATAATCACAATATCAGATGACTAATAAAATTCTCCTTAGTTGCTAGAACATGCTGTAAAAAAATTCATAACAATTATTGATATTCAATATACTATTGTGGTCACATTTTTGAATGGATTTTTTAAATCATTAACTTCAAATAAATTACAAATAGTTACAAATTTTCTGATAGCATCTGTTGATAGTCCTAATTTTGCTTTATTAAATCATTTAAGTTTTTTTTTTCTTGTTTGGTATTAAAATCATTAATTGGGTGACTCATGTCAAGACATCTCAATGTAGTCATAAATATTAATGGTTACAATATGACGAGAGAAAATCAAACCTTTTATTAATCTTTTGTAAATTAATTAAAATCTAATACATTCAAATAAAACTGATAATCTATTTTTTTAAAAAAAACTGTATTTAAAATTTAAATTTTGTTAATGTGCGTTTTTTAAAATTTTATTTTCGATGCATTCAAAATGTATATTTGAAGCCTAATGTCTCACATTTGTCAGTTGAACTTTTTTTGTGCAAATAAAGTAAAAATCCTAATGCTGTAACTCCCACGAAACTTACAAAGATGATCCATTCAGATGTAGAATTTGCTTGTTCAAGTTCTTCATTTGTTTCTTTCTTTTCAACATTTCGATCATCTAAAGAATCTTCGCGACTTTTAACTTCTAATGAATCATCCCCCATTCCATTTTTTGAATAATCGTCACCGCTTCTCAAGCCACTTCCATTTTCTAAAGAATCATCACCACTTCCATTTCCTGAAGAATTGTCACCACTTCCATTTTCCAAAAAATTGTCATCTCTTCCATCTTTTAAAGATTCTTCGCCACTTCCTTCAGATAATTTTCCTATATTTTCGTTATATTTTTCTAAAGGTATTAAATGTTCATCTTTTATTTCTGAATAATTTTCAATTTTTTCAAAGATCTCATTTGCTTTCAAACTAGACACCAGGCTAATGAAAACAATACACTTTAACAATTTCATTTTAGTTTTAATTTCTTTTTTAATGTCTCTTTTCAAAAAGCTTGTTGGTAACTAATTTGTCAAATGAATTTGTTCCAATTTAAATGAAATTTAAAGTGTTGTCCATATAATACATTATGTTATGAAAAATGTTTTGAATTAATTACATTTAATATGAAATATGTCCTAATATAACGAAATAGAGGTGATTGATCTTTTTTTTAGATTGTATTATTTATTTAAAATTTAGATTCTTCAATTTTAAAGATACTTTTTCACATAATAAGTATATCCTCCATACACTACACCAGATAGCACAAGTACAGCAACAACTGCATATACAAAACCAGATATGTCAGGATTTTTTATCACAACTTTATCAGCTTCTTCTTTTTGTGATTCTGTAGTTGATTCTTCATATTCTGTTGGACTTGTTTGAATTTCAGGCTGTTCAGAAGCACTTGTAACTGTATCATTTTGAATATTAATTAATGTAGTATCTGTGAATGACTCATTATCATCAGATGTCTGATATTGTTCGTTATTTTCATTTGACTGATCATTCTCATTTTCAGAATTTTCTGTACTAATTGTTGTAGTTTCAAGACTTGCTTCTTTTGAGTTGTCATCATTATTTGAATTTAAATTATTAATATTATTACTTTGATTCTGATCTTCACTACTTTCAAGTTGGGATAGTGGAGTCGTTGATTCCTCTTGAGAATTTTCTATTGAATTTGGCGGCTCTTGATTTTCTGCTGACTGATTGTCAGTTGGTTTTGGTAGTAAGCCACTAACTAAGGATAAGAGAACAAAAATTTGAAGAACTTTCATTTTTTTATTTTTTTTGTATTTTTTTTTTTTTAGTTTTTTGCTACTTTGCAAAATAAAATTTATTTCCGTTTAATTGCTTTTCACTGACTTGAATAAACTGAGATTAACTAGAATCTAGACTGAAATATTTATAGATTATTATACAATCAAGTTTACAAGCTAATAATACAAATAAGAAATACATGAATACATTATCAGTTCTTTAAAAGAAATGCAATTTTTTATTACCCAAGTAAATATTTTAGTTATCAGAATAATTTCCTTTTGTTAGTTTCAAAAATTTAGAGACGAATTTGTTCTATTGACTTTAAAAAAAAATATATTTTCTTCTGCCATTATTGATGGTCAACTTTGCTAATTTTATACATCAATTAATTTGAATCTCATTTCCGAATCAGGAATGTTGACAAATGTGCTCTTAATCTTCATGTCTGGATAGTGCCATTCAACTTTAAAATTTCTAATTACATTAGAAACTAAAGTTTCAATCTCAAGCTCAGCAATTCTTTTTCCGACGCAACTGTGAATACAAAAACATAAAGCTATATTATTTTTATTAAAAAATTAAGTCATTTACCTTCGAACTCCAAATCCAAACGGAAGGAACGAGAACGGATTAGCAACACCAGCTCTATTATTTTCAGTTTGATCCCTCAACCATCTTTCAGGAAGGAACTTATTGGGTTCTGGATAGTATTTTTCATTCATTAAACCGTCGTAGAACTGAATAGCAACGTGTGTATTGGCTGGTACTCGATAACCGGAAACTACAATCTCTTTTGTTGTTTGTCTTACGTTTCCTGCTGCAACAGGATACATTCGCATTCCTTCCTTTATCACTGCTCTTAAATATGGCATATTTTTGTTATTTTCTGATGTCAGTTTTGAATTTTTTTCAGGCAGGATTTTAATCAATTCTTGCCGTAAAATTTCTTGTTTGTCTGGATTTTTAGCGAGACAATAGAGAGTGTTAAGGACAGCACTGGCAGTCTATGCAGGAATATTCAATTATTACAAAAATATTGAAATTATGCATAATTCTTACTGTATCAACACCAGCCATCAGCAAGTCAGAAACGATAATAACTGCAACTCTTTTGTCAGCGCGAAGCAACTTTCTCAAAATACTGTCTTCACTGTCTTTTGAGGATAAATTTTCTTCTTCCATTTCCTTCATTGCTGATTCAACGTAGTGCAAAATCACACTGATACGAATTTAAATAATTAGAGATTCAAAACCGGATGTGAATTTTATTCATATTCTTTACTTACTCAGTTAATGTATCATAAGTTTTTAAAAGTTCTTTGAATCCTTTAGTCTGATAATATTTCCAAATCGAAGCTTTTCCATCATACTCAGCAGTCAGCTCAAAGAAATTTCGAATACCTATGATTAACTTTTTGGCATTTTCATCGTTTGTATTTTCGTCAAACAGGTTAAGTCTTCGTTCAAGTCCCACAGCAGCGACAGATTCTAGCGACCAAGTATTAATGTAGTTTGAAAAATCTCCTGGCATTTCACTTTTTTCGTTCCTTATTTTTCTCATTCTATAAAAATTTGAAATTTTATCAGAACTGTCATGCTGATCATTTTTTGAAAAAACTCACACTTCAATGAACTCTTTAGCAATGTCATCGACCTGAGTTGTGTACTTCTTAATTGTCTTTGGTTGCATCAAAATTGGATTGGCAATTGATCTCATGTTTGACCATTTTTCTCCATGAGAAACGAAAAGACTTCCAAGATCCTTGTAGATCTCAGGACGCTTTGTGTCTCTGTAATACTCAAGTGAATCAAGCCCTGTTCGGACTGGCCATGGTCCTTCGACTCTGAAAATCTAAAGTCAACATTTTGATTTTTTTTTTAGATTAAATTTGGCTTGCGGTTTTACTATATTTGGAGAAAATACATCACAGCTGATAGACATATAAGGAATAAGAGAATTGAGAGAGAAAGGAGAAAAATTCTCTCAAAAATTTTTTGTGACGAAAATCTCAAAATTAATATCAATTGACGATGATAGAAAAAAAAATTCTTCTTACCCTCTCAAAATATTCAGAATTATATGACATCACAACTTCGGGATTACCAAGCATTGCTGGAATCCTTACAGCTTCTCCAAATTCTTCATTAAATGCTTGAATAACTTCTTTGAGTGACTTTTTGTAATATTTTCCCCCGGGCAAACTTTCTTTAACCATTTTTAGGAATGAAATTGTTGGCATTTCCGAAAATGGCTTTGCATTTGCAATTTCACTGCCAAGGTTAGTTGAATAAACTCGACGTGTGAAGAGATTAACTTGTCTATAAAGTAAATTTCTCATTTTTTTACTGTTTTTTTTACAAAAATTAATAGTTCAAGGCAAAATATTTTTGCCAACAAAAATAAACACTTCTCAGTCGAATCTGCGTTAGAACTGAGAGAATTTCGGGAACGCATTAATTTTTAAGAGAGAAAAAAATGAGAAATTGAGAGAAAAACTTTATCAATAGAAAAAATATTTTTATTTTCATATCGAAATTCAACAAATCGCTGATTAAGTTTTTGACCGTACTCATGAAAATCATTTATAAAGAACCTCGAATAAAACTGACAAGCTTAAATTTTTTATAATAATAATTGGTTTTAATTAACTTCTCCTTATTTTTCCAAATTGTTCTTTTAATTTCATATGCAATTTAAATATTTCATCGTAAAATGTCTTACATGCCTTTTTTTAATTCATTACAAATTACTTTTTATCCTAATAGAATTTTAACTAAAATATTAATTTGAATTAATAATTTTTAAGCTTTTGAAAATTGGAAAAAAATTTCACTGTATTTTGAGAAATTAAGATTAAAGGAACGAAAATAAAATTGTAGTCATGGCTCGAAAAAAAGCTTTTGTTAGAACTTTAAAATTCATAAAACTTGAAGATTTCTTTGAAATTCAATTGAAGATTTTTAAAATTTTGGGATTAAATATTTTTCCTGTAACAACTACATCAAATAAAACAAAAATAATTAAAAAGTTGATGAGATATTACTTTTATACGTGTATTCTTGGCTTCATTATGATAACAATTCAATTTGGAGTTGAAATGTCATTACATTTAGGAAATGTTCACATGATTGTTAAAATTCTCCCAAACATGGTGGCGTATCCATACAACTGCTTAAAAGCAATTTTATTTTTTGTCAAGCGAAAGAAGATTCTTGAATTATTAGACAAAATAAGAGTCTTATATCCAGCAACACAATTTGATCAGCATCGCTGTGAAATGACTAAACATTCGAAACAATTTAAAAACTTCGGTAAAATTTATATTTGTGGATATTTTGGAATCATTTCAATGGCCGGTGGTGAAGTTTTCTATCAGCTTATTTTTAACAACGTCAGAAAGCTCACAGCTGATATTTGGTTTCCATATGATCCACTTGCTAACGATTTCAATTTTATGCTGGCTATAATTTGGGGCATTTGGACAGTCTACAATGCAATTCTCATCACAATTGCTGTTGATTTATTTTTATGTGCCATATTCTTAATTATTTCAATAGAATTTAAAGGTATTGGACAAAACATTAAAGGAATGATTGACACAAAAGAATTCAAAAACTTTCGAGATTTTGTCATTCAGCATCAGGAATTAATTGACATTAGTGATGACATTAAATCATCATTCAGCTTTGTTATTTTTTACACATTTATTCAAGGAGCTATTTTGATTAGCTCAACAGGATTTCAAATAATAACAGCATCAACTATTGGAGATGTCCTTTACTCATTTTCTTATGCAGCTTGTTCTTTAATTCAAGTTTTTTTATTTTGTTATTTTGGTGAAAAGTTAATTACAGAAAGCAGAGGAATTGGTGAAAGTATTTTGGATGCAAATTGGTATGAAATTGAAGATATAAGAATCAAGAAATCGTTAATGATGATTATTGTTAGATCTCAAAAGGCTTGCATGCTTTCGGGATATGAATTTGTCTCGTTGTCAATTGAGACTTTTTCGATTGTAAGATTTAAATTTATAATTTTTGAAATTATTTAAGATTAAATTAAGAAAATTATTCAATTTTTCTAGGTCCTTCAGTCGGCTTATTCTTGCTTTACTATTCTCCAAGATTTATATAGAATATAGATTTTTTTGACAGTGTCGAAAAATTAAAATGAAATCGTATTTTTAATTATAGCTGGTAACCAAAATTTTATAGTATTTGTAGAGTTGCAAGACCCCAACCCCCACTTTGGTTATTAGAAAACTTTAGTTTATTTCATTTATTTGAATTTGGAATTTATCATTGGCTTTTTTACAAAAAAAATTAAAATATATTTAATACAATTAAAACTTCAATTAAAAAATCTCGATTTTTTAAAAATTTTTTGGATTATTTAAATTTTTTTCTAAACTTTTAAGAGTTTAATGGCTTGAATTTTAAGTTTTTTTTATTTATTCTCCGCTACAAATTTTTCATATAAATAAATGAATTTTCACCTCCCTCCTAGTTCTAAATTCCTGGCTTCGCCAATATTTTAAACCAGTTCAAAATTCAATAACATGAGGTTGCAGCCCTTGAAATAATAACAAGCTATAATATATATTTATAATTCTTTTTATTGCGAATTGTAATTTAAAATTCATAAAATCTGTTAACTTGAATCTTGCTTGAATCATTAACATAATTCAGAGAGTTATGGTAAAGTTATTGTCATAGTAACATTAACCAAATTATTTTAATATATATTCATTTCCGATAGTCAAAGATTATGCCATTTGAAGTTTTAAAGCCAAAAGCTTAAGAAGTAAATTTTAGAGAACTCTGATAACTTCAATGGCTGAAAATAGTCAAGAATTATCATATAGAATAATCAAACTTGAAGATTTCTTCGATCTTCAATTAAAAACTTATAAACTAATTGGATTAAATATAGTTCCAATGAGAGTAACTTCAATTCGTACTAAAATTTTGGAGAAATTAATGAGATATTATTTTTTTGCATGCATTAGTGCTTTGATTTTTTTAATTCTTCAATTTGTTGTACAATTATGGATTGATATAGGAAATGTGCAGGTTTTTGTGAGAATTCTACCCAACATTGTACTATTTCCTTACAACTGCAGCAAAGGAATTTTATTTTTCATTAAACGTGAAAAAATTCTTGGATTATGGGACAAATTAAGAATCTCATTTCCAGCTACTGAAGTCGATCAAGAAAATTTTAAAATTAAATCAAATTTAAAGTGGTTTAAATTATTCTTCAAAATTTATGTTTTATTCTACATGACATCATTTTCATCAGCAGTACTCGGAGTTTTTTATCTGTTAATTTTTAAGGATGTCAGAAAGTTGACTTGTGAAATTTGGTATCCATTTGATTACACTGCAAATAATTGGAACTTGATGTACTCTTTAATGTGGGGTTCTTGGCCATTGACCACAGCAGCTACAAATGTAATTGCTGCAGATTTTTATTTATTTGCAATTGTCTATATTCTTGCAATAGAATTCAAGATTGTTGGTGAAAATATCAGAAAAGCCATCGATGAATGTCAGATTACAGAAATTCGGCAGCATATTCAACGTCATCAGGAGCTATTTGAGATTAGTGATGAAATTACTTCATTATTTACGTTTATTTTCTTCTATACTTTCATTCAAGGTGCTGTTTCAATCAGCTCATGTGGATTTCAATTGTTTGCAGCTGAATATATCACCGATACAATATTCTCTGTTTGTTACACAGCAAGTTCAGTCAGTCAAGTATTCTTGTATTGTTATTTTGGTGAGAAATTAAAGACAACCAGTCAAAATGTTGGAAAAAATATTTTTGATTCTAATTGGTATGAGTTAAATGATAATAAATTAAAAAAGATGATATTGATTATTACTGTGAGATCTCAAAACGCATGCGTGCTTTCCGGATACGGATTTGTTACATTGACGATCGAAACATTCTCGAATGTAAGGTTTTTTTTGTAATTTCTCTTTGATTTCTTTTAAAAATATCGAAAAAATTATTTCAGGTTATGCAATCTGCATACTCATATTTTACACTTCTACAAAATATAAACTATATGTAATTTTTATTTTTTACAGAATTTATTAACTTAATTAATTGGGGTTAAAAAAAATTCATGCAAAAACCTATTGAAGATATGAAAAATCTTTAATAAAATGTGGTTTTATTTTCATTTATTTACTCCCTGAATGAGCAACTGCTAAGTTATTGTAATTAATTTAAATGAAAAATTTACATTATGTGTGTTATTGATTAAATTGATCACATTCATAAATCAAAAAATTGAAAATCTTTCATTTCAGTTTTAGAAATTTAAGGTTTAAGTTCTCATTAAATGGCTTAAAAACAAATTACCAAAAATTGGAGGACTTTTTCGATTTGAATTTTAAAATCTTTAAAATTTCGGGACTCAATATAATTCCTATTGAAAGGACATCGACAAAAGCAAAAGTTTTAAACCAATTCTACCCGTGAGGGTCAATAAATCAAATCAATCATCAATCAATCAATCAATTGATGAGATATTACTTCTATTTGTGTATCATTGGATTTATTTTGGACATTATTCAATTTGGAATCAAAATAATCATGGATATTGAGGATGTTTATATGGATCAATAAAATAAGACTTTGAACAATTCTAATATCTGATTCTTATTGAGTATCAAATTAGTAATTAAATCCTAAAATTTCGATAACGTTTTCAACGGTGACTTTTCTTTGATCGGAAAAATTAATAAGAGATTACATTTTAATTTCAAAAGTTCAAAATTTCCCCTCGAATTTCAAACGAGGTTAGAATTTTAATTAAAAAATTTAAATCATGACTTTCATTTTTTTTTTGATTTTTGTGTCAGATTCTTAATCAAAGAAATTATTTAATCAAATAATTTTAGTCTGCTTCTTTTCGTAATAAATATCAGCAAAAACTTAAAATGAAGTTTCGTGCTCGGAATAGAGGTTGAAATAAAAATTTCATTGAAAAACTGAAGTAATTTAAAACGTTCGTTTAATTTTTAACAAAATTTTTAGGAAATGTTGTTAAAGCTTCACCAATTCTCTCCTAATTAGGAGACTATATGTTAATTATTGAAAATCGATATTTAAGAAATGTCAAAGAGTTTTTCGGTGATTTCTGCAGAATTCTATTTTATTTTAAATAAACAATTTGGTTTGTGCTTGAATGTTTGTTAATAATTTATACAGAGCACATTTATATATAACCAAAAAAATTAAAAATCTTGCAATTAAGTTCAAAAAATTCAAGGTTTAAGTTCTCATTTCATTCGGTCCAATGGCTACTAAAGACATAATAATAAAATTGGAGGACTTCATCAGTCTTCAATTAAAAATCTTCAAAATATTAGGACTTAATATTATACCTATCGGAAAAGTTTCAACAAAAGCAAAAGTTATAGATAAATTGATGAAATATTATTTTTATTTTTGCATTATTGGATTTGTTTTGGATATATTTCAATTTGGAATCAAAATAATCATCCATATTAAGGATGTTCACATGATTGTCAAAATTCTCCCAAATATGGTATTATTTCCTTATAATTGCTCGAAAGCTATGTTATTTTACTTCAAGCGTAATAAGATTCTTGAATTGTTAAAAAAAATTAGAATTTTATACCCCGTGACAGAAGCCGATCAGGAAAAATATGAATTAAGTCGCAATTTAAAAGAACTTTTTATGTTCAATAGAATCTATATTCTCAGTTATTTTGGACTTCTTTCAATGGCAGGATGTGAAATTATGTATCAATTTTTCTTTAATCACGTTAGGAAGCTAACAGCAGAAATTTGGTTTCCATTTGACCCTCTAGCCAACAACAAAAATTTTATAATTGCTTTATGCTGGGGAGTTTGGTCGGTCTACAATGCCATTTTTATCACAATTGCTGTTGATTTGTTTTTATGCGCTTTATTTTTGATTCTCTCGATTGAGTTCGAAATTATTGGTGAAAATATGAAGGAAGCTATCAATAAAAAAGAAATTTCAAAACTTCATGAATTTATTTCCCAACATCAGGATCTGATTAGAATGCATGAAGACATCAAATCATCATTTGACTTTATTTTCTTTTGCACTTTTGTTCAAGGTGCTGCATCAATTAGTTCATCTGGTTTTCAACTTTTAACTGCGGTTACTACTGGAGATTTAGTTTATGCATTGATGTTAGCTGCAACTTCAATTGTTCAAGTATTTTTATATTGTTACTTTGGCGAAAAATTGATATTAGAAAGCAATGGTGTGGGCGAGAAAGTTCTTGCTTCAAACTGGAGTGACATTGAAGACAACAGAGTCAAAAAGTCAATCTTAATGATAGTTTTTAGATCTCAAAGAGCTTGTAAACTTTCAGGTTATGGATTTGTTTCATTATCTGTGGAGACTTTTTCAAATGTAAGTGAAATTTTGGTACTTTGAATTTAACCTAAATAAGAATTCCTTACTTAATCTAATGCATATTTTATTTCTACGGACAGGTTCTTCAATCAGCATATTCGTGCTTTACAATCATCAGAAATGTTTACTACAAGTAAAAAACTTTAATATTTTTATTCTTAAAAAATGGTTATTCAATGAAAGGACTCAGTCTTTTAAGTTAGAGCCAGCACGATTCAAATAAAATTGAATCTTTCGCACCACATTTTAGTATCTATTTAAACTTTATAGTTCAAATAAGAAATTATAAAATAAAATAAAATAAATAAATGAATCAAATATATTGTTTTTATCAAAATTTTTGTTATCCTGTATTTTGAGCAAATTTTGATAATGTCAAGTATTTTCACAAAAATCAGATGGTCACCTTATTATTATTGAATGGTTACGTACTTATTTCTATGATATTATTAAATGATTAAGCTAATTATGATTTCCTAAAAAATTAATAACAATAATTTTTTTCGATTAAATTGTTTTTCTTTCTCTTTACATGTCTGGTTTAAGAAATTGACTAATTATTGTTAAAAGGCTTAATATGATAGTCTAATTACATTTAGTAATTAAACAATTTTGAATTCTATTAAAAGGTGACTTCAAAATTTTCACTTAATTTAAATAATATGCTATAAAAAGATTTCATTATTTGTCTGGACATCGAAAGATAAAGATCACATGGCAGCAGTTAATACCAATCTAGATGTATTTGACATTACAATAAAATTGGAGGACTTTTTTGGTCTACAATTTAAAATCTTTAAAATTTTGGGACTCAATATAATTCCTATTGAAAGGACATCGACAAAAGCAAAAGTTATAGACCAATTGATGAGATATTACTTCTATTTTTGTATCATTGGATTTATTTTGGACATTATTCAATTTGGAATCAAAATAATCATGCATATTAAGGATATTCATATGGTTGTTAAGATACTCCCAAATATGGTATTATTTCCTTACAATTGCTCAAAAGCAATTTTATTTTATGTTAAGCGCAAGAAAATCTTTGACTTGCTAGAAAAAATCAGAACTTTATATCCTGTGACTGAAGCTGATCAAGAAAAATACGAATTGAGTCAAAATTTAAAGGAATTTTACATGTGCAATAAAATCTATATTCTAAACTATATTGGAATTCTTTCAATGGCAGGATGTGAAATTATGTATCAATATTTCTTTAACCATGTCAGGAAATTATCAGCTGAACTTTGGTTTCCATTTGACCCTTTATCTAAAAACAAAAATTTTATAAGTGCTATACTTTGGGGTGTTTGGTCAATTTACAATGCTATTTTCATCACCATTGCAGTTGATTTGTTTTTATGGGCTTTATTTTTGATTCTCTCAATTGAGTTCAAAATTATTGGTGAAAATATGAAGGAAGCTATCAATAAAAAAGAAATTTCAAAACTTCATGAATTTATTTCCCAACATCAGGATCTGATCGGAATGCATGAAGAAATTGAATCATCATTTGATTTTATTTTCTTTTGCACTTTCATTCAAGGTGCTGCATCAATTAGTTCATCTGGTTTTCAGATATTAACTTCATTTACTCCTGGTGATTTAATATATGCATCAATTTTCGCAGTATGTTCGATCATCCAAGTATTTTTGTATTGTTACTTTGGTGAAAAGCTCATTGTGGAAAGTTGTGGTGTGGGTGAAAAAGTTCTTACTTCAAATTGGAGTGACATTGATGACAACAAAGTTAAAAAGTCGATTTTGATGATAGTTTTTAGATCTCAAAAAGCTTGTAAAATATCAGGTTATAGATTTGTTTCATTATCTATGGAGATTTTTTCAAATGTAAGTTAACTTTGATCTAATTTTAATAATTACCAATGTACCAAATTCTATCAAACGAATTTCATTTATATTCCTTTGGAAATTCAGTGTAATAAATACATTTGAACGATTTTGATTACATGATTAAAATTTATCACAATTTACATCACTAACTAAGTTTAACTCACTTTTTTTTTATTCCAATCAGGTTCTTCAATCAGCATATTCGTGCTTTACAATAATTCGAAATGTCTACTATAAGTAAAATTTTAAATTTTGTTTGCTTAACACTAGTTGAAAATAATTTCAAATAATGGACTTTTATTCTCTGATTCATCTGTTTTTAGAATTTATCGGAATTTATACCGTTTTATTTTTGAATACAAAAAAGATGACGTTGAAAATTAAGAGCACAATAAAACAAATAAATGCAATATCGAAAAACTTAAATTGACTTATTTTATTTTATTTAGGTATTTATTTTTTTTTTTAAAAAAATTGACTTTTATGTTTTTAATATGAAGCACATTCTACATTTGGAAACTTAACCCATATAAAATCCTTTATTTTTAAACGTGTCTGCTTTAAGTAATGAATGGACTAATTAGTGTCAAATGGTTTACAAGAATTTTGTAATAATATTTGGTAATTAAACAATTTTGAATTCTATTGAAAAATGACTTAATAAATTTCCATTTGCTTCAAAAAGAAATAAAAGGATTTCATTTTTCGTTTGGATATTGAACGTTAAAGATCAAATGGAAGCAGTTAATATCAATCAAGATGTATTTGACATTACAATAAAATTTGAGGACTTTTTTGATCTACAGCTAAAAATCTTCAAAATTTTAGGATTTAACATTTTTCCCATCGAAAAAGTTTCAACAAAAGCAAAAGTTTTAGATAAATTGATGAAATATTATTTTTATTTTTGCATTATTGGATTTGTTTTGGATATATTTCAATTTGGAATCAAAATAATCATCCATATTAAGGATGTTCACATGATTGTCAAAATTCTCCCAAATATGGTATTATTTCCTTATAATTGCTCGAAAGCAATGTTATTTTACTTCAAGCGTAATAAGATTCTTGAATTGTTAAAAAAAATTAGAATTTTATACCCCGTGACTGAAGCCGATCAGGAAAAGTATGATTTAGGTCGCAATTTGAAAGAACTTTTCATGTTCAATAGAATCTATATTCTCAGTTATTTTGGGCTCCTTTCAATGGCAGGATGTGAAATTATGTATCAATTTTTCTTCAATCACGTTAGGAAGCTAACAGCAGAAATTTGGTTTCCATTTGACCCTCTAGCCAACAACAAAAATTTTATAATTGCTTTATGCTGGGGAGTTTGGTCGGTTTACAATGCCATTTTCCTCCATTTTCATCACAATTGCAGTTGATTTGTTTTTATGCGCTTTATTTTTGATTCTTTCGATTGAGTTCGAAAATATTGGTGAACATATGAAGGAAGCTATCAACAAGAAAGAAGTTTCAAGACTTAATGAACTCATTTCCCAACATCAGGATCTGATCAGAATGCATGAAGACATCAAATCATCATTTGATTTTATTTTCTTTTGCACTTTTATTCAAGGTGCTGCATCAATTAGTTCGTCTGGTTTTCAACTTTTAACTGCGCTTACTACTGGAGATTTAGTTTATGCATTGATGTTAGCTGCAACTTCAATTGTTCAAGTATATTTATATTGTTATTTTGGCGAAAAATTGATATTAGAAAGCAATAGTGTGGGCGAGAAAGTTCTTGCTTCAAACTGGAATGACATTGAAGACAACAAAGTTAAAAAGTCAATCTTAATGATAGTTTTTAGATCTCAAAGAGCATGTAAACTTTCAGGTTATGGATTTGTTACATTATCTGTGGAAACTTTTTCAAATGTAAGTAAAATTTTGATACTTAAAATTTAACCTAAATTAGAATTCCTTACTTAATCTAATGCATATTTTATTTCTACGGACAGGTTCTTCAATCAGCATATTCGTGCTTTACAATCATCCGAAATGTTTACTACAAGTAAAAAGCTTTAATATTTTGATTGCTAAAAAACTGTAAACAAATCGTTGGACTCAGTTTTTTAAGTTGTAGCCAGCACGATTCAAATAAAATTGAATCTAGGGTTTCTGAAAAACCACGTTTTTAGAGAACCGCGGTTTTGCGGTTTTCAATAATCCTAAAAACCGCGGTTTTCGCGGTTTTTGCGGTTTTTATACAAATAGGGTAAAAAATATTGAAATTTGTACAAAACGAAAAAAATTTTTTAACGGCCTGTAACTTTCATTGGAAGCAATGTTGATTTTACAAATTTTTCCCAGAACTTTATTTGGTTTCTATATTTTTTTATTCAATCTTGAAAAAAGCTATTTTTCTATAATATCTTGAGCTGCTTATTACTCCTATAAATTAAATTTTTAATTTGTTTACACAATAAAAAACAATTGAAATTCTTCAACGCTTACTATTGAAAAAGTGTCCAAATTTCAATATGTGAAATGAGATGGACTTTTCTGGAAATGCAGTGATTTGTTCGAGCAAGAGTTTAAATAATCGTAAAATACAATCTCCGATCAAAGACATAAGACCTTAACATGTGAACCAAAATGTCTTCTTTGCCAATTATTTCATATTCGAAAATTGTACAAAAATTTTTTGATGATTTTTTTGGTACAAAATTTCAATATTTTTTACCTTATATGATTTTTTGCGAGTTTTGAGTATGAAAAAACAAAAATGAACAATAAAGTAAAAAAATTACTTTCATAAAAAATTTTTTTGCAAGTTTTCTAAACTTTTAGTATAGAAAGTTCTAAAACCGCGGTTTTTCACCCAAAACCGCGGTTTTTTAAAAACCGCATTTTTAGGCCAAAAAGTGCGGTTATGCGGTTTTGCGAAAACCGCAGTCAGAAACCCAATTTGAATCTATTGTACCACATCTTACAATCTGTTCAAACTTTTTTGTTTTAATAAGAAATTAAAGATTTTGATAATGTCAAGCATTTTCACAAAAATCAGATAGTTACGTACTTGATTCTTATCATTATTATTATCATTTTTAAATGATTAAGCTAATTATGATTTCTTAAAAAATTAATAACAATAATTTTCTTTGATTAATTTTTGTTTTTCTTTCTTTTTACGTGCCTCGATTAAGTAATTAACTAATTATTGTTAAGTGGCTCAATATAATGGTCTAATAACATTTAGTAATTAAACAGTTTTGAATTAAGTTGAATTATTTTTAAAAGTGACTTCAAAGTTTTCACTTAATTCAAATATGCTATAAAAAGATTTCATTATTTGTCTGGACATCGAAAGATAAAGACCAAATGGCAGCAGCTAATAACAATCTAGATGTATTTGGCATTACAATAAAATTGGAGGAATTTTTTGATCTACAGCTAAAAATCTTCAAAATTTTGGGACTCAATATAATTCCTATTGAAAGGACATCGACAAAAGCAAAAGTTATAGATCAATTGATGAGATATTACTTCTGTTTGTGTATCGTTGGATTTATTTTGGACATTATTCAATTTGGAGTTAAAATAATCATGCATATTAAGGATGTTCATATGGTTGTTAAGATACTCCCAAATATGATATTATTTCCTTACAATTGCTCAAAAGCAATTTTATTTTACGTCAAGCGCAAGAAGATCTTTAACTTACTAGAAAAAATTACAATCTTATACCCTGTGACTAAAGCTGATCAAGAAAAATACAAATTGAGTCACAATTTAAAGGAATCTTATATGTGCAATAAAATCTACATTTTAAGCTATATTGGAATTCTTTCAATGGCAGGATGTGAAATTATGTATCAATATTTTTTTAATCATGTCAGGAAAACATCAGCTGAGCTTTGGTATCCATTTGACCCTTTAGCTAATAACAAAAATTTTATAAGTGCTATACTTTGGGCTGTTTGGTCAATGTACAATGCTATTTTCATCACAATTGCAGTTGATTTATTTTTATGGGCTATATTTTTGATTCTGTCAATTGAGTTCAAAATTATTGGTGAAAATATGAAGGAAGCTATCAACAAAAAAGAAGTTTCAAAACTTAATGAACTCATTTCACAACATCAGGATCTGATCGGAATGCATGAAGAAATTGAATCATCATTTGATTTTATTTTCTTTTGCACTTTCATTCAAGGTGCTGCATCAATTAGTTCATCTAGTTTTCAAATATTAACATCATTTACTCTTGGAGATTTAGTTTATGCATTAATGTACGCAGTATGTTCAATTATTCAAGTATTTCTGTATTGTTACTTTGGTGAAAAGCTCATTGTGGAAAGTTGTGGTGTGGGTGAAAAAGTTCTTACTTCAAATTGGAGTGACATTGAAGACAACAAAGTTAAAAAGTTGATTTTAATGATCGTTTTAAGATCTCAAAAAGCTTGTAAACTTTCGGGTTATGGATTTGTTACACTATCTGTGGAAACTTTTTCAAATGTAAGTCAACTTTAATACAATTTGAACGATTTTGGTTAAATATTACATGATTAAAATTAAACCTTATTTTACATCCCTAACTTATTTTGATTCATGTTTTATAATTCAAAACAGGTTCTTCAATCAGCATATTCGTTCTTTACAATCATCAGAAATGTCTACTTTAAGTAAAGTTCTAAATTTTATTTTATTTTTTTTTTTTTTCTCAAGGGAAAAGCAGTTTAAAAAGCATCAATATTCTTTTTAAAAAATCAGATAATTTTTTTTTTTTAAAAAAAAAAAGTTTATTGGAAAATTTAAAGTTTACTAGAATGTAATTTTTTTTATGCTAAGATTTGAAAAGATAAACAAGATTAATTGAAATTTTTGATAAACAAATTATTTACAAACAAACATTAACAAAATTGAGGCATTGACAAGATTTACATACCGTATAGACACACATTAAGCTTTATGATCCTATGGATTATTAAACTGATTGATCAAACTATGGTGAGGAAATTCCAATTATAATCGTAATTCAATTTCACTGAATAACGCAATTTTTCTTTTTTTTTATTTTAGCGGTTTAATTGCCGGGCATGTCATCAAAGCTATTAGTTGAAAATAGTTTCAAATAACGAACTTTTATTCTCTGTTTCCAAATCGTCCGTTTTTAGAATTTATTGGAATTTATACCATTTTATTTTTGAATGCAAATGTATGTTTAACAAAAATATGACGTTGAAAATTCAGAGCACAACAAAACAAATAAATGGTTTAATTGTAAACAAATATTTAAATTAATTTATTTTTTTAAAAAATTTGACTTTTAAGTTTTTTTTTCACATTCTCTATTTGAAAACTTAATTCAAACAAAATTCTTTATTTTTAAATTTTTACGAGGAGAAAACAACATGATGGAAAAAAATTTTAGTGGGAAATTCATGGGAATTTTCCATCGCGGTGGAAAATTTTTCACCATGATGAAAAATTTCCCATCAAATTTTTTATAACTTTAAATTTGTTTATTTAACACAATTAATTCAACTGAATGTTGAAAATTGATGCGATAATTCATTTTTAACATGGGTTTTTCATCTCAAATAAGTAAATCGATGAGAAAAATCGCTTTGCAAAAAATTTTTCATCAATTTTCCACCACGGTGGACAATTCAAAAATTTTCCATCAATTTTTTTCCATCATGTTGTTTTCCTCTCGAATTTTTAAGCGTGTCTGCTTTAAGTAATGAACAAATTATTTTGTCAAAAGGTTTACTAGAATTTTGTAATAATATTTGGTAATTAATCAATTTCGAATTCTATTGAAAAATGACTTAATAAATTTCCTTTTTTTAAAAAAGCAATAAAAGGATTTTATTTTTCGTTTGGATATTGAACGCTAAAGATCAAATGGAAGCAGTTAATATCAATCAAGATGTATTTGACATTACAATAAAATTGGAGGACTTTTTTGATCTACAGCTAAAAATCTTCAAAATTTTAGGATTTAACATTTTTCCCATCGAAAAAACATCAAAAAAGGCAAAAGTTATAGACCAATTGATGAGGATCTACTTTTATTTATGCATCATTGGGTTTATTCTAGTATCAATTCAATTTGCGATTAAAATTGTCGTTCACATTAAGAATATTCATATGATTGTTAAGATTCTCCCAAATATGGTTATATTTCCTTACAACTGTACTAAAGCTATTATTTTTTACGTTAAGCGCAAGAAGATTCTAGACTTGCTGGAAAAAATAAGAATTTTATATCCTGTGACTGAAGCCGATCAGGAAAAATATGAATTAAGTCGCAATTTGAAAGAACTTTTCATGTTCAATAGAATCTATATTCTCAGTTATTTTGGACTTCTTTCAATGGCAGGATGTGAAATTATGTATCAATTTTTCTTCAATCACGTTAGGAAGCTAACAGCGGAAATTTGGTTTCCCTTCGACCCTCTTGTTAACAATTTGAATTTTTTATATTCCCTGATTTGGGGTGTTTGGTCAATATATAATGCCGTTTTCTTCACAATTGCTACTGATTTGTTTTTATGTGCTATATTTTTGATTCTATCAATAGAATTTCAAATAATTGGAGTAAACATCAAAGACGCCATTGATTCGAGTGAAATTTTCAGACTTCATAAATTGATAAGCCTGCATCAAGAACTAATTGAAATTAATAATGGCATCAAGGCATCATTTGAATTTGTTTTCTTTTACACATTTTTTCAAGGTGCAATTTCTATTGCTTCGTCTGGATTTCAAATATTAACAGCACCAACTATTGGTGAATTTATTTTTGCGTTGTACTATGCATCATGTTCAATTATTCAAGTATTCCTTTACTGCTATTTTGGTGAAAAATTGATAGTTGAAAGCAGTGATGTTGGTAAGAAAGCTCTCGATTCAAGTTGGTATGATATTGATGACAATTATGTCAAAAAGTCTATCTTAATGATCGTTGCTAGATCACAAAAAGCTTGTGCGCTATCAGGTTTTGGATTTGTTACATTATCCATTGAAACTTTATCTAATGTAAGTTTTAATTCTCAAATATAAATTTTTAATTTTAAATATTCATTTTTTTTATAAATTTCAATTTTTAGGTTCTTCAATCGGCATATTCATACTTCACAATCTTAAATAAATTATACTTTAATTAAATAATTTGGCTTATTAGATATATGAACTTTTAAAATTTAACCAAAAATCAATATTTTTTTGAATTATAGATGTTCTAAACTTGTGTGTGTTTTTTTTTTATTTTTTTTTGACGTAACATTTTAAAAAACGCTTCTGAAAAATTTATTATTAGGCAGTAGTTCTGCTAGTATTAACCTCAGAAAAATAAATAAAATATGGAACAATATTTTTTTAAAAAAAAAAATAAAAACAAGATGATGCATTCATTCAACCCCCTGACTACACCATTATTAATGAGCTATTTAAAGTTAGAACTTTTCAAGCGATTTATTTTGACATCAAATTTACTTAAAAATATTCTCCTAAATGGTTCTTACCAAGTACGATATTAAAATTATGAAACTCATGAATATATGTACGAATAATACAAAAAAAGTTGTCTTTCTAGAAGTTGATCTTTAAAATTGTGATTTTTTTTTTTTAAAAAAATATAATCTCATTTCTCGTGTCATGAATAATTTTCCTTCTTCATATGTTATTGGAAAACAACCCCTTGTAAAATTCTTTTTATTTTAAACACATGCGGTTTAAGTTTAAATTGACTTTTAGGTCTTTCCAGTATATAATAATTTGAGTTGAGTAATAATTTATGAGACAAACTGTTTGAATATTTGAATTAACCAATTATATGGGAACTTTTTCAAAAAAAAAAAAAACTTATTTCCTTCACCGTTGAACAGACAGTTTGATCAAATAAACACACCTCTCAATGTCTAGACATCGAAGAGTTGTCTTTTATTCTGAAATGTCTACTTCAAGACAAGAAGCCGTTCCAAGAGGAAAAATTAGAGTTGAACATTTCTTCGAATTTCCACTAAAGTGCTTGAAAATCATTGGATTAATCTTAATTCCTTCGACTAATATAACTCCAAGTGTGCAACTAAAAGAAAAGATATTGAAAAGATTTTATTTCTTTTTCATCATCAACGTGTGGCTGTTCATTTTTGCATTAGGAAGTCGAGTTATTGTGAGCATAACTGATATTCCAGTTGTCATTCGAGTCCTACCAAATCTTACAAACGTTCCGTACAACAGTTCGAAAAGTATAAACTGTTTCTGATTAAGATTCTTTATATCTCTGATTTTAATTTCTAATTTACTGTATACATAGGTCTTTTGCTATTTTTCCAACGTAAAACTGTTCTCAAAATTTTGAGTGAACTGAGGAATAATTTTCCGGTATCGAAGTTTACCCAAGAAAAATTTAATCTGCAGTATAAACTAAAGCAATTTATAAAGAACAACAAAATTTTTTGTATATCCTACTTTTTTCTCATCTCATCTCTTTCGGTTGGTTCAGGATACCAGTTAATTTTCAATGGATATAGAAAACAATTGACAGAAATTTGGTTTCCATTTGATGACACAGGCAACAACTTTTGCTTCTTTATTACAAGTTTTTGGATGTTATGGATTGGTTCAAGTGTCTGCATTCTTTTAACATCAGCTGACTTTATTACTTTTGGTTTGGTATACATTCTTTCACTTGAATTTGACGTACTAAGTGATGATATAAAGACAGCAATTGCAGAAAAAAATGGAAAAAACTTGCGCGACTTGTTTATCCGTCATCAAAAGTTGATGAATATTTACAATCAGTTAGATTTATTATTTCGATTTTATTTCTTTTACACTTTTTTTCAAGGTGCAATAGCTGTTAGTACAAGTGGATTTCAGCTTATAATATCTAATGACTTAGCAGAAATGTCATATTGCATATCGTATTCGGGAGGATCGATTTCTCAGATTTTTCTATACTGCTACTATGGTGAAAAGTTGATGAAGTCAAGTATTGGTATTGCTCAAAGTATTACCGAATCAAATTGGTATGATTTAAAGGATAATAAGTTGAAGATGAATCTTAAGTTTATGATGCTACGTGCGCAAAAACCATGTGCATTATCTGCATATAGAATTGTTGTGTTATCGATGGAAACATTCTCTGCTGCAAGTTTTAATTTAAGTTAATAAATAATTCCAATTGTAATTGGTTCTTATTACAGGTATTGACGACATCATACTCTTACTTCACACTCTTGAAGAATATGTATTTTAATTAAATTGCTTAATTATTTATAGTAAAAATGTAGTATTTCTTAGAAAATTGAAATGAATAAAACGCAAATTAATCATTGATTGTTCAAATAAGTAGAAAAGGTGGTTTAAAAATTCAATATTTAATACCTAAGTTACGGTTTTTAAAATAATATTTCTAAAAATAATAATTTATTTTTATGCTTTAACATTTAAGTGTTATAGAAATGATGATTTCAAAGAAAAGTCACTAAATTCTAAACTGTTACTAGAACAAGATACATGTGTCATTATTAGTAATCAATTATTTAGGTGTATGAAAAATTATTTAGTTTCATTTCATTGAATTTCAATAAAACTTAAGCCAAATCAAATGTATTCAACTTTAAAAACTTTGAAACAAAAACTATTATGAAAAGTAGGTAGTTAAGATTTGAATTTGAATTACTTTTTGACCAAAAAATCACGTCCACAAATTTACAAACTTTCATTCAGAGTTCAAAAATCTGGCGAGCAACAGGAAAAACTAAATCTAAAGATGGAACATCAAAAAGCATCCAACAAAGCGATTAAACTTGAAGATTTCTTCAAACTACAAATGAAAATCTACAAACTTATTGGTCTGAACATTGTTCCATTAGAAAATACATCAAGACGGATAAGAATATTGGAAAAATTGATGAAATATTACTTTTTTGCATGCATTATTGGAATATGGCTGACAATTATTCAATTTGGAATCCGTTTACTAATTGACATTAATAATTTGCACATCGTTGTGAGGATTCTTCCGAACATTACTATTTTCCCTTACAACTGCTCTAAAGGCATCTTGTTCTACACACAACGGAGGAAGATCCTTAACATTTTACAAAAGTTACAAAGCCAATTTCCTAGAACTCAAATTGAGCAGAAAAAGTGTAATTTGCAGAGTCGTTTAAAGTGGTTTCTTATATTCTACAAGATCTACATTGTGTTTTACTTGGCAACCATCTCATCTGCAACAATAGGAATGCTCTACCAGCTCATCTTCAATAATATCAGAAAACAAGCAGTTGATATTTGGTTTCCATTTAATGACACTGCCAATAATCTAAATTTAATCTTGTCTCTTTTATGGTTGATTTGGACAGTTCCAAATGCTGCTGTCAATGTTATTTCTGCTGACTTTTATTTATTTGCGATTGTGCTAATTCTTTCAACAGAGTTTAGTATTTTTGGTAAAGATATTAAGAACGGAATTTACAAAGAAGAAACCTCAAATATTCGTAAATTATTCATGCTACACCAAGAGTTGATTGACATTAGCGATGATATAAAATCATTGTTTTCCTTTATTTTCTTCTACACATTCATTCAAGGAGCTGTTGCAATAAGCTCATGTGGATTTCAGTTATTAACTGCGCCTAGTCTTTATGATCTACTTTATTCAATATCTTATACCGCTTGCTCACTTAGTCAAGTATTTTTGTACTGTTTTTATGGAGAAAAATTGATAACAGCAAGTCAAGATGTAGGACGAAATGTCCTTGAATCTAACTGGTATGAAATTAGGAACATTAAAGGAAGGAAATTCGTTCTGTTCATAATTTTGAGATCACAAAAAGCATGCAAGCTTTCAGGATTTGGATTTGTTTCGCTATCAATTGAAGCTTTCTCGTCTGTAAGTTTAGCTAACCTTTACTTTAATAATGTATTACTTTCTTAAAGCTTTCTTAATCACTATACTTCTATTTATTTAAAAGGTTTTGAAATCAGCTTACTCTTATTTTACACTCATGAAAAACCTGTACTTTAAGTAATGGCAATTTGGATTCAATTCTTATTAATGTTTTAAAAATTCACTTACTTGTAAATTATGAAGATTATGAAGTATCTTCTAACATCAAAATGATCTCTCGTCTACGGCATTATAATTTCGTCAAAGGATATTTGTAACTTCTGTAATTCACCATCTGTAATTTATTATAATAGAATTTGATGTTTATTGTTTAAAAATTTAGAGCAAATTGGATATTCTTCGAAAGAGACTATGATGAAGTAAATGTAATTCAAATCTGAAATAAACGTTAATTAATGTTACATGAGATTGTAAAAAATAAACTTTTAACACTGTTTACCTAATAATAAGCTAATTTTCATTCAAAATTTATTCGTAACCTAATCTTAACCTTTAATTGAAACATAATTATCCAAAAATATTTTTCACCTACTTATACTTAATTTCATTCAATTTATTCGGATTATCGTCGCCTAATTTAATCTTAATTTCCTTCTTCGCCTCCAATTTAGGATTCAAAAAATCTTTTGCCTTCTCATTCAAATGCACAAGTCCGATTTGAGCATGTAACTTTGTCTGCACATCTTCCTCATTAGCTAAAATGTCCTTCAATAAATGATAAATTGAACGCAAATAATCTTGAAATTCCATTAAATTTGACATTCCAGCGAGAAATTCTGACAGAACCATAGCAGCTGCTCGTTTTGATGGCAGGTACGAATCAGACTTAATAATCACTTCCAATTGCTGATACATTTCATTAAAAAAGTTGTGAACTTGGTAGCTTAAAATTTTACAAATTGTTCCTAAATTTGCCAAACTTGATGTCCTAAATTCATTATTTGAGTCTTTACTTCCATTAAGGAAGCAATTGATGAGTTGCTGTTTAAACTTCACTGACATTTCGCCAAGATCCTCAACAACTTTAAGCACAACTTCACCGAATTTCAATCGTTCATCAGTTTCCAGCTCCTTATTTTGATATTCAGCTATTAAGGCATCAACAACTTCAGTGTCCAAAACATAAGACAGCGCAACAAGCAGTTTAATGACATTCAAGTACGCGTAGCTTTCAACTTCCTTCATATTCTGCATAGCAATTGCTAAAATTGTATGTCGATTTGCAACAGCCTGTTTATCACGATTCTTCAGCATTTTAATCAATTTATCACATCCATAAACTTTACAGTAAACTTCCTTTGACTTTAACAGCTTCATAGCGTCATTAAATGTAAATTCTGATGGATCAATGTTTGGAACATCCTGATTATTGCTGAATATTATGTCAATTTGTTCCTTAAGTTGTGACTTTTTAAACTTTTTCTTGATGTTTAAAATTTCGTTTGTCAATCGCTTCCGTTCGTCTTCATCCTTCAATCTTGACAACAATTCCTTGTAGATTGAAAAGAAAATTATCACAATTTGTTCATCCTCATTATTAGCAGTTATTAAGACATCCTTAATGGCATCAAGTATCTCTTTTGGCTTCTCGTTAAGCTGTGAATGAAGTGACTTCCATTGAATCATGTCCTGCAGTGGCTCAATTATTGCCAATTGTTTGTAGAATTTTGTATGCAGTACGTCTGTAAGTTCATCTTCGTCTAAATCGTAGCCTGTAATTATTGAATTTCCAGCATTTTGGACGTCACTTAATAATTTGATGAAGGAAATGAACATTTCGTAGATCAACATGTTGTTGTTGGAATTTTTGAAAAGCTGGATGAAGGATTGAGTATCGTCGACTAAAGCAGCTGTTTCCTCGCCAATTTGTAAGGCATCATTCTTGTAAATGATTCTACGATGTACCCTGAGAACTTTTGGGTCATCTTTGAGTCGTAAATTCCTAATAGCTTGTTGAAGTTCTTTTCTTTCATAATTATTAAGTATGAAAAGGACAATTGATGCTAATTTATCTTTTTCAGGCACTTCTGGTAATAATGAATGTAAATTGAACAAGACAACGATGTGATCATGTAAAACTTTAGATTTAAGTCTTACAATTGTGGATGTTGAGAATAAAACATGCAGCATGCCAACATATCCTTTAATATCTTCATATTCCATAACAATTGATCCACAAAGTAAGTCTTGAGGACAAATTAAATCATCTAATGGTCCAAGAATCCACTTATTCAGGTGCTCATCCAATTCCTTATCGTTCATGATGTACAGTTCCTTTACAACAAAAACACTTGCTGCCAAAATCTCATTTTCATTACTATTTATGCATTTATTTAATGTCCTGAAGACCTCACCGACCATTTTCTCGTAAAACTTTTTATTCTTTATAGCTTTCATAAATACTCCAGCTATGACACCGTATTTATTCCACTGCTGTGAATCTTCAGTCTTTTTCATTAAAATTATTTTACAAAGAATATAAAATCCATTTTCTGAACGTATTAATTGTAATAAACGTGTTTGTGCTTGTACTTGGAATTTAATTGATAATCCATCAAATCCTCGTGCCATAAAGATGAATTTAAAGAATTGCTCCATTCCAATTAATTTCTGAAGTTGAATTAACATTTGATTTGCTTCATTTACGTCTGCTTCTGATTTTTTTAATGCTAATATTGATAATAATCCAACAATATAGTCAATTTGTGCATCATCGAATAATGGATTTGTAGTAACAAACTTTAATGAGAAGAATTTTTGGAACATTCGAAGACAACTGATTAATTTTTCATATTCATCATCTTTTTGATTTGTTGTATCGTACGTTGTTCTATTCTCATGTTTCTTTACACAAACTTCTAGTCCATTAGTTCCACACTTATGGACAGCTTCTATGAATAGATTTGCTTGATTAAAATCCAGTACATTGACTTGAGCAAATTCGATAATATTGTTGACTAAATAGAATAAATAGCATGAAAATCTCCATGAAAATGGCTCATTTGAGTAAATGCAGTTGAGATCTTTTAAATAATTTATAATATCCGCTTCCTTAAGCTGTGCATTAAGCTTATCAAATGCTTCCTTTTGTGTTTCTGGATGTTGAAAATAAAATTTTGCAAAATTATGAAATTTTCAATGAAAACTTGATTAAATTTGATTTATTACCTGTAGATTGGACAATTTGTAAGAGATTAAAAGCTTCTTCAATTGTTATCATGATGATTTAACTAGTTTAATTACTAAATTAAGGAAATTTGTGGTTGCAAAAATTGAAACAAATGTCGACTGTCGAAAAAATGGATGGACACTCAAATATTATTTCGATTTTTTTTGAAATTTTGGCAAATTTCGATGCTGTTTTGATGCTTAAATCAGCTTAAACTTATAAATTGCTAGATCCTTTGCAGTTTTTAAAATTTCCGGCAAAGATTAATCCTAAAGTTTTTCAAACTTCCATTTCAAGTGAATAAACCTTGCAAAAACGTAAACAAATCCACATTGTTATCAACAAAACAACAAAATTAATCAATTACAGGCTTTAATAGTAATTTTAACCATTAATTTCACCTCTATTCACTTAATAATTCCTTAATTTATTGTTCTAGATCAAAAAATGACGCTGCCAAGTCCATTTGCATCACAAAATCCAGTTACCTCAATTTCAACACAAAATAAGCAACAACAAAGCAAATTTCAGCATAAAGGAAGTCATAACAATCAAAACTCTGACCAAAAACATAGTCAGTTCCAACAGAACTTAAATCAACAACATCCTGTTAAGCGAAATTTCATCAGTTTCTGTAAATATTGTCAAGAAGGTTTCAGCAATGATACAGAGCTGTTTCAGCATCGTCGATCTCACACAAAATGTCCATACGATGAGTGTAAATTTAATGCAAATGAAGCAACAATTGCAATTCATATTCAAAAAGTACATTTAAAGCAAAGTGGATTAGTCAAGATCCAAGACTTGTCAACGCCTGAACAGATTGAAAAGTGGCGCGAAGAGAGACGTAAAAGATATCCAACAACACAAAATGTCATTTTGAGGCAGCAAATACAAGAGGAAAGACAGAAAAGAGGTGAACGATTGAATGATTCGAAAAAAAGATTCAGTGATGGTCAACAGAGAGATTTTGTTAAGAATTTAGGAAGGAAGCAGCATGACAATAAGAAGAATCATCATAATAGACCTAATAGAAGCAATGATAGGAACAAAAAGTTCCAAAAACGACCAGAAGATTCAAAAGAACCAGAAACGAAGCAAGATGAGGACATTAAACCATTAAAGACTGAAAATATTAAACCACCAGCTCTTCCTCAAGTGATCAAGAAGCCAAAAATCATGGAAATTGTTTCATCTGATGAGGAAGAACCTCGATTGACACCAAAATTCCAAGGAACATCCAAAATGAAGAATTATCACACAGTTGAGGCAAGTGTGAAGGAAAAGCCTGCTTTGTCACTTTTAGGAATGTATGGATCTGATTCTGAGGATGAAAACAGCAACGGAAGTGTTGAGGAAATGGAACAAAATACAGAAATATCTGTAAAGGAACCAGAATGTCAAAATTTAGTGACAAATGGAAGTTGTGATACTGAAAAGTCAAATATTGAGGCACAACATCAATTAACAGACAGCATAGCTGAGGATGAATGTCTAGAAAATGAGGAAGTAGATGACAATGATTCAGGACCGGAAGAACTGCCAACAATCAAAGAAATCGAAGCTGACGACCAACAAACATCCATAAATCCTCAACAAAGATCCAGAAAGAGAAAGCATCATGATGATAAGCAGGAACCAAAGAAAGTCATCAGACGTAGTGGACTAGATTATTCAAAACTCAGGAATCGATCAGTTAATCCGTTCCTTGAAAAGTTACTTGAACGTGACATCGTCCATGAACGTAATGTCTTGTTGCAATGTGTGAATTTTGTCGTTAAGAATAATTTCTTTGAAATTGGCCAAAGTGCTGAAAAGTCAGGAACAGATTAAATCACAGAATTTATATCCAAAAAATTAAATATTTTAATAAACTTAAGAGTTACAAAAATTTAAACTTATTGTGGTAAATTAGCTGTTGGAAGTGACGCTGGCGGTGCCACAATGTTCACTTGACTTTGCTTCTTTGCATATTTATTTTGACAATCTTCCAGTTCCTTTACTCGTGCCTTAACATTATTAAGTCGTTGCCATGCCATTTGAAGATTTTTAGCACTTGCATATCCACTTCCTTCATGTGCATGTGTTGTTGATACTTGCTGTAGATAATTAATTTGATCACTTAGTTTATTTTCGATGCTGTTAAGAGATTTAAGGAATTGTGATGCATGATTTTCAGCATTCTTTTGACTCGGCTTTTCTTTTGATAATTCTTGGAGTGCATTTCCAGCACTTTGTATGCACAAAACTATTTCCTTTTCAATTGCATCTAGTGCTTGGATCTTCTCTAATGGATTTGTCATTGTTGGTTTGTGATTAAGATGTGTATTTTGTGATAAAATTAAGGAATTTTAAATTAATGAACTTTTTGTTTACTTTTGAATTTTTTTTAGCATGATCCATGAAAAAATAAACATTTTGTCCAATTTGTTGATTTTTAGGAGCTTTCTGTAATTTTTAGTATGTGTGGCTTATTCTTGTATTTATTATTTGTAGAAAAATTCAAGATTCATGCAAATTAAGTGCTTTAAAATGTCAAAATAATGTCAAATATAATTTTTAATACAAATACAAAATTGACGTTGAATCAATCAAAAATTTAAATTTTCAAAACAACCGTTATAAAGAAATTTGTAAATTTTTCAAAAATTGGGGCGGACTCTGTCCATATGACCTCATATAGATATATTGTGACTAATTCAATGAGTCATTCTCAGTTCCAAGAAATGCGTCTTAGTCACTAAATTCCCTTAAAAATCTGAAATAAAGCCGTCTGTTTATTTTCGAAATTCGAACTTACTTTCTATAATTTTCATTATTCGTCTGTCAATCTGATTGCATCTTTCTCATAAATTTATGTTTTAAGCTTTAATTAGATTCAATTTACAGGATTGTAATACAAAACGTTAAATATTTTTATTAAAACTATATAAAAAGAGCATTTTGGAGTTCAATGCTGGAATAATTTGCCATACTTATCGAGCAGCAAATTCTAGTTTTCATACAAAAAAATTATTTTGCAAATTTTAAACTAAAAATTCAAAAATTTGCAATTTTCTCGTCATTAAAGCACTCAAAGCTATCCATCCTCATCAATTCTAGTTAATAGCGATAAAAGGAACTGATAAATAGCAAATATGTTGATTAAAGTTAAGGTAAATTGAGTTAATTTCATAAATTCTTTAAATTTATTTTACAAAAATTTCTTCTTCTTAAAATTTAATTTTTATTATTTTTTTTATTTAAAATAAAATTACAGACACTTACTGGCAAGGAGATTGAAATTGATATTGAGCCAACAGATAAAGTAGATCGAATTAAGGAGCGTGTTGAAGAGAAAGAAGGAATTCCGCCACAACAACAGCGTTTAATTTTCTCTGGAAAGCAAATGTGAGTATTTAATGCTATAATTAATCGATTGATATGCTTAATTGTGTGTATTATTGATTATTTTTAAGGAATGACGATAAAACAGCTCAAGATTATAAAGTTCAAGGTGGATCAGTTCTTCATTTAGTTCTGGCGCTTCGAGGAGGATTTTAAACGCATCTGATTATATTATATGAGAAATAACTTATTCTTTTAAATGTTTCTTATTATTTCAATAAATCATTTTCCTTAAAACTGCTGGATTTTGTTAATTGTAGCTATTTTCCGGTTGTTTAAGCTTTACTTGAGTCTATTTTGTTATAACTGGTTATAACATTCTCAATTTCAAATAAAATATTAAGAATTTACATAAATGACCAATGTCACGTTAACATCCATCAAATTACCAATTCAAAACGATCAATATCATGTAAAATTCATTAATTATTAAAGGATGCAAGATCCAGTGACCAAAAATCCGTTAAAAAAATTCAAAAACCAATACATTCAAATATTCAAAACCTTACAATCAAAATTTTCAGAACCGTACAATCAAAACATCAAAAAAATGAACGTAAAAGTAAAATAATTAAATTTATCAATTTTATCCTTAATCTTAACAATTATACAATCCATTTTCAGGTCAGTGAGATATTTACATCGGCTGGAAAAGCCTTCAATACATTAGGAGATCTAATATTGCAAGTTCAAACAGATAAAGAAGGGTAAGAATTAGAAATTCCAAAAGAAATCTTGTTTACTTACAATAAGCCGGTTCCGACTCATTTCTAGAAGCTCTAAATGGAGTCAAGAGGAAGTTGACATGCTTAAAACATCTGTAACAAAATTCAATGAAGACTTAAATCAATTAAGTAGTCACATTAAAGCCAAACAAACATCCCAAATAAGACAAACGCTTAAGAATAAATCTTATCAACAAGCTGGTCTCGTACCAAAAGTTGAGCCTGTCATTAAACCAACCATCACTCAAACACCCGTTGTAATACAAGAACAAGTTATTTTTCATCATCAACAACCTGCAACAATTAAGATTGAACATCAACTTCCAGAGAATTTAGTTCAACAGCCACAACAGACGACATCACATATGACGCTAAATCGTTTGAATGCAGCACATGAGGAAGAGATGGATGTTGAGTCGGAATTTCAAAATGAAGTTAAAATTGAGACGAGTTTTTCGGAAGTTTCTTGAAGTAAAGCTAATGACGAGGTTGTGGAATATCTCGATCATGAAGAATATCTAACATGAAATCATCAACAACAGAATATAATTTATGGACATAACTGTACAATTTTCTTCTTAATAAGCTATTCATGAAATTTTTCTTTTTTTTTTGTAATTTGTAAAAAGGAACTAACGTTAAGGAAAAAATTGGAATTAATTGTAATTGATACATAGATACAAACATACAGAAAATGATATTTGAGGATAACTTTAATGTTTTTTAGTAGGTTTTACAATATATAAAGATTTTTGTGTAGCACTTAAATAAAAGTTAAGGATGATCTAGGATTTGAGATGTTCGTAGGCTTTAATTCTGTTACATTTAAGGACTATAGGAATTCAATTTTTAGACATGGCTTTAAATATTGCATCGGTTACAATCCGATGAGAAAGAACAAGCAACAAATTGTTGTATTAAGTCCAATTTGCGCCTAAACTCTATTCTGCATAAATTCTTACAACATTCCAAGCCTAAAGAATTTTTCTACATAGGTAAAATCCAGTACATATCAATTAAATACCAACAAACAACAAAGATTACACCTCGTAATCACTCATCTGTAAAATTCTAATAGCATTAATGATTTATGAAAAGTAAATTTCACTAAGCAACTCTTAAAGAAGCTTCACTTTCATTTAGTAACAGTTTTCTGAGCAAGATTTCATGATTTTCTGCAGTTTGAATGCATTATTGCATCTCTCTTTCGTGTTTGAGTGTCGTTTTGAGATTTTCATGCAAAAAAGATGATTTTGGAGGAGATAAGGAATGAAATTATGAATATAAATGAAGAGTTATGGTAATGGATGATTATAATATGTAATCTAAAGATTTAAGATGATTTTGAGAAATTTCCGAGGTGCAAGATCTTATTAGAACTAATATTTGATTGACTATAGTGGAGAAAAACTTAGTCAAGTGTCTTTATCCATTTAAATCTTGGCAATATGGCAAAGAATTGATTACTAGGCATCAAAACTAAAAATTTAGTTAGAATCAACAAATTTTTGAAGAAAATAAGAGTTCTAAGCAATCTTGTAGTAAATCAGGTTAAAAATTCCAGCAAACCATGACTTTTCAAACAAATCTTTCAGAATTTTGATTGACAGATACTCTTATATCTCTGCAACACAGACTAACTAACGGAACCGTCCATCGTTCATATCGTACCTTCAAACCAAATCAACCAAGTAACCCAGCAATTATCGAATTTTCACCTCTACAACTTCCTAATTTACAACATTATCAGTAATATCAATAATGATATGAAATATTTTCACGGCATCTCCCGAAAAAAATCTCAAACAAGCGATAAAAAGAGAAAATTTTGATGAAAGCAAATGAAAGAAAAAATGCACATGAAATGCATACAACAAAAAATATAGCAAAAAACATGAAAAAATGCATTGAGTAGAGAAGAAATCGAAAGAAAATTGTATATACCTTAATAACGAGCGTGGAGGAGTAAGCAGAGCATTTAGATTCATTTATAAGCAACAGTTATTAATCAAAAAATTATCAGTTTCTATTCAATTATTGCAGAGTGAACATCATACAGCAGTAACTTTAGTGTAAAATCTGAAAAAGAACACATATAGATTTAGTTAAATTATTTTAAATAACATAAAAATAAAAATTACCAAAGATGTATTCAAAGTTAGCTGTAGAACTTCTCGTCATCCTCGCCGTCTCATCAGCTGTTTTTGGAGCTTCAGTGTCAAAGAAATCAGATGAAAATCAAGTTGGGAAGGATTTGAGCATTATTCAAAAGGTTTATGATGATTGCGAAAGCAAGGAAGACTTTACAGGATGTTTGAAAGGAAAAGCTCTTACTGCCATCTCACGTGCTGTTGAACAAGTGAGGATTAATTTTAATTCTTTTTAATTTCCCTTCAATAATCCATTCTATTTCAATAGGATTCCATTACACTCCTCGATGGAGTCAACCTTGTAAAAGCTGAACATCCAGTTGATGATGATACACCAGTTATTGCTGATGCTCGTGCTTTAAGTGGATTAAGTGGACTCGATAAGGCTTTAGTTCAAACCCTCGATAAGTTCTTGCGCACACACACAGTCAAGGTTGATTTATCAGAAGCCAGAGGCAAAGGCAAGAAGCACTATCGTTACATTATTGCTGCTATGATGACCGCTATGGGAATTGCTGGTCCATTGGGTTTGAAGGCTTTGGCTGCCATTGCTGGTAAAGCTTTAGTCATCAGTAAAGTTGCCTTAACAATCGCTGGTATCATTGCTCTTAAGAAAATCTTCTCAAGTGATCATCATGAAGAAACAAGCTTCCAAGTTCATGCTGGTGACCACAACAGGTAGGAACCCATCAAATTAAGTTATTTTGTGTAGTTTAATAAGTTTAATTTTTTTTCACAGACGTAATGCCTACTTGAAGAAAGGACAATACTACGCTGATCCATACAGATATTACTACGAGCAACAATACAACCAAAACCAAAACTAAGTTAATAAACAATCATGAACAACTTCCTCAACCTCATTTTTCATCTCGAATATAATTGCGATGAAAATCTTAATTAAGACATGAAAAAAAAAAATCTTTCTTCTTTTAATTCCTCTCCTCGACCGTAAACAGTGCAGATTATTCCAAATGTTTGGCATATAAATTTTTCTTATACGCATTCATTTGGATCTACTGACATTCGGGTGAGAATTATAAATGGAAGATAGGCAAAACAATTTGGCAAAAGACTCCGATATAAAAATGCTGTAAAATGGATTTAATTTATTGAAATAATAAAAAAAGAAAATTATTTATTAATATTTGAGGCTTAAAATGAAAAATAGATAATTGTGCATGTTTCTTGTTTCTGGTCTATATAGTTGGCTCCTGGGATGTAGTCGGGGTGGGATGTTGTACCTCAAAACTGATAGATTTGAAGTTTGACTTAAATATTTCAAAGATACTAGGCTATGGTCAATTAATATTAATATACAAGAGTACACCCCTCCCACCTCAAACTTCACTTCTAGTTCACACGCATGTTCTCAAAAATCTAATTCTTTTCTCCACTTTCACGTGATGCTACTAAATTAAGTCACTATTTTACATTCTTTCCCATCTAATGTGTTAATTACAATATGATTAATTATGTGAGCAATTAATCAATGTTTTTAGATCAAACGGAGAGGATAAAGAGAAATAGAGAATGGATATAAAATTATGAATTTATTAAAACGAAACGGCTTGTTGTATGTAAGTTGTGTGTTGAAAGGTGGAAAACAGGGGATTGTAGACATGAAAGTGGATTTTATGGACGGTAATTATTCACTTATTGATTTGTTTAATTTTTAAGGTCGATGAATTTGTGTTTTTTTTTTTGAATGGTAAAAGTAAGTTTTACTTTTAGATTTAAATTAATGGTTGAAGTTTTTAGATTTATTGTGGTTTTTTGGTTTTTAATCAGAAGAAGTAAAAAATGTAATTGATTTAGGAGGGAGTCATTTTTTAAAGGTCAATTATAAATGTGAAGATTAGCATAGAGTAGGGACATAGTCATGAATATTGAGGATTTCATCCATATATGACTCTAGTTAGAAGATTAAACTTATCTTTTAAAAGAAAAATTTATTTTTTCTGACATTTAACCAGATGAATAATCATAATCAGAAGGTGTGAGAAGTATTCCGAAGAAACTTACTTTCAAGATCAACTTAAATCAAATGACACAAGATTTAAGCCCCAAACCACGGGATCTATCCAATTCTAATACCTCAAACCTCAAAGTATTCGATGATTAATTACCTCTTCATAATCTTTGTATTAACTCACTCATATCCAGCTCAAATCGATAATAAATGTTAGAAATGAAAGTTGATCAATAATAACAACATGCAATTTAGAGGAATTATCAGACCTTATCGGTATGATGCACCAATTGCACTTTCAATGCATACACGCGCATCGAACTTTCTTTTGTTTCAATTTTTCATATTTCTCCGTTCTTTCTTTTTCTTGCCAAGTTCTTTTATAAAAATATTATATTCTCAGAAAGCAGCAGCAGAAGCAGGAGAAGAGAAGCACACAGAAAAAAAAATTGCAATTGCGGTTGTAAGTTTTTAATTTGTTTGTTATTTATTTGTCGTCTTCCTTTATTTTATTTTCCTTTTTGTACATATTTTTAAATATATGCACAGAAGTAAGGACGGTGAGAGTCTGAAACAACAGCAAATCGTGAATAATGTAAGGCATTTATTGGATACCGATTGGTAATGACATAAAATAATTTTAAGACAAAAATATTTCTCTTCAGCATTTGGCATAGCTGGGTAAGTACAAGAACATAAAATGAAATGAGAGAACAGACGGAGGAAAAAATATTAAAATTAATTAAATTTCGTTGTAGCTTCTTTTGAGAAAGAATTTGATAATGCTTTGTTGGCAATAAAATACAACATTGTGGGCAATTCATATTATTTTTGGATTGGAAAAAGTATGTGCAACATTCATTATTAAAGGATTCACTTTATGTTTCAATTTCTGATCATGTTTTTATGGGAAGAATGTTTTGATGATGATCATATGGCTAGTTGATGTGAGTTATTGAAAGAAAATAGTATGAAAGTTTTTGAAAATTTTTTCGATTAATTTTTTTTAGCGCATAAAATTGTAAAATATAATTTTAGAGTTTTGAAAAATTTAATAATCAAAATTTACTAAAAAATCAAATATGTATCTTCATTTTGCGAGGGTTTTTAAGGAAAAAACCATTTGGACCTCTTTTAAAATTTTTTCTTCCATGCATAAAATTTTTGGTTTCCTTAAAAAAAATTCTTTCTACGCCTCAGTTTTTAATTACCTAAAATCAAATTAAAATGTTTTTTTTTTCCAAAATTATTTTTTGACTTTCAAAAAATGCGCTTAATCAAACCACATCACCATCATCCATATCCCCCACATCAATATTTAGCTTCATCTTTTGAATGCATGGGAATGTGAATTAAAATGAATATTAAACATAAGGCAGGCTACCATCCAGTCCAACAGAAGTTGTTAAATGTTCATTTTGAGATATATGGAATTGGTTAAATGTGAATTAAAAAAAAATCTTACGTTTTGTTTCTTGTCTCACTCCAACTTGCTTCCAAAGATATTCATATACATATATTGGCAGAATGCAAGAAATAATAAAAAAAAGGCACACAAAAAAGTCGTGATGATGTCGCGGGGTTGTTAATATTCTTGATAATCGCAAAAATATAAGACAAAAGTCTGTGTACATATAAATGCAAATATAATAAAATAAGGAATTGTGACTGAATATATTGTTATATTATAATGAAAATGAGAACATTTTGCTCCGCTTATTTTGTTTTATGGCGAATATGCTACCCGATATCTTATGGCCAATCAAAATGATGCATTTTCGTATAATTTTATTATCTTTTTTATTTTATTCATTTTCATTACTCGTTGGGACAATCGCTGGGGATCTATATTGATTCTCTACTGTGTCGCATTTAATTCGAATTTTATGTAAATCATTCTTGAGCGACTCGTAATTTTTTTTTTAAAAAAAAATAAGGAAAAAGTAAGATAAAAAAATTGCTCCTTTGTAATGGACTTACTTGAGAGGCTGAAATGAAATGAGGTTGATGGCAATGATGAGGAAGTTCGTGGTTGGAGGAAAAGTTGGATTTTATTTAAGGATTTGCTTAATTTTGATAAGTTTGTAGAATTTTACTATCTTTTTCTATTTTTAACGGTTTAAAAAAGTTTAAAATTTGAACTTTCGATTTTAAAATTCTTAAATTTGTGTCAAAGATTTTCAGTTCCTACTCTAGTTCAAAACTTAACCTAAATCCTGAAATCTCAGCCAAATTCCTATCAAATCTCCTGAACTGGACACCAAGACACTCCAATCCTTCAAACAAGATCAAGTCACAAATCTCAAAAAAATCACAGCACCTGAAATAACAATTTAAAGAAGAAGAAAAAATTACAAAAGAAGAAAATGGAAATGTTCTGCTTACAGGCAGGCAAATGAAAATCGCATAGAGATATTAGTTATAAATGGACGATGGGATTCGTATCTCTAGAAACAGCTCGCTTGCACATTGACTGTTTAATTGTTTACAGTAGCTTAAAGGCACTTTATCGTGAGTTACTGACAATGTCGAATGGCTCTTTTTTCCCTCCTTACATATTTTTTGTGTTTCTTCTTTTTCCTTTGTGGCATAAGCAGAACGATATTGAAGAAGAAAATGAAAACTGAATAAATACAGAAATCACAGCCAGATAATTTTGCCAATTTAAAAACATTACTGGCAGTGGCGCTTTTGTTGCTCTTGACCCCATAGCTCCTCTGTCTCTCACTCTCTCACTACGACGACGATGATCCCCCGTGCGATTTGACAATCGACAATCGCAAAGACCGAGTCGAAATAAAAAAGAACAGAAGGAAAAAAAAACATTCTCATTTACTTGGTTTTCATGTCTCCATTTCTTCTCATTTCTGTGTATTATTTTTTTTTCAATTTTATATTTTTGCTGCTACTGCTTGTTTGGCTACCGGAATATGTTTGACTTCTTGATACCCCGCGATGAGATGATTATAAGAGTCATGTTGTGTGTAAATATGTCTGTCATTAAGAATTTTGTATTTTTTGGCGCTGAAGATTTATTATTTATTGCAATTTTTTAAATAATTCTGGTTTTTAAGATCTTTCAGGACCTAATTTATAGACTTAACCTACATAATAATAAATTCAATGTGGGGTAACTACTACTTAGGTCGCCACATAACAAATTTTTGTCAATGATGCACCAGAAAAAACAGAAAGGTTATCAGATTAGAATGTACCTCAAAAATTACGGTAAAAATTGGGATGATTGGGGTGGCTTGCATATACTGGGGGACCTCGATTTGAGTAACTTCGATTTGAGTAATTTCGATTTGAGTAACTAAAGTGCTCCCATACAAAACAAAAAATCCGAGTCGACTTCGAGCTCTGCATAAAAGGTTATCAGATAATTCGATTTGAGTAGATTTTTTCCGGAACCAAATCGTCATCCTACTCAAATCGAGGTTCCCCAGTAGATTCCAAATTCTAAAAATGTTCTTATAAATAATTTAACCATTTGACCTTAGCCTTTATACCTCATATCAGTTCAACTCCTTAAAAACTTCTTGCAATACCATCACGGGCACAACTCCCTAGTATCAAACTCAATATAAATGTATATCGAATAAAAATAATTCCACATCTACTGTGTAAATAAATAAACATGAAATTATATTATCCTCAATGAATAATAAATCTATCCATTTCCATTTTGTTTCATTTAATTAAATCATGCTGATGAACGCGCATTTTATGCAAAAATCCTCACTCCTCAATTTTTTTTTCCTTCATGCTTCATGATCGGATTTTTTGTTTGGTCTCGGGGATCTCAACACGACAAATTTTTTAGAGAGGAAGAAAGGAGGCACAGAGGATGACCCTAACAAACAAAGAGTGTACTCAGAGCATGCTTTCTAAGTCTTATTTTTTTTAAAAGAGCTCACTCAATTAGCGTACTCTTTCATATAAACAAAAGGACCTCTACGGTACCTCAGAAAGAACATCTCGAGAGCTCGCTTTTTTTTGCTTGCAAGTTTTTCATGCAAGTGAATCTTGAGAGCATGCTTAGAGTAAGCTCTACTGAGCACAGTTTATTTTTACAAAAATTAAAAAAAAATTCATGCTCAGAAGAGCATACTCTTGAGCACGCTCTTAAGATATTTATATTTTCTTGTTTATGTGATTTTGAAGATTTGAACCTTAAACCGAGGGTGTCTTAATGAAATTCCTATCATCTCTTTGCTATCCTATTGCCTTTCGAAATTGATATATTCAGTTCAACAAAAAACAAATTTAAACTTTCCATACAGAAAATTTTAGCTCTTGTAATAGTAATTTCTGCAAACGCTTGTGAAGTATAAAACAAGTAAAAATTTAGCGTGCTCTTAAGAGTTCATTATAGAGCATGTTTTTTGCGTACTCTCTTGAGCATACTCTTAAGAGTATGAAAAAGAGTTCGTTAAAAAAACTTGCATGCAAGTATTGCTTCATAAGAGTTTGGTTTGAGTACGCTATAGAGCCCGCTCAATAGCGGGATCTTGGGAGTTGATTAAAAAACCGTTCTCTCAACCATGCTCTCTAGACAAGAGCATGCTCTTTGTCTGTTAGGGTGAGTGGGAAAAAAATAATTTAATTTTTATTAAAAACTTTTATCGATTTTGTGGAAAATTACAAAGTAATAAATAAAAAAATTTGTCTCGGATGTAATCTAATTTCATGCAAAATCTATTGGGTATAAGGACGGATATTTTACTTCCAAAACACAAACTTTTGGATGTAAAATTTTTCAGCAGGAGGGCGAAAGAAAAAATATTCACATTCCTGCCGTCGAATGTGATTGATCTATTGTGCCTTTATATTAACTGCTATCAATATGAAAAATTAGATTGATATAGAATAGAGGGGAGACCCTTTTTCTCCCTCAGTGTACAGTTCGTAGTGTAGACTTATTCAGGCATCATCATGATGACGGTGATGATGATAAAGATACAAATTGGCTTATCATTTATTGGCATATTACACTGCGGGAGAGTGAATGGAATGCGTTGGAGGAAAATTTATCGCAATATATATCCATTTTCTATTGTCAATATGGTGTCAATTTATAAAAATTGATTTAAAGTTATTGTCATTATTCATGCTTTATTTAGAGACAATTTGGATTTTTATGAGAGCAATTGACTGATTTTATGGGGAATATTGGAGAAAATTCAATTCATTTTGAAAGAGTTGGGTTTAAAAAAGAAGAAATGCGACAAAAATTAGCAATTAGTTCTTCAACTGAGCAACAAGCTTAAAAATTGAGCAACAAGCTTAAAAACTGAGCAACAACTTTGAAAACCGGAAAAATCACAATAGCTGAACAAAAACTTTAAAAAATTTAATAAAAGCTGAATCTGAGTGTACATTCCCATTATAAATCAGCATTCTAAATCAAAAACCAAAAACTCCAACTCTTCCAATCACCAAAGCATCGTTTATCGTTCAAAACTCATCCAAAGCATTCACATGCATTCTTTATCTATTATCTCACACAAAATGCAAAACATTTCATCATGTAAAAGTCATTTGCAATGTCCATTCTAAATTGTCAATAATGCTGACACACGTTTCAATCTGATTCTTTTATGTTATCCATTTTAATTATCCATTCTTTATCAAATAACCTATCTGACTATCTAAATTCCATTCTCTAGCTGTATATTTAGAACATAATGTTGAGATTAATTAATTTTTCTATAATTTACATACACATTTGTTGGATATGCAATTGTATATGAAACGCCTTTAAATTAGCATCTGATTGACTTTTTTTTGTTAAATCTCGATTTAAAAAACATTTTTAAAAATTCATGTCATGAAATTTTTATCATGAGCAATTTGCGATGCATTTTGATATCTTTTGTTTTTATCATTTGGTATAGAGTCGATGTGGAAGTATTTGATTCGATTGGGGCAGGGGTTTGGGGTAATTTTGAAATTTATAAAGCAAATCATTCATAAAACTAGTCAGTCAAGAAACAATAAAACTAATCAAAAATTCAAGTCCAAACCGTTCATAACCCCTGCAGTATAACCAGTAATTTTATTGACAATAAATTAATACACAAGCATATTAATCAGTCAACATACAAGATCAAAGTCAGTCAGATGTTTTCTTTGGAACTGAATGATAACAAAAAATCACATTGCATTTTTTTGACATGCACAAAATGGATAAGAAGATAAGAAATGCTGAAAAGAAACGAGAATACGAGAGAGACTAATGAAATCGAAATGTCAATTCCAATGAATCATAAAAAATACAAGCAGGAATGCAGAAAGATAATGTGGAACGCGGAAAATTTTAGGAGCGCCATGTGATGTTATGCAATCTATAGGAGAAGGAATTGAAGAACGTTTAGATCTTTTGGAATGATTTTGAGGACTAATTTGGGGCAGTTGCTAGGTGCGTTGCGTTTTGGATGCTACATATTGGAGACTTTCAGAGGATGCAATGAGCAATCACCCTTAACATGCCCATACTAGTTGATTATACTCAAAATATAGCATATAGTCCAACTTTTTATTGTTATATGCCAATCAAGTCTGCGGTGGATCGACTCTCATATTTTACTTCAAAATTCCATTGAGCATGCTTTCTATGCGTATTCTTAAAGCATAAAAAGTAAAAATTAATTCAACATGATGAAAAAATTTTGATTGTTTCGATATATATCATATTAAATGATGACTGCAATATGCTGAGCATTCTTAATGCTTCTCCATCTATAAAGGAAAAAAAAAACTTTCTGTTCGTTTGTCGGAAAGCAATTAATAACTGCAATGTCTCTGATTATGATGTCTACGAATCGCATTGGCGTTCTTAACATTCCAAAATATTGATGAATTCTGAGGAACTCAATATGTTTGTATTTTTAATGCTTTATATTCATCATCATAATGTCGTTGAATCATCATTTTTTTGGAAGAACGAGGAAAAAATGAAATATTTATATATGAAAGCTAACTTGAATGAGCGAGAGGTGAATTTAGGAGTTTTGTCTGACTGTCTTAACCTTAAATTATATTTCGGAAATTTCTATTCTTTAATTTTGGAGCAGAAAAATTTGTGGTTCAACTTTTGCTATTTTCTATGACTATGTTGACCAGTATTTTCATTAAGTCAAAGAAAAAATATTAACAAAAGTTTATTCAAGCGTAAAATATTTTTACGTATCGAATACATATCAATATACACATCAAAGTGTAAAATTCAAATCTTAAATGGCCGTTTTCAAAAACCTTAGTCGTTTTTACAGAAAAAAAACGCTCAAAACTCATCATTAACTCCAACATTTACTCAATTCCCTTCAATATATCCAAAAAAAGAAGAAAAATAAAACAAACACGGTAAAAAATGATTAATATAAAAAATAATTAATGGATTTTTGTTTTAATTATTTGTAAATTGAGCATCCCGACAGCGAATGATGTCAGTGTCTCATCAAATGTTGAATTTTTATTGTTTCTTCATTTCTTGTGTTTTTCGTCGTCTTTGTTCACAAAAAAAGTCAACTTTTGCGAGTCTATAAATCATTATTTGTCGTCTTTCGTGACGCACACTCTCATAATATTAAATGAAATGTATATGACAACATTTGGAGCGGCCACGTCCAACAGCAAACAGCAGTCCATGTCTGAAAGTTAAAGTATATGGAAAGAAGAATGTTTTGAGTCCTCGTGAGCATTTTGTATGCATTAGAATTTCATTAAAATCGATATGTCGATCAGTTTTTGAGGATGAAGAAGACAAAGTTATGTTAGGTGGAATTTGGTCTAATTTAAGGGAATTTTTGAGGTTATTCATTTTTTTTGAATTATTAACCCGAAAGGCACAAATCGGATAATCGAGATAAAATCCAGCACCAAACTGGAGTGAAGCCAGCACCACTCCGGCTTAAATTGTATGTCAGCTTGGTGCTGGCTTCATTCCGGATTGGTGCCTGATTTCATCTCGATTATCCGATCTGTGCATTTCGAGTAAGTTCATTTATGTCATAATCATGTTTTTATTTTAAAATCGATTTTATGGGAGTGAGGATTAGAACTTGATGATAGAATGCTGAATCACTGTAATAATAGTTGTGAGTTCGAGTCTTAAAAACATCGCTCAAACTTCTTCAAAAGTATGTTTCAAGTCCTAAGATTTTAATGCATTTACCAACTAAATCTCTCATAAATCACTGATAAAATCATCACACAGGAGGACACCCGTCCACAAGTTAAAAATCCAAAAAAAAAAAAATATTTTTATCAATAAAAAAGGCAATGAAGAAATTTTTTTGTGACATTTATTTATTTGAAAGGGCATCAAAAATAGAATGTATGATTGATAAATGCCACAGTGGAAGCGAAACATAAAGAGAAATATTAACTGACTTCATGCTAGTCCAATTAAGGAAATCTTTATGATGATGACTTTTTATGAAATATTGCGGATCGTAAGAATTTATTATGGAGTTGTTGATGTGAGTTTTGGAATTTTTGGTATATTTTTGAGTGAATTAGTCATGACAATTTTGGGTAAATTAAACATTCAAAACATTTTAAATTGCCTTAAAAATTCAGTCAAACCAACATTTTCACAACATTTGCCACAAAATTAAGACATAAATGATCAAATTTGTATCCACACAAATTTAAATTCTAATTAGCATTTTCACATGTACTGCATATTAATTTAATTTAATATTCAACAAACAAAACATAAAAAGTCATGAAAATAAATTCTTAAAAATAAATTAAAAGGCATTTATCACCCCATATAACCAAAGTATTCCATATGTATTACATTGACCTTCCTTAGGAACATGAATGGAATACATTAGGTCGATTTTGGTTACTAGGGACACTTATGCTCGTTTGTATAAAGCAGCACATTCACGGCTGGTATGATCAGCGTCATACGATATCTCCTTATATTATTCATTTTCAAAAGAAATTTTAACAGGTGTTAATTTTTATAATTAATGCTATCACATCGTCTTGATCTCAAAAGTTATGTTTTTTTATATTTTTTTGTAGGACCTTTGAGCATTGTTGTCTGAAATTTAAGTAAGGAATTAATTCAATGTAAACAAATTTCTATGATTTATTGCATTGTAATGGAAATTAAAACTGTTTTTTGATGCTCACAGCGATGACAGTTTGCGATAAAATGAGCAATAAAATTTTTATTGTGTATTTGCCTTTGAGCTTTAATTTTTATATTATTATGTTTTAAAAAAAATGATGTGAATTGAAGTAATTCTAGTGGCGGGAAAATGGATTTTAAAATTATTAAACAACTATTTTAGGAAAACTGATTTAATTTAAAATTTTTTTTCGTAAATTTCAAAACTTTATGAATTTATAATTATTGAATTTAACCAAACTTAAATTTTTGAAACTTCGGATTTCTGACTTTTTACGTTTATCTTAATTAATTCAATATTATCAATTTTTTTTTTGTTACAAAATCTTAAATTAAACAAAAAGTTTTTTTTTAAAAAAATTGTCACACTTATTTATCATCAATGAAACACCTCGATGCGCATTCATATAGAACAATTTAGTTACATTTATATTAATTTTATAAATGCTCAATTTCCATGATCATATGCATGTATAATTAAAATATAAATTCACTTTAATTTTTCACTCACTAATCGACAATGAGGCTTTTATAACATAATTAATAGAGCTGATAGAGTGGCATTAAGATAAAAATGCTTATACATATAATAGGGAATGGTTTATTTTGCCCACACTATAATGCTATGCACTATTGAAGCAAGCAATTAATTTGTTTGTTTTTATTTGTAAAGTAGAAAGGGTATGTCGTTTAATTATTGCCACATAATAGAGATATTATGATACATTAATCTACTAAATGTGAGGTAAAAAATTTCAACTTCTTCTTCCTTTTTGATTTTTATTTTATGTCAAAAAATTACGTAAATTAAATTTGAAATTTTTCAACATTTTAATATTTAAATTAAAACGTATTAAAAATAAACAATATAAGAAATAAAACCGTGTCTTGCAATCGCATGGCTGTATACAATGTACCATAATAAAAGTTATTTTAAATACAAAAGGGCGACAGAGCATGAAATTTCATATAAAAAATACTTAAATTAATATTATTATTTATATAAATTTGTGCTTATAATATCACATGAAGAATAAAAAGAAGAAGTTTTAGTGAGGAGGTATGGAATGGAAAAATGACTTACAAGTAAGAAAATTTTTTGTTGTGTTACTTAAAGCGCATTGTTCATGATTTTTTATTTAAAAATTTAATTAATAATTTATTTTAAATTAATTAATAGTTTTAAGTTAGAATTAAATTTTGTTCCAAAAAAATTAAATTTAATATGAACTTTATGTATAGGGGATCCTCGATTTGGACAGTTACTTTGTTTCCAAATTTTTCTATTCAAATTGAAACTTACGAAAAATGGCCGTTACAAATTAAAATTTGAAATATTGCATGGAAAATTTTTGGTTATTCAAATTGAGAACCCCCTGTAGTTTAGTAATTAAAAAATTATTAAGAATTAAATCTATCTAAATTTCAACAACTCTTGAAGACAAAATGTTTAAATTTACCAATTCACAAAAGATTCTTCCAAAAAAAAAAATTAAAATGTTTGAGCTATCTCATTTACCTCGAAGTTAAACGCACCTCGCTGTTTAATGTTCATGAAAATTAAAATTATTTTTGACACGTTAGAAATGGAAACTCTCCCCATGTAGCATAAAGCATAGAGATATGGCTGGAGATATCAACGTAAATGATTAAGGAAATTTATTATATTTCACAGTATATTTCTCTTTCTCTCTCACTTTTCACTAAAATTAATTCATTTACACTATAAGCTTAGAAAAATGAATATTATATGAATATATTTATATATAAATCTACAACTGTGCTGTAACTATATTTACGCCATTTCCACCGCTTTCTAAACACACTGAAAAAAAAAATTACACATAAAATCTTAATTTACGATTTTTCACACTCACTCCAAAAAAAAAAAAAATTATTTTTATGGAACGCGAATGGAAACAAAAAAAAAAGTTTCCACCATTTTGACGATTTATTAAAATTTTCTAAAATATTTTTATTTTTTTTCTCAAAACAATTATCGCATGAAAACCGAGCATTTGGGTTTCACCTGGGCACGAGATGGTTAATTGTTTTGTATACACATAGACACACTCATTTCATTTGTTATTTTCGTTATGGCTGCTGATATAATAATCGCGTTTTATGGAGCACTCAACTTGGGTTACAAATTATCTTTTATTTTTTTGTTCATTCATTCATTCACCTTTATATCTATATCTACCTATCTCTATGCCGTTGCGTTACAATTGCGAAGCGGATTATTTAATTTAAATAATTAGTTGTTGTGACAGTTGAGAAATTGTCTTAGATATTGGTCAAGCGGAACAATTTTTTTTATTTAATTTTTATTTTCATTTTTGTTTCCTTTTTTAATTCTTTTTTTTTAGTTTTTGACTATTGAATGAAATTTTTATGTCATTTTTGTGTGTCTTTCTGTTAGATTGATATTTTATTGGGGTTTGCTTTTATGCTTGATTGAACTTATATAACATAATTTTGGACATTGTTGTATTGTTCGAGGTGGCAATTATTGTGAGTTAGAAGTGTTGGGTAATGGGTGATGGAATGATAGGTTATGTAGATATTTTAAGGTACTGGAATTTGAATTAATTTAAATTTTTATTTGATTGTAATTTAGGAAAAGTTGAACAGTTTTGATTATCAAAATCATCAAAATATTTTAACATCAAAATTAATGCTTAATTATTAAAATATTTTTAAAAATAACTCAATCGGATTTTAATTCAAAATCAAATGTGTTCCCGGAAGAAATCCCTCCACCTCACCCTTTAAAACAATTTGACAATTTCAAAAATCCCAGAATCATATTCCATGCAATTACTTTTCCATTTTACTCAATTTGCTTTACCTATTTCAAATTCTAACTAGCCCACCCACACCAAAAGCGTCAATAGCATTTTAAAAACAATATTAAAGTCAATATCATTATCAAAGATTAAATTACATAGCCTTTTTTCCTTTCAGCATACTTGAATACATTTCTTTATTTTTGTGTCATACAATTTTCAACATTCAAATGGGATTGAAGGGGTCAAGAGGAGAACAAAAAAAATATAAAAAGATTTTAAACTTAAACTTATTCTTGAAGAAATTAAATTTTCCATTCTTAATTGCTGCAATATGATAAGGAGAAACAAAATTGCTTGGACATAGATGAAGGAGAGAAAAATTATTGTAGGGGCATAGATAGATGACAATTGCTAGATTGAGCGAAAGTAATAGCAAACAAATTAAATTAATTGAAAGTAATTTAACATTCGAAAAGTTTTTTTTGAAAGAGTATTTAAAATGCTAATAGGATGACGTGCATGATTTGATGTGATTAAGGCGTCTTGGGTGAGATTCTTGCTGTTTTGAATATTTGATTATCATGATGGAGGTTCAAATCTTTGATATTTATAAATATACCCGAAAAGCACAGATCGGATAATCGAGATGAAATCCGGCACCAAACCGGAGTGAGGCCAGCACCACTCCAGCTTAAATTGTATGCCAGCTTGGTGCTGACCTTACTCCGGTTTGGTGACGGAATTCATCTCGATTATCCGACTTGTGCCTTTCGGGATACTTTCATTTAAAATTAAAACTAATAGATAATAGGTCTCGTGATAAAAATTAAATCAATAATCCATAAACTGCATCTCGACTCAAGTATGAAAATTATACAAAGTTCAAAATACAAGTTTGACAAACTGCAATCTAAATGTACCCCCAAAACTGATTTTTATGAATTCCAACTAAAAGAAATGACAAAAAATGACACAAGAAAAAAAGAGTAAAGGACACAAAGAAATTGATGCCTTTTGGTAACATGAATTTCAACCGAAATTAATTTCGTCCATTTTTTAAAGGATCCCCATCGACCCTCCCTCCTCATAATTATCATCATCGAAATAACAGAAAACAGAAATAAAAACTTTTTATTTTTTGCACGCAGCTTCTTAAAAATTATCTTTTTCTCCATCTTTTTTTTTATTTTCTTCATTCCATATCACGGTACTTAACCGAAATTTATTTTGGACGAATGAATAATTTCATCTTTACAGCAGCTTCGAAAATTTGCATATTTTTCGAATTTATTTCCTCCTCAAATACAAACTTTTTTTATGCTTTTTAATATTATTATGGGTGTTTTGATTCAAATTTTAATACAAAAAATTCTTTTGCTGCTCTTTTTTTTTTGCTGTACAAAGTCTTGATAATATTAATTTTTCAAACTCGAGAAGGGGGATTTATGTGAATGAAATGAATGAATCTTCTGTTTTTTGTATTTTTCTTTTCCATTTGTTAAGTCGTAATGGACACGCATTAAATTAAATTAATTTCTTTATAGTGAAATTATTTTTCTTTATGTAAATTCATTAATGCTTTACATTGTCTAAGTAAATAGGTATTGAGGGCTTATTCATTATGTTAATTTTAAAGTGAGTCATGGGATGGGTACTTGGTGGAGGATTTTTGAGAGATTTACTATTATAATGTTGTTGAATCTGGTAAAAATATGAATTTCTATAGATATCATTTGAATTGAAAGAAAATTTTAAAAAAATTTAATGTTAAAATAAAAAATTAAAATTTTTGAAGTTGAATTTTTGGTTTCAAAGTTTTAAAATTTTAAAATACCTATTTACAAGAAAATTTTGAGAAAAATGAATTAATTGCATCATAAAGTTTGTCTTGTGTTGTTTTAAATAAGTAGCCACCCCTTGCATCTATCACACTATTCCATTAAATTTCATTCACAATTATTAACATTGTTACGTACAATACGCAAAAAAAAAAACTTTCACCAAAAAATTTATCTCTACAATTTCAAATTACATTTTTCAAAATATATTTCACTTCCATCTGAGATATGAATTTTCCACTAAACAATTTATATAAATAAAGATTAACAATTATATAAATAAAGATTACAATTTATATAAATCCTAGAAAAAACATGATTTTTTTTTGTTTCATGGAAAAATTTAGAGCACGAGAAAATAATTTTAATAAAAAATATCAAAGGAATTCCTTTGTAAAAGAAGAAGAATTTATATGTGTAAATATAAATTTGTAATAAGTATTAAAGATACCCGATAGAGTTAAGAGAGAAAAAGAAATATGAGCCACATGAGTATTCAATTCGCGCTTAATAAAACGATCTTCAAATTAAAGCAATTTCCATCAATTTGTGAATGGTGTTTTGTGATGGAGTTGCTGAAAATGTAAATTTGGGGATGTGTGCGGTTTGGGTGGGGAAATGGCTGTCTTATATTTGAAGTTTTGTTTTATTTTGTTGAAATATTGTGAATTTAATTAAAATATAGCTTAATACTAACATTAAGTAAGTATTTGAAGCAATTTTTCAAAATTATTAAATTTAGTCCAAAATTTATCAAATATTTCATCAAATACATTTCAAAAAATGCTCCACATTTCCAAAAAAATCTCCCAAAAGATTTCAAATCAATTCATTTAAAATAAACATTATATACAAAATATTCAGATCCATCCATCCATGTGTACACAATATAATGTATATGCGCGCGAGTGCCAATAGACGAAACTAGAGTGTGAGAGATACTAAATGTGTGAATGAGGCGCGCAATATAAAATAGGATGAGGAACAAAAAAAAGGGGGTAAATATCTGTACATATATAAATAGCATCACGTGTTAACAAGCGCATTCGACAGCAAATGAAAATTGAAAGTGAAATATGAGTGGTTAAAGATGCCAAAAACCTGTTCTTTGGGACTACTATAGATAAGTGGAACTGTAAAGAAATTGAGCCGACATTATATGAGAGAAAGACGAGAGGATGAAAAAAAAATAAGGCGATGACGTATAAAGACCTTGAAAAATTCAAATAAGTTTGTATATATAGCCTATATACACAGTAAAATACATAAAGAGTTTCATTCAATTGACATGTTGATATGGTGATGATGATGATGCGGGTTTTTGTTTCTGTAAAATGAGAGAAAGAAAGAAGAACAAAACAGGTTAAATAGTAAGTAGACGAAATTGAGATAAGACTGGCACGCGGAATGATGACTTTAAAATCGAAAAAAGAAAAAAACACAGAGAAGGAAAAAAGTGTCGGAGTGACATTTTTGTGAAGTTAGGTTAGAAGATTCTTTTGGCTTTGTGATTTTAATTCCTTTGGGGATATGATGTGGTGTGAAGAAATCGGGGGTTTATGAATGAGGTAGCTAAGTCTCTTTCACAAAATATTACGAATCAAGTGCCATATTTAGGATAAAACCTTAAATTTTTTTTAATATATATAATTTTAGAAGGAATATATCTAATTTTGGAGTGGTTCTAGTATGACAGCTGACCTGAGAACAGGTTTATGAATAAATAAACCTTAGAAAAAATTGCCTTTAAAATAATTACAGAACTTGTGTTGGATCAACATGAATATAATAAATAATATGAAAAGAAAGAAATTGAAATATTAGGATTCGAACCTTAGAAAAAACTATATTTTCTAAATCTTTGTACCCAGTCAATGTACGATTGAATTATTTTAGTTTTAAATTCCCACATAATAGTTTTAAAATCTTAAACTACTTAAAACATCTCATAACCTTCCAATCTAACTTCAAAAAAGTCATCAAACATCACCAGACAAGAAGTAGATAACATGTTTAACTCCAAATATGGCTTTATACCAATCTTATTTAAATTTCATGAAAATCCATCGGAATGAGAGACGAAAACGAAAACAATCAGCTGATTCACATTAAAATTGGCATCCAACATTCATTTCAATTTTCGACTGATCATCATCAACGAATTAAGATCGATACCTGAAAAACGGTAGCTGCAGGTGGTCAAAAAAAGAATTAAATCTTGGACGTTTTCCTTTCATCTTAAAGAAAAAATATTTGGAGAGTTTATTCGGTCCATCGGATGTAATTTATGTTGGTGGCATGTGTGGCTACTGAAAGGTAAAAACTTTGATAACTCTTTGAACATCCTCTCATCTCCCATCGAGTATTTTTCTATTCATCCGTTAGATTGATTGATTATCGCTACTGTTTACGCTTCTCTAAGGTGTGCGAGCGCGTGAATTTCAAAATCAATTTTATGAATGAAAAAAACTTTTTTTTTTCTCCTACTCGGCATTCGAAACGCGTGCAATGGGTTTAATTTTGTCTCACAAAAATGTTCTTCTTATTCTTTAACAAAAAAAATTTATGGTAGAAAACCGCGACGAGAGATGAAAATAGAGGCACTCATGGTGAACTATTTAAGAGTATAATGAACTTCAATTTTACTGTTGATTTATCAAACTACTGTCACGGAATTTTAGATCAAATGGAAATAAAAATTTTCTGGTGATGATTTGTTAAAATTTAATTTTTTTTTGTTAATTTTTATTTTGATGTGAAAAAAATTAATGTAAAAAATTTTTTGTGAAGAGGAAAAAAAATTATTTTAAAATCCGTGAAATGAAATATTTTTTGAGTCGTAATATGAATGACTTTGAAATATTTTGATGTTATTAATGGGGACTTTGGTGATGGGAGATTGTTGGAAAATTATTGGTGAAGGTTATTCTAAAGTTTAAGCATTTAAGGTTATAATTTGGAATTATTAGAATTTTAAATTGTTTAAATATTTTTAAAAGTTTTATGAAAATATAAAATTCTAATTTTTTTTAAAGTTCTCAATTATAAAAAATAATCATTCTCACTTAATCGAATCCATCCAATTTTCACCATTTAAACATTCTAAATACCTAACCATGAAAATTATAATTAAGCATGTAAAACATCAATTTTCAAATTTTCTCTCATTTTCTTCATCTTTACCAATTTAAGAAAAGAATTTTATTTCCTCTTCGTCTTCTTAATTTCTTCTGATGCGCGAATCCCCTGTCTATTTTTCATGCACACACCAAAGAAAATAATTTTTTTTTGTTTCCTTCGCACATGAATGAATATGAAATAGAATCGTAATTAAAATCCATTTTTACGATACAGATGAGAGAGAAAAAAATAACTTTTTATGAGTGTCACGACAGTGAAAGAAAAAAAAATCCAAAAAAAGAAGACGATAAAACGATTAAAAAATAAAATATCGAGGCGAAAAATATTCATGCTCAATTTCGTTGGCAATCAAGTGTAGCAAAACAGGCAAAAGAGTCTTAATCACTTTATGAGTTGAAATTTTTTTGGGGGAAGCGCGAGTGAGAAATTGTGACGCCATTTAAAATTAAAATTTATGAGAAATTTTCTTTTAATATTTTTTTATTTCTGTCGTTATTCTGCATTTCGTGACATGGAGAATGTTATGGATGATTTGTCAGATTCTTTTGGGATTTGAATCATTGAAAGTTGTCAGAAATTTAAGATTTTTAAGGTTCAATAATTAGATCCAAAGTATCCTAAGTTCAAGTCCCAGCAAAAAAACCCATTAGCTTCACAATTTTTGATTGAAAATTTTCAAGATTAAATTACAAACAAAAAACTCTGAAATTCAAGTTCAATTCCTACCAAAATCCATCACAAGGGTATCTCATCATCTTTTAATATTCATCAGATGAATTTCTTATTTCATTAAAGTCACACTTTTTAATTACATCAAAATGAAATTTTCTTCCATCTTTTCAAGTAGTAGAAGCAACAACAAAATATATATAAAAAAAAATCCATAAAATGTTAATCTTTGAGAATCCCTGAATGTAAGCTCATTCTTTCGTATAAGCAGCTTTATACAACATACAGCGACTATAGCAAAACAGTAGAAGCAGAAGCGAATTAATATAATTATTTGCTGTGCAAATGTATATTAATAAATGATGATAAGAATTATATCGTACACAGTAAGTTTCACAAATGAGATTTTTTTTTACTATACAGAGCATAATGATGGATGGAAAAATATTTTATTTGACAAAAAAAAGGAAAAGAAAAGAAGCATCAGCAATAATAAGTTTTGAGAGCGTAAAATGTGAAAGTATTTGTGAGAACTGAAACACACCCACTTTTTACTCACACAAATGTCGACTGGATAATAAAAGGGGAATTAGTACAAATACAGTGAATGTATGGAGAATGTAAATCCACAACTACAATCATGTGATGCTTCATCATCGTCATCATACATACATTATAAATATCGTTGTTTTTTTTTTGGAGAGAAAAATATTATGCATTATAGCAGAAAGTAGAATATAAAAATCTTTATGCCTTTTTTTTGTGCTGACTTATAATCTACATTTTTCATGAATTTGAGAAAAGAGGTGGTCTTATGGCATTTTTATATTCTATATTATATTTTTTTTACTTGCTTGCCTTCTCCTTGTTCTTATTATTCATTTGCACAAGCTATATTGCCACAGTGAGATGAGATAAGTACAGCAAAAATTATGATTTTTTTTTCTACTTCTTCTCTTCTTCGTTCCTTCAACAGAAAAAAATATATAAATTTTTATGTTGCCAGAAGGAGATTAGAGTTGAAATGGAAAGGATCGCTTGTCAGCTTTAGGGCGATATTTTTTTTCATTTCTTGCTAGTTATTATGACTGGAAATGAAATTGTTTCGAGCGAATTTTTAATTTGTGTAGTTTGAAATTTTATTTTCAAATGAAATGCAGAATAGAATGCAAATTATTAAGGTTTAAAGGGTATAATTAGAGATTTTTTACTTTTTTGATAGAAAGTCTGACTGCATTCTGATGTTTTTGATTTGTTTTTAGCTTCTGCGTGAAGTTTTGATGAATTTTTTTCATGAAATTATTTTATGTTCTGAATGATATCAAAAATTTTTTAAATTTTTTGCTGTAAAAGTGAGGAAGTTGCTTAGACATGTTATTAAATGAAGACACAATCTGATTTTTACCGACTTTTACATGCTTCAAGAGTGTATTTTTTAGAGGTTGAAAAAACTTTGTATCTGAAATGAATTAAGGTAAAATTCAGTATGTATTACAATTTTTTTTTAAAAATATAGAGCTACAAAAAAAGCTTTTTTTAAATTTTTAAATTAATATTTTTATTTAGTCTTTGATTATTAAAAATGACATAATAATTTACAAACATATGACAAAATTCATTTTACTTTTGAATCTATTGACCAAAAAAGTTATAAAACATAAAATACAAAAAATTCTCTCCTAAAACTAGACAATACAACAAACTCTATTTATATGGACACTATCAAATAAATAAAAAGTGAAATTTCATCCATTTAATCCTGATAAACAATATCGTCAAAACCACTATAATTTAATCCAAAAAAAAGACGAACAAATTCATTTAAATTCAATTCTTCTTTAAAAGAATCAACATAAAATAAAAATCGATCGGATTTCATTCATCGTACAACTTACAATTTCAACCATCATAGTAGTAACATTCACAGACATAACAGAACAATTTTGTGTGTGACTCAAATGTCTCAATGACTTTTTTCTTTGTTTTTCTCTCATTCAAGAAAATTTTTATTTCAATTTAAGGCCTCGAAAAATCATCAACAGTTTAAGATGTTTACCAAAAATACAGCACACACAAAATGTAGCACAATGGGAAATAGTAAATAAAAATAAAAGGAAGCAGTAATAGTGTAAAATAATAGAAATAAAATTTTACAGTTATATAACACAGAAGCGAGCATTTCAACCTCTTAAAGCATTAAAAATTTGCCAAAAAAGAAGCAGTAAACAAATTTGAATTGAAGTTTAAGCTATGCTGTGTAGCAATTAGAGATACTTTAAAAAATCAATAATACAATCTGATCTGTGTACTACATTCATGTTTACTAGGAGCAACAAATTTAATGAAGAAACAGATGTGACTAATCAATAACACTTGGAGCTATTGAACATTTTCGATAAAAATTTTAAACAATTGCGATTTGAGAACAAAAAAAATAGTTTTTGACAATTATTTTGTGTAATTTAGAAGGAGATTTGATGTAATGAAGTGGAAATTGTCGTGTTAATTTGAATTATTGCATGTTTTTTGGTAGGTTGGATAGGAAAAATTGATTTTAAATTGACATAATTTTAACTTTAAAATTGAATCGATTTGAAAAATTTAAGATGATTTTTTTTTTTTAAATTTTATACCTAATTACCTAAAATATAAAAATATAAATAAATTATAAAATGATATTTTTAAAATTAGAATAGAACTGCTTTAAAAATTGCAAATTTCAAAATCAAAAATTTGCAAAATTGAAATTTAATTTTTTTGAATCATGAAAAAACCTTCAATATTAATCTGCTCTAAAAATTCTACAAATTTTCATTTTCAAGACTCAGACCATCTTAAATTTCTAATCCATAAACTACATAATCCAATAAAGTATTTCCCAATTAAATAACAAACTACGCAATCAACCTTAGGCCAATTAAGGTAGTAAATCGTTCAGCTTACTCAAGCTTACTTACAAATTTCAAATAATTTTATCAAGAAAAAGCAAAAGAAGAAGAAAATGAAAAAACCGATTAGAATAAAATATTACATTAGATGCTAATAATAGTACTAAACTAAGTACATACTAAACTAAGTCGATCGATCGAATAAAGAAGAAGAAGAAGAGAAAATTATTAAACTATAAAGAAGCTCCTCATTCAATAAACACCTCAAATTATAAACAATATCTTCACTATGAGCACACAGATATCCATATAGAACACATGAGCACACTTAACATTCCATTAAAATAGATCTACAATAATTTGCTGCTGCTCATATATTCAATTATAATTTCTCGCCCGATAACCGTTTCGAATGGTGTAAGGTCATGCAATAAATTGAACATATTATTATTGTTCTCAATAGTTCCCACTCCTCGCTTGCCTTTAATCTTTTTTATTTTTGCTGTTTAGCTTGCTGTGCTACATGCAAAAAATTATAAAACAAAACAAGTTTGAAAGTCACTGGGTGGGTGGAGGGTATAGAGCGCATAGTTTGTTCTAACTTGTTAGAATTTTTTAATACAAAATTAAATTTTATGAAAAAAAAGATTTAATTTTGTGCTATATTTTGAGTTTAAGCAACTAAGTGTAGAGTTTTTAAAGACAATTTTTATTTTTTCAAATTTATCTCAAATAAATGCCCTCTAAATGTAGATAAATTACAAAAAAAAAAAAATTGAAGTTTTAATCAAACAATTTCTTCATTCAACATCAATTAATTCATCTAATACCAAAGAATATTTTAAAGACAATTAGCTCATAAAACACGCAACAGTTTTCCTTACACTCAAATCTTCACAACATTACCAACATTCCTTCAGCTTTACCCATCCAAAACGCTTCTAATAGTCAATCTATTGTCCTCCATAATAAGCTATAATATTGAACGTAATAACGTTTTCAAAAAGACAATTGTCGGGTAACAATAGTGCCGCAAGATACGAAAAAAAGCAGAGAGACACAAAAAAAAAACATAACGACTTTGTTGTTGTTGCTGTTACTGCTGCTATTTTCAATTGCCTTCAATTCCCTTACATTATACTATGTGTATGTCTTGTTACATGAAGCGGCTATAAAGATATTTTCCACAAAAAAAAAGAGAATAAAGAAGCAAATCAGAGAGATGAAGAAGTCGAGACAATGAAAAGGAAATTTTAAAGCAAGAATGGAATTTTCATTTTAATCTGTATGCGTGCGTGTGTGGGTGAGATTGATTTCCTTTCAATTTCACATAGAATACTCAGAATAATAGTAAAAAGAATCATTTTCGTGTTACATGCGAATGGTGTTTCGCATGCATGCGAACTTTAAAAACAAACAAAAAATTGTCACAAATGTTCGTCGGAACAGTGCTGCATAAATCATCGATTGATATGAATCTTCTTTTCATGCTTTTGCAAATAACTTTGAATTTTTTTTATGTTGACTCGAGGAAAGATTTTTCAGAAGCATTGCTGAATTTTTTTGTGGGTTTATTGGTGTTTATTTGAAGATGTTGATAGGGTAAGGTTATGATTTGTCTGAAGGTCTGTCTATTGGTGTGAATTTTGTGAATAAGTATCGATTGTTTAGGTTCTTCCTGTTTAGGCCTATTCTTAAATTGACATGCTAGAATTTTTTTGACAATATCAGATCCCTTTAGTTCTGATTAAAGAGAGTCTGGTTCCATAGAGCTTTAAATTTATAAGAAATTTAGTGAGAATCTGTACCTAAAAAATGCGTCTTAACCACAATTATCCAACAACCCAACCATCATCCCAACCTTATCTCCCTTTTTTGAGATATTTTATAATAACCATTCAAAAATTTTTAAGAATATTTCTTCCCGTCGTCTTCTCTTCTTAAATTCAATTCTCGTGAATTTTTATTTCTCTCTGTATTTTTTGTTTACCTCGTCGTAGCCAAAAAAAGGAACATAGCTATACAGTCAACAGCGAGAAGGCTTAAAGGCAGCAGAAAAAAAAGTATTGTAATAGCGCGAAGCAATCAACATAAAGCGGCTTTTTCTTATTGATTTTTCTTGTTTTTCTTTTCACACTTGTTTTTCACACAAATTTCAACAAATGCTGAATATTCGATTTTTTTTTTTATATTTTCCATCTCTTTCAAGCACATACTGTGTTGGCTTGTGTATATTTTATATTGTGTACTAAATGCTATCAGATATCAGATGCTGTCAACTATGAATATGTCGATTATTGTTGGATGGAATATTTTTTTCTCGCTTGGTTTTCTCGTTATTATAAGTTGAAGTTGAGGTGGTAGTAAGTTGAGCTTGATTTTGAGTATGGGATGAAGGGTTTGGTAATTAAGGATAAATGGGTTTTAATAATATAGAAAATTTTCTTTACGTAGTCAAGCTTAGATAATAAATGCATGAAATTTATTCATCTTAAATTGTTTAAAAAAAATATATAAATTTATTTTTTCAACTTTCATAAAATCCGCGCTCAAAAATGATCCTCACTTTTAAAGAGTTATTATTTTTAGTATTTTAAAAGCAATTTTTCTCCGTTTTTTTGCAAAAATATTACCAAGAAAAGATTGAAAGGAAAAAAATTGCTAATAAATTTTTAAGCATTTCACGTGAAATAAATTCTTCAAAATAAACTTCACCTCACTATATCGGACATCGAGTATATAGCGAGTATAAAAGTTAGTCGATATTGTGGTGAGGAAAGATGAAAAGGGCTCGAATTGAAGAATGAGGCAAAAATGACAATCGATGCATAAAAATTTATTAGTTTTTGTTTTGTCGCTTTTCACGTAGTTATGTTCAGTAATTTTTTTATTCCTTTCCTTTCGCGTCTGTCTTATTTTCTTTAGAGAATCACTGGATACGAAGAGGATGACTAAAAGGTGATAAAAGTCTCACGACGATGAGCTATAAGAAAACAATGTCAATGTGTGTTTTGAGACTTCTCGACTGCACATTTTTTTTATTTTATTATTCATTGCTACTTGTATTCATTTTTATCCCTTTGAGTAACACGAAAAAAAGTCAGATTCTATCAATTCATGCAGCATCGGCCAAAATGAGAGAGATTTTCAAAGTCAATTTTGCAGTCCATTTCAACACCTTCTCCTTTCATCCATTGGCATGTCCTCTTTATAAATTCAATTTGATTGACTGTTATATGTTTTTTCATGCTCCTTGGCTTGTGTAGATGAATGTAAAGTGCTTGATGCTGTGGTGATTGCGCTGAATTTAAAGCAGATTGGGTTCTAGGTTGTTTGTTCTTAAAATGCTTTTAAAATAATATTTATGCAATCTTTTCAATTTTGCGAAAATTGAAAAATTTACAAAAAATGAAAAAATATTTTACTTACAAAATAAATGAAATTTCAAAAAATACGTTTTAACCATCATCCACCCATGCCTTTCTTACTTGATTTTTTTTCGTTCTGATGCCTGCCGCACAAAACACTTCCAACTTTCTCAGTTTAATTTTCAATCTCAATGTGTGACGCTCAATAATTGGCCGTTTGTTGTGACAATATTCCACATATTATATTATATGCATGTATTTATAAATTTTTTTATGTGCCATTGATCGTTGGAGCATGTCGTAAAAAAAGTGTGATAGAGTTTCATATTCAAAATAAATAAAATGTGTACAATTACATGATATGATACATTATATCCGCCTTAATTCCATTTTCACACGGTATCACTGTATGTATATGTATATAATATAAATGCTCAATGTTCACTTCACATCAACTTCTTTTTGCTTTCCTGCCACAATCTGCTCATTCTGTCTTCTTATTTTTATTTTTTTTAGTGTTGTTTATGCTAAAATAAAAGAAAAAAAAATCAGAAAGGAAGACTGAGTAAAGAATGAATTTTGTGTGCTTCTTTTTATTCATCAAACAGCACAGCATACTCATTTATGTACAGATGAAGAAGGTGAAAAGTCAAGCATTGGAATGAAATTTAAATGAATGCACATTAAGCACATCACTTAAAGTATTATTCAGTTTCATCTTTTTTACGTTCTTTTGATTCGTGCAATTTGAAGGTGATTTTGAATGGATGAAAAATTTTTTTTATTCTGATTTGCTGTGGTTGAATTTTATGAAAGTGTAAAAGAAGAACTACGGTTGAACATTTTTTAATGGGATATTAAATAATAATCAAGTTAAAAATGCATCCATATAAGATTTAGAATGATTTTGTGAAGAAAAAATTAGTTCGAGGTTCGAATCCTCAAAGTCTGTATCAATTTTGATCAACTTGTATAATGCATTTTTTTTTTCCACCGAAGTTCGAATCTGAGATCTGAGATCTCTTAAGATTAAAATATGTAACGTTATTTATTTTGTAAATCAAATATCAAAACTTTTTTTACTCAAAAAACTCAATCCGGATTAATCCCTTAAAATCCTCCCAACTTTCTCTCCCCAAATATCACAAAAACAGAAATATTAATGTAAAAGTCCAAGTGATACAAAACAATTCTATCAATTTTTTGTCTGTTATTGTAAAGGAACCCCCATAAAGTAATTGAAAATGCAATAACATTGTAGCACTTACAAAACATTGACAAAAACCCTTTTACTTTACTTATTTACTTCATTTTTGTGTTGTATCTATCTATCTATCCAATTTACTGTCCCGCATGAGCAGCAATAACAAGAAGGAAAATTTGTCATGAATTTTTAATTTTTTGTCTTTTCTACTCGTCTTTCATGTGTCCCTCTCTTTTTATTTGGTCATACAGATACACACAACTGGACAGTAAAAGTATTAATATTTCAACATGAATTGCCCTTTTGTAAGCTTTTTTTTTGTGGAGGGTTTGTTTGAAAATGATGTGAAATTTTTAAAATTAAAAATTGTAGCAAGAGGATTTGAACTTAAGCTGGTTTAGATTTGAAATAAGGCACGAAAAAGAGATTTATTCTAAAATTTCATGCTAAGATTCGAACTCAGTATTGTTGATTAAACGAAATTATTTTCACGATTTTATATTACCAGCCAACTAGAACAAGAACATCTTTTACTAACAGTATCATGACATTCTGTGCCTCATAAACATCACCAACAAACAACCCCCGATGAAAATAATTTTACATTTTTATTTGCTATATGTTATATGCTGCACATATTAGGATTCACATAATATATCGATATTGATTCTTTGATGAATTGACCCCTTGATCCGACTGCCTATTGCCTATCTATTTACTCCATGTCCAGTGAGAATTGTTTATAAAACAATTTACAGATGAAACACATAATTCATGTTATTGGTAAATGTATCTCAATCACTGTGAATGAGAGGATCAAGTCCCTAATGTATTGTAAAAAGCATTTTTATCAGAAATGAAATTTTTATTCTCGCATAAATTTCCGCATTAAATAGTTTTTGTTATGGAACAGAAAAAAAAAATTATATGAGGGCATTTGTGCTCGAGAATAATGAAATGTTATGGTCGAATGGGTCAAGAATGTAGAAATATTGATGACTTTAATTTTGTTTCTAGTTTTATATATTTATGTGATTTTGGAACAGAAAAGGAAGATTCATGTGAATTAAATTAAAGAAAGACGAGATTGCAACTGCAAATGAAAAGTTTTTGGCACTTTTTATTCTTTTTAGATGTTTATTATGTTAGTACATCGTCATGTCTTATTGGTCTTGTTGTGTTATGTTTTTTGTAGAAATTTTGCAGTCCCTTGTGATGAATTATTTGTAGAATTTATACTAGCAAGACTTCAATTTTTGAGTCAAATTCTAAATAAAAACTTGTGTTCAATTCCTTAAATTTCAATATTAATGTGTAAAATAATTATGTCAAAAACTTCCTTACTCTTCATTCCATCACTCACATCCATACCCCATCCTCAACATCATTCCTAAAAACTCATCACAAGGAACACATGTCCGACTTGAAAAACAACACATAAAATAGAGAAAAGAGACAGAAAAGTGTTTGTCATTCTTACTAAAATACTTTACTTACGTTGTATATGTACAGAGTGTAGCAAGTGAACCAGAGAGCCTTTTGCATCAAAAAACTACATAAAACAGGTGTGTCATCCGTCTGACAAAAACAAAAATGCTTTTTATGTTTTTTAACGCTACAAATTTATCATCATAAACTGCCTTGCTTGCGACAACTGAAACAATTGTGAATCTCTCACTATGAATAATATTTTTTTTGAATTCCATTTCAAAAATGTATATCGCAATTATTCTCTTTCATATTAATGTTATGGACATTGTTTCCGATGAATAATGAAACGAGATATTCCGTTAATAAATAAAAATTTACAATGATGAATGGATGAGTTGGGAAATTGGGTTGTGATGGTGGTTTAGGGCGCATTTTTAATGTATTTTGATAATTTTGGTAAAAACCAATAAAATGCAGATAAAGCAATGATTACCAAAAATTATTTTACAATCAAATTTGAACATATGTTTAATTGCACAAAATGTCACCAACTGGACAAACATCCAATAATATGCTCCAAAACCCAATCAGATAACAAGCCAAAAAGAATTATCATAAAAATTATTGAAAATAAAATCTGAATCTCATTAATATTTCATTCTTTTTTTTCACAATAATGCAGAGGTGTGCATATGAAATTGTTATATTTTTATTATCATTTTTACGCTCTATTATTTTTTTTTAAACAAACACAATCTAGCAAAACCCTGAATAATCATTTTAAAAAACCTGCTTTAATGCCAATAAATTTCCGAAAAAAATGAAATTTGTGAATGATAACTTTTTATATTTATGACTCGCATGACAGAGGAAAAAATTATTCATTATAATAAAGGAAATAATAATAAATGCGACTGCTGGTTTTTTTGGCGTTTTGAAACAATAAAGTTTTAAATTATTAATATTTAATCGTGGGACAATACAAAAAAGTTATTTTTTTGAGAATTTTATTGATATGCAAATTGTTGTGACATTTACTTACTTTTTTTATTAATATTTTGGTTATTATTACAATTTTGTTGTTAATAATTTTTATTATTGTTTGCTGTTGGATGTTTGACTTGATTGTCTTTTTAATTAGCTTGTTTTGAATTCCATGGTTTGGAACTCAAAAATGATAAAAATAGATTTGATCATTTCTACACTTTGGTTTGAAGTATGTGCTTATATGAAAAAAAGTAAATTTTAGAAAATTTGGGAAAAATTGTACGAAATTATTTTTTAATAAAAAAGTAAAAAAGTCAAAATCCTTTAAAAAAACAAAAAGATGAATGTTTAAAAGAATATTAGAATACTAACTTATTTTTAATAGGATTTGAACCCGCTAAACTGCATTCAATATGTGATTGGCCAATGATTATTTATTTAACTCGTACTGATGTTTTGAAAAAATGCCAATATAACTTTTTTTTTTAAAAAATTTAAATTTTTAGAAATAAACAATAAAACTCAATTTGACAATTCCAATTTCACAAATAAAACATTTCATTTTTTTTTTAAATAGAAGTCATCAAACTTAATTCATAATTCTGCAGGCTTGTATAAATCATCTTAAAAATTTAAATTTATCCTGAATTATCATTTTTTAAAGTTAGTAAAGTTGACAATAAATAATTTTATTAAACACAGTTGCTTGTCCTTCTAATTAACATACAAACCATTTCCTCAAAAAATAACTAATAATTTTATGTCTTTAAAGTAAAAACGAAAGACTTTCAATTTCCACGTGTGTAAAATACACAAAATACAGAAATGTTATCCAAATGCAGGCTAAAAAGTCACCTACAGTTAAAATCCATTGTTTACAAAATATTTTTTTTAACCTTTTCATAGAAAATAGTGCCATAAAATATTAATATTCTCAAGACTATGAACATTCCAAGAAAGATGCATGTCATAAATTTAAAGGGTCATTAGGAAAGGATAAAGAATACTCAAATGGTTAAATGGTCATGCCTCTATCCGCTACCTGAATAGAAGGAAAGACAAAAAAAAGTTGAAAAATTATTGTTTATGACTTTATTGATGACTATAACTGTCAATAAATCCTCCCCTCATATTTGCTGTTTAATGGAACCCCTTGAGAAGTTAACTGGCAATTACGGAACATTTTTATAAAGTTCCGCTATGTCTGCAAACTTCACTTCACATTATCAATTTCCCCAATCAGAGAAAAAAATATTAAATTTGATTTTCTACGCCACTCAATTGCCACACGCGCGCGTGTACTTTGTTTATAATTTTCAACAAGTTTTTTTTTTCATATTACTTTATTATGATTATTATGTTTTGATTGAAGTGTGGAAGGCAGATTGTGTGTATGTGATTTAATCAGGGAAAGAAAGGAAGGAAAAGTTTTGCTCGAACTAAATGTTATTAATTGAGTTTGAGAGCTCATAATTTCCGTGAATTTTTATCACGCAAAATATTTCTTGGTTTTGATATTTAATGGTTTTAAATGGAAGGAAGTATGAAGTTGTATTCTAGGTCAATTAGTATAAGAATTATATTAGGCGCATTTTCATATAAAAGAGTTCTGTTTAAAATTTGAATATCTATGACTTGTGATAGGGTTCAAACTTTAACCTTTTTTAAAAAAAAGTTTTGAGATATTTGAGTAGATTTGAGCTTAATAAATTCGATTACAGGTATCTGATGTCATCAGATTACAGATTAGCAGTCTAAACTAAGACACCTAGCCAAATCACAAACAACAAACCCTAAATCAATTTTTCTTCAATCAGAAATATTTTCCATAAAACACAAAAAAATAAATAACAACTCCAAATTACCGGCACAAGTCTCAAAAATTGGATCGCACGCGATCACTCTCGTCAGTCTGTCTAACAATCATGTGCGGTTTTATATTTGATTTAATAATTTAATTTGCGGTTTTCAATAATTTTTTGTTCTTCTATTTTTTTCAAATGTTTAAAAAAAGGGAGAAAATATTCATTTTCATCAAATTAAGGCACTTCACCTGCCAATCTAGTTTGCTATCTGTTTATAAAAATCATTAGGAAGAATATGAACAGAAAAAAATTAAACAATTCATGCGATCGTGTAGGTCAATAGCACATACAATATTCAATTTCTGTGTGGTGTGGTGTAATAGAATTGTGGCATACAGAACAATATGTTATTGGATTTTGATTGAGTTTATGATAAACATACAAGCATGAGAGACGAGAGCATTTATTTAGATGAATGAAAATGAAAATAAACTTTGGATGTGAATCATCGTGAACTAGAAAGAAAAAAATTACAAAAGTCCTCGTTTATATCGAGGGACTTCAGCGCATTTTTGATGCAGCGATTAGCAATTGATTAAATAGAAAAGAATGTCGAGTTTTAAAACTCTATTGCTGTTTCTTTAGTCATAATTCATTTCAATAATAAGTTTAAAACTAAAGATCAAAACTCCTTTAAAATTGATTTTTATAATGTTCAATGCAAAAAAAACAGCTTTACGATTTAGCGGTTTTTTGAAATTCAAAATTTTCCGTTAGCGAAAAATTTAAATTTCTGAACACATCCATTACTTTTACCGTTAAATTTCAAATTTCTGAACGCACTCATATTTTGTTTGTATGAAAAAATTAAAAGTTTGATAATTAAGGTGTTTAAACTCAATTTTAAGACTTCTAAATAGCCGTGGCGACAATAACTTTATAAAACGAAGCTAATAAAACAAACCCGAGCTCTCTACGATGTCTAGATCAAAAGATAGTTTTTCAAAAATTTGCTGCCGATCAAAGTGTATGATTGAGCTTCCTTTTTGAAAACAAGTTTTCAAAAATGCGCTAAAAAAATTGTGGAAAGGAAGGAACGATCGATGTATTGTCACTAAGTTTAGATTTAATGAATGAAAATGTGGTAAATGAGTATCGTGTTTATGTGATGATGATGACGTTCATTTTTGACTATTAGTGTCCATGTCATGAACATATGGGATTGAGTTAAATTGAGCGCTGATTACTGTTAAAAAAATAATTTAAAACTGAAAGATTTCAATTATTTTGAGTGATTTTTGACATCGATCTTTTCAAGATGATGTTGAAGGATTGAGTGACATTGATACTAGGTTGAGAAGTTAAATTTATAAGGTCGAATTGAAATTTTTAATTCATTCTTGCACTTTTTATTTTTTTAAAACGAAATTGAACAAAAAAAAATACAAATTCATCGAAGGAAAACATTTAAATTTTAATGGGATTTGAACCCGCAATCAATATATTTAAAGTACAATGATATAATTAAAACTATTTTTATGTGAAGATAAAATTTACAAATCGTCCTAAAATAAAGTTCAATTCCAATTCCAAAAAATCCAAGCTCTTAAAATTTTCCTTCATTCCTCTGAAATAATGACTACATCGTGTCATTAAGTGAAATCATAATCGACAATATATCACGACAATAAATAAATTTCTTAAAAACAATAATTTAACAACCCAAAAAACACAACAGAATCCATAAAGAAGAAAATGAAAACTGAAAATTACAATGTTTTTGTGGATGTTATATCCGTAGTAAATTCACAGTAAATGTCACGATAGTTTAATTTTTAAATATTTCTTCATTTTCTTCTTAATTCAACTCATTTTCCACTCATAAGATATGTAAGATGTGTGTACTTACTATACATACGACACGGTAAGAACATGAAGAAAAAAAATATGTGAAAAATGTGTTCATAATAAATCATTTTTTATTGCTTTAATATTCTGTGGCAAATGTAGTTAAAATGTGTGTAGAGGAATGAAGGAGAGTAAAATGCACGCACGTATATGGATATTTAAGTCACTTTGTAATAAATTAAACATGCTTGTGAAGTTAAAACAAAAGTAGTAAGTATGAAAGTTATTGAAAAATTAATTGATTGTGGTGCTGTTGGGATTAGGGCTTGAGTTGAAATTTCAGCAAAATTATTTTAAATTTTTCAAAAATTTAAAAATCAACTACAAAAATGTTTTTTAACGAGAATTATTATTATTTTTTTTTTTGAAAAAAAAATCTACTTTTCTTTTAAGAAATCATTAATTATTCTATAAAAATTTAAACAATTTCAAAATTTTCTTAAATTATTAAAAAATACCTAAAAAAAACCGCTTGAAAAATATTCAATCTTATTTTTGTCACGAAAAACCCTAATAACTCTCAAAAACAATATTTTCCGTTATTTCGTACAAAAATTTGAATTTGAATGTTTTGCGAGTACGAAAAAATCACACTAACACAAACGCAGAGAAAGTTTTATTTTTGTTAATTTAGAATTAAATTATTTAATTTTTATTTCTTTAATATTTTATTCTTGTAGCTTGAATCAAGCTGCATTAGTTCAATAGTTTTAAAATTTATTAAAAGGTCCAAAATTAAGTAAAAAACACAACTTAATTCTGATTGGTCGATTTTGTAAACATTACAAATGCATCTAAATACACACACAACTATAATAAATTAATTCTTAATTTCTTCAATTTGACATAAATTTCTGATTGTTGGTACATTCCTAATAGCCTTATAAATTAAGAAAATCAGTTTTCTATGAAAATATTCATTCTGAAAGTTAGTTAACAATTTAGAAATTCCGAAACTGTCGAATTTCTTTAATAAAAATTTAACGGACACTTTGTACTAAAATAAGGAATACTAAAAATTCCTTATTCAAATTTTGTACTAAAATAAGGAAAACCGTTATGTATTGAGAGCTATTAGGAAAAACCAATTAAAAATGCAACAAGAAGAAAGTTTCTTCACTTTTGTTTCAAAGACAGCTCAGAAAAGAAGAAGAGTGAAAAATATAAAAAGGGGAATTATAATTCATTGCAAGGCCAAATGGATCACATAACTTAATTTGTACTTTTTTCATATTTACAAGAAACACAATTTTTTTAATAAAGTAAAATTCTGTTGTCACTACAAATGATCTGAGATTTGTTATATTTTTTATTATGTGATTTTTTAGATGCGCTTTTTTATGCTTCATAATAAAAAATGAGTCTTAATTAATTTTAATTCCCTTCATGCCCTTGTCATAACATTATTAATAATCATAATAACTATTAAATTTAAGTAAGTGAAGGAGGTTAAGCGAGGAAAATTAATAATCATGAGAGTGGGAATTTATGTGAGATTTTTACTCATTAATATGTATTACAAAGTACCGAGATCTCATTACATTTTATTATATGGAAAAAGTGATTATTTGTACCGGTGATGACTAATGCTGAAAGGACAAGAAACTTCTTTGAATAAGTCATTGGATTTTTATTAAATGTTGAGTTTTATTGCTGCATATTAAATGAATATTTTGAAGGTGTAAGTTGGGGTGGGGGTTGAAGGAAATTTTAAATTGCAATTGAAACTTTTGTATTAAAAAAATAATTTGAAAAATCAAAATTGTTCGAAATTTTTCTCCTGCTCCTAGTACAATTACTAATCCCTGTTCCTAACATAGTGTCTGACAATATACAAAACATAAACACCACCATTAACAGCAACAATAAATTTAATTTAATTTTAAATTGTTAAAAAATAGTTTCATCAGTGTCATAATTTTAATGGCTGGCTACATTTATTATGGTGCATTATGATGTAATTTAAATATTTCTCGAGGCTTTAACAGCAACATAATAAGAAAAATTCTCTCTAATAGCCATTAAAAGTACAATCTTACAGAGCTAGTGTCAAATTGCCCCCAGACAAGATCATTGCATGGCTATAAAGCATTTCTAAAGTTGAGTGTTGCTGTCCATCACTAATTGCATATTAGCTCTAAAAAAATTTAGATCCATAAAAACAAAGATCTTTCAGACTCTCCAAAAAATACAAAAAAATCTTTCCCATGTCAAAATTTAATCGCTTCCCATTAATATTTCATAATTTATAATTTAAATGGAAAGATTTACAATCGATAAAGACACACAAAAATGAGAATGAGGATGAGAAAGACCAAAATAAAATATCAACAAAATATAAATCGATAGGTTATAAAATATATATCTATAACCGGCTATGGTGCCTCAGCAATTTAATTAATTCATTAATTAGTCGTTTCAAAAGATTTTTGAATGGCATAGTGAGAAGCTTCTGGTGTTGTTTGGCAATTTTTTATGGGAAACATTTTTTATTAGCTTTCTTAGCTTTTGCTGTTGTTGACTTTTTCTTACGGTGGCAGTAAAGCAGTTTCTGTTTTTTGGATGGTTGATAACATGTGAGCTGCTATCATATGGATCATTGGGTCATTAATAATCGATAATGAGGAGGAAATTATTAAATTGGAATTTTTGGAACGACAGGAGTTCAATTTAAAATTTAAAAATTTTTGTTCTGGTAATTTGTTAGGTTATGTAGATAGAAGTATGATTTTGTGTCATAAATTAAAAAATTACAAAAGTCCTCGTGTTTCATATCGAGGGACTTCAGCGCATTTTTGGCGCGGCGATCAGTAATCGAGCTACGAATTGAAAGTATATCAACTTTCAGGACAGACTTTGCAATATTCTACATAAAAATAACGATAATTTTACAAAAATGTTACAACAACAATCAAAAACCCTTCAGTTTCAATTTCCTCACATTCATTGTTCATGCACAAGTGTGTTTTCATTATGCACAAACTAATAACTTGCAAAACTGAACAAAAAACTTTTCGTAAAAAATAACGGTCAAAAAATTTTCAAATGTCAACGGTTAAAAAATATTTGAAATTTCTATGACGTGAAGTTGCAGTCATGTGTTGATTATTTTTCTTTGTGAAATTAAAAATTAATTAATTAAGGTGTTTAAACACAAATTTGGGACTTTTAAATACATTTGCCGCAAATAACTCGATGAAACGAAGCTAATAAAACAAACCGGAGCTCTCTACGATGTCTAGATTAAAAGATAGTTTTTCGAAAATTTGCAGCCAGCCGAAAAAGTGTATGATTGAGCTTCCTTTTTGAAAACAAGTTTCCAAAAATGCGCTAAAAAATTTAATGTGAATCAAACTCAGACTTTCATTTCAAATAGATGTTAAAATACATCCTTTCTGCACTTATGGATATATTCCCTCTTCATACATATCTCATTCGAATTATTAAACTCAAAATATTCAAGCAACATTTGCAAATCAAACTACACACAAACTCACGTGTGTTCCCAGATTATGTTCGATCATATCACCCTGAAATACAATCCTTTTCCATGATTCATCTTGTATTCACACGACACATTCACTATGCTAAAAATTCTTCGAAATCAAGAACTGTCATAATTTTATTACATCCTCAATAAACACGAATATAATTTTTAAATAAATATTTTCCCACAGACAAGGTCTGAAACAGAAGACTTTGCGATAAATTTCTTAATAAATAATAACAAAATCAACAACAATGACGAAGAAGAGGGAGTACAACAAAAATGAATCTTGATATAGCCACAACATAAATACGTGATGACAGAAATATTAATAAGCATAAAGTTATGCCCATATCGAGCTTCCATATTCCAACTAAATTTGATAAAAATCTATTCAAATTATGAGTGGAATTGAACAAAAAAAGAAAAATAAAAAAACTTTATGAAAATAAAAACGAAAAAAAAATTGTTTAATTTATTATTCTATAAAAACAAAAGCGAGTTTTTGGATTCTGAAGAGTTTTACCGCTTCATCGCATTCCTCTACGTCCTCAAAAAAAAAACCATCGATCGAGTGACTTCTTTTTTTATGGGAAACTCATGAGAAGGTATCATCTTCAAATATATATAAATCTCAGTCATAATTCTTTGATTTTATGATGAGAAACATAATAAAAATTTATTTCATTTTTTATTTCTGATTTTTTAGATGAGCAAATGTTGTGATGGGTTGAGTGTGCAGTTTGGTGATGATATGAAGTTGATTGATAAGAAATTGTGAGCATAAATTTTTGGCATCTTGAATTTTGAAGGATTTTAAGGATTAAATGCAAATGGATCATTTTCTTTGATATTTAACAGGGGATGCTAATTAGGAAGGATAAGGGTCCATGTTTGTTATGAGATTCTAAAATCTTCCTCAAAAATTAATATTTATACTGCAAAATATCAAAAAAAAAACTTTCGGAGGTGCTCAGAATTATATTTGATTCTGAAAAATACTTAAAATGCGTCTTGACCACCATCCTAACCAATACAAAACCTAAACTTTTTGTTAATTCATCATTTCAAAGTCCGATTGATATTTTGACTGGACTGTTTGTTTCTGTGACAAGAACTACTTTTAATGAAATCAAATATCTCTTTCTACACACATTTATCTCCACATTACTCCATACACACATGTGTTTATATTTCATCATTTGAAATATTGTCGAGGTTGAGTCCATTAAAAATCATTGCCGGTGCCATCATCTTCCAGGTAAATTTCCGTTTCTTTGTAATAATTTTTAATTTTATGATTTCATATAAAACAAAAAAAGAGACTTTTTTTATTTGTTTTAATTTAATTAATATTATTTTCTCAAACATTTTTGTCGCTCATTTTCGAATCATTCGAGGTGAGGTTGTAAATCAAATTAGATAATAAATTTAATTTAATTTTTTTTGAGATGGGAAACTTGTGAGACTGTATCTTGAAATATTTTATATAAATGCATACGAGAATTAACAGAAACAAAAAAAAGAAAAATAAATACAAGAAAAATTTCCTTTCGTCCGACATCATCACCGGAGGTCGATAATGACTCTTCCACAAACATTAATAAGTATTTTATAAAGTACATTAAAATAAATGTTATATGATACACACATAAAAAATATTGGTACATTTTTTCGAGGCTTATTCACTTCGAGGGCAGTGGTAAGAGATTCATGGGAACATGTTTGTGAAGTTATTTTTTGAAACGGAGTTTTGTGAAAATCTTGAAAATTTTTTAAAAAAATATGAATTTAATTTTTCCTTAAAAATTAAGTTTAATAAATAAATTTTTTTAAAAAAAGTAAAATCAACACTTTTCACATACTTAATTACATTTCAAACATAAGAACAGGATTCGAACATTTTATTGGCTTCAATTCTTATCAAGTAAACAAGGATAAACTAAACCCCAGCATCCCATCCTTGCCCATCTTCCCCCCACAAAAAAAATATTGAATCGACCGTATGTAACATCCATTCACACCGTCATCATCATCATCAATGATCATCATGAAGTATATTTCTTCTCGTATAATGGCCAAAAAAAAGGAACATGGCCATGTAAGGTTTGAACTGCATCATTGGAATTTATTCGGTGTGTTTTCCAAATTTATGTACACTTTAAAAAATTATAATCTTTCGCTTGTTTTCAACTTCTTTTCTCTCTCTCCCTTCGTAGCTGTAACATTGCCAAAGCACACACAAAAAAATGCAAAAATGCCGCGAACATATTTTCAGTTTTCTGCCGAAATCGTCGTCGTTATTAATTGAAAAAATTAATCGCGAAATTTTTTTATACTTTTTTTTTTGTTTTTATTTTGCCATCATGAAATACTTTTTTTTTGTGTGCTTGTTCTTGCCATTCGTAAATATATATAGCTTTATACTTCATCTCCTTCGTTCGAGTTATGGCGAGGTTGAACCTTTAAATCTTGAGCTTGATAGTGTTAATCAATTTTCATTTCTTTTTTTTTTTATTTTATATTTTTGCAGTCAGATGTACATTTATGCATTAATATGAGAGAGCGAGTGAAAGAAGGATGAATGGAAGAAGGAAAGAAATATTGCTCGATGACTTTAAATTTATTCATTTTTTCCAACTCTTTTTTTTTCATTCCAATTCTGATTCAATTTTTCTGTTTTTGTGCTGCTTTATTTTATTTTTATTTCTTTTTGGATGTGAGAAATTCAATTCAGGTGCCGAATTTGTTTGAATCTTTAGAGATTACTCAGACTGTGTGACATTCTTTTATTTTTTTTCAGGGGGTAATTTTATGCAACAAAGTTGTTGTTCAGCTATTTAGTGAGGATGTCGCATTAGTTGTGAGAATGCTGAAGAAAGTAAATATTTATATTGTTTGTATTGGGATGTATAATTCGAAAAATTTCTTATACAAAAGTAATTCTGGATGTAAAGTTTTGAGTTTGAGAATTTTTGAAATGCATTTCCATAGTTCTTGGGGAAAAAATGGTTTCATAATATTTAACTGCAAAATTTCAATTCAAGTAGGATTGTTCAGTCTACAGAGTTATTGAAAATAATGGTGACCTTTTTAAGGAACTCAATTGGACCTTCGATTTTTCTCCAATTTGATATTTTTACAGTAATATTTGAACTTTTTAACCCAACAAATTACAACACTCTTAATTTGACCAACATTCCCCAAAACCTCATCAGTAGAAATCTTCATACATCTAGTCAGACCTCAGTAAACTCAAATTATCAGATAATAACTCACAAAAAAAACAACGAAAAAAAATATCTCGTCGAACAAGATTCATTTCAACCCCCACGAGTGTGAACGAGAAAGTTGAAAGTTGTTCATAAAATATGAATGCATGACAACAATTAATGAACTGAACTATTTTCGCAAGACTTAAATCCCAATTATCGCAGATTTAATAATGTCAGATGTCAATAAACTATCGAAAATTATATCCATAACTTAACTTTAAAAAAATGCTTAAACCACTCTTTTTGAGTCATTTTTTGAATTAACTAGAGGAAGTACTCGTCAAGTATGGTTGGAGGGAAAGATATAAATTGATAAAAATTTAATAGACTTAAAATTATTTCCATAATCAGTGAAAATTTGATATGGAGTCATCAGCTAATAAGCTGATGAAATAACTAAATAGTCAAATCACACAGACATCCAGCCCCCACATCATCTACTATATTACCAATAAACCCCAAAAATAATTTCTTATACAGAACAAAAAATTGCCTCACATTCATCCATTCCACCATGTATGCTTAAATTTATTCATTTAAATTTTCATTGAATCACATTTTTGCTGCTGCTTGCCGACATGAACTGGTTTTACTGCAGTCATATTTTTCTCAGTCTTCTGCTGATATATAAATATATATATTCAATGATTTGCTGCTCATTTATATCTCAAAATGCGAAATGCAGTCAACTTTTTTTTATTCATTTCTTTTCTTTTTTTTTCTTACCTGCAATTCTCGCTTCCCTTTTAACACTGTTATCTGACATTTCTTCTTTATGCCTTAGTTTGCCATACATATTATATGCCAAATGTAGCAAGAGAGTGTGCGATTATTGCCTGAAATTGTAAATTATAAATCCTCGGCATTCGTTCAACAAATTAAGAAGAAATTGAAATAAACAGACGTGGAGAGAAAAAAATGAAGTAAAAATGATTATGCTTTTGATGCCATAGCAAATCGTTATCAGTAAACTGCTCGGATTATAATTTAATGAGGCTCTCTTTTTTTCTTATAATAATAATTCCAATGCGAATGACTTGCTCAACTCGCAATTCAATATTATAAATATTCTTTTGAGATATGACTTGGACGCGCGCGAAGATGTTTGCGGGATTTTTTTTCCTTTGTGGCGTGACGCAGGTTTGTTATGATTATGGTTGAATGTCACATTGTCCTTAATTTTGATGAATTCTTAATTCTTAGAGTATTAGAAATCATAATTTAAATAACCAATTAGATAATAACTCCCTATCAAAGGAGTTAATATAATGAGAGAGCAAGACATTGTCATGCCAAAAATATCTCAAAAACTAGATGTTGACCAAAATTTGGCTTAAAATGAATATAAATTAAATAAGGAACAAAATTTTTGAAAAATTGATGGACGAAAAATTTATTTTACGGGTTTCGAACCTTTAAACCAGTAGAATCCAGCTTACTAAAATAGCCGAATTAATTTCCTACATCAGTACTTTAGCTTAGTAGTCTAATATTATTCATACTTTGAAACCAGATCTTCACTTCATCCTTTCATTTTCATCAATCGGCTTAAATAAACCAGAAAAACTTGTCAACTCACAATAAAATAGTGCTTTTCTACTCTTAATCCACTACATATTTATTGCAATCCAACATAAAATGCGTCATTATCAGCATCACTTCATTCTCAAGTAGCTACTCACCTCAAGCTTCTTACTTATCTCGACAATTGCGACTTGAGCTGAGTTTTCAATTTTAAACTTGCTCCTTATCAAAGCATAAACAGAAACAAGAATGAACAACTTTTAAGCTCATAAAGGTGCACGCCAATTGGCAATAATTCATCAGTTATGTATGAAATAAATTTACTTAGCTTATGTCTCCGATCATCAGCCAATATAAATAAAAATTTATAAATGCAATCTCCCATGTGTCTTTTAAATATAAAATAATAAAATAAAAAGAAAAATTTTAAGGCATTAAACACGTGTCATCATCCAAAGGAATCCAAACATATTCCAAGTAGATATGAATTCTTAATGCGTGTATAACATTTATTGGCCTGACTCTCTATGTCACATGAATTATAACCTTGTGAAGTGTGCGCGACAGAGAAAAATAAGAAGAAGAAATAAGAAATGTCATCTGGAGCACACAAAACCGATGTTTATCATCATCATCGTCATCATCCATCCCCCTTGCTCGATCATATTTAACATGTTTATGTAGCATATTCTGCCTGACTAGGAATGAAATTTTTAGGGAAAAATTTAATGGCAATTAAAGGAAAGTCATAAATTATAAAATAAAAGACAAAAAAGACCGCGAACGCGATACTTGTTGTAAGTATGTTTATTAATATGAATCCCAAATGTCATTTTCATATTTTTTTCTTCTTCTGTGCATTTTAAAAATAAAAATATATTTTGGAAAAAAAGAAAATTTTTACATGCCAGAAAATTATTATTACTTTTCCCTATGCTACTTAATTTATTTTATTTCCTTTATTTTGAATTTCACTTCCATCTTCATAAATTTCTTCTCGTTTTGCTGCTGTTATTGTTCAGCATATAATTTGAGGTATTTTAAGAACAATTTATGATGAAAATTATTGTGAAAGATGGAAGTGAAAAATGCTAAGTGAAGTTATCATGCTATTGGGATTTGAAGTGAAGTTGTTCATAAAGATTTAGTGAGAAATCATAAAGTTCGATTTGAAAATGATGTTGGCACATAAAACATGAGTTCATCGTGCGTCACATAATTTAATTTTAAAAAAAATAATCATTGCATTTTAAAAGATTATCAAGCATCAGTCACTCATCAAAAAATTTGAATGATTACTCAAATAAATATTTTAAATTTAAGTTTTTTAAATTTTAATATATTTTGAAAATTCTACCATTTATTTATTTTGCATTATTTCAGTTCCTAAAAGACAACAGTTAATTTGAAAAATAAAAAATCACTCATCTTTTCAGTATATGAACGCTTTTGCTGAAGAACGTGATATGAAAAAACGGCCGTTTTGAATTTGAAAATTGTTGACCGATTTTTGCAAAACACAAAGTTAAAAATTTTTGTTTATTCAGTAAAATTTAATTCTTCATGCTTCAATATTATTCATTTAACATTTTAAATCATTATTGTAATAAAATTAAAGCATGACAAAATGAATTTTACTGAATACACAATGGTCTGAAATCGAAAAAAATGTTCAAAAATACAAAAATGTCATGTCTCTTAAACCTCATCTTTTGAAAGCGCGAATATAAATCATAAACTGATGCATCTTCTGTGAAAATATCAGCCTTCTAATCGTTGTCTAACTCTGTCAATCATTAACGAAAGTTACAAAAAAATTGTATACAAAAACACCATGAAAAAGTTTTACAAAAATTTTCCACTTTCTATTATTTGATCTATGTTCTAATTACTGTCAATACATTAATTAATGCTCATATTTTATGTTAAAGCTTATAAAACATTAGCCAAATGCTTAATCATTAGGGAAAATGCAATTGAAATTTTGAAAATTTCCAAAACTTTAAATGCTCATAAGTTAAAAGCGGGTTTTACAGGGTCCGCGAAACCTACCAGAATCCAAAGATTGAGTCTTAATTTAGCTTCTAATCATGCTCTGGTGAGGTACTTTGATGCACTTTTCTTGAAATTTGCATTTTAATTTCACTTGTTTTTCCATACAAATTTGTTTGTTTACAAAAATTTTTGATAAATTTTTAACAAAAAATCATACTTACACTTAATATAAAAGGCTGATTTTTTCAGGAGTGTATAATCAAATCATAATAAAACTGTTAAAACTATCAAAATAAAGAAAATCGACAAAAACTTTTGAACCTCTAAATTTTCCCCTAAAATGTATTTTTGAACAATTTTTTCGATTTCAGACCATTGTGGAATAAACAAAAATTTTTAACTTTGTGTTTTGCAAAAATCGCTCAACAATTTTCAAATTCAAAACGACAGTTTTTTCATATCATGTTCTTCGGCAAAAGCGTTCATATTGTCATCAATTTCCCAAAATTTTCAATCACTTTGAAATTCCCCAAAAAAATCTAATTTAATCCTCAAAAAAATTCACCCATAAAATTTTTTACAACATAAAATAAATAAAAATTTTTGAAGATGAAAAGGAAAAATAAAACCCAAAAAATCCTCCCTTTATCGCATTTTCAAATATTGGAAATGAATGTAATGTGTAATTTTCTATTTTAAGAAGTACAACAAGAAAATAAATTCCACAGAAACACGAGGATAAGGAAGAGATGAAAAAATAAAAATGTGAAAGAAGAGAATGATTTGGAAAATTATACATAATTAAAGTGGATATTTATTTTGTGGTTTTGCTTTCTCCCTCAAATTATACACATTCATCCAGGAATTACATTAAGTTAAAGGAAAATGTTTCTAATTTTTGTTGATTTTCCCTTGAAAATTTTTTTTTGATATTTTTCTTAATTTAGCATCTTGAAAATGAAATGAAAGATGAAAATAAAAATCTGGGGACGTGCAATGTCAAATTAATCATTTTTTCCCTGCTTTATTTCCTTGTTGATGATGGTATCAGAAGAGGTTCAATGTCCTGATGTTGGAGGTATGGAGGGAATGAATTTAAATTTGGTGAGATTTTGAGTTACAAAAAAAAAATGTTAAAAATCCTTTTTTGAAAAAAAAGATATTTATATACGACCATCCAAATAAAAGTTTAAAAATTTAATGAGATTCGAACTCACGATTTCATGAATTTTGATTAGTGCTTTAGCATCTGAACTATTGTATGTTAAAATCGGATTTGGCAACATTGTTAATAAGAATAAACCACAAAAATTTTTAAAAAGTGAATTAAAATTTTGTTCTTTAAAAAAAAAATAATAGAGTTAAGATTTTGAAATCAAAAATTTAATATTTTTTAGTTTTGATTTTATTTAAATAATTTAATTTTATTTTCATTAAAATATTTAAATAAAAAAGTTTCTTTCAAAAATATTACGTTGCATGCCTTTTAGTCCAATTTCAATTTCCAATAACATAATTGCTTCATCAGCTTGTTTACTCCCAAAATTAATGCACACATCTAAACATTAATCAACAATACATTATTGTCCGTAATCTCCTCACCATGATTTCATCAATGACTGGAAAAATTTGATTCTTATCAGCATGATGCCATTCCAACTGTAAATCCTTCTCATTTAATACAAAAAACTTTTGCTTTCATGAAGCAAACAAAAAAATAATTTAATAATATTAAATCACATAATTTGATAATGATGTTATAGCAATCTGACTCATGTCAGCTTCCTACGTACGTCATTTTATTTTTCATCTCATTTTACCCTTTTTTCATTATGAAAATGAATAAAGCAAAAAGAGAGAAAATGTTGATGAATAATTTGCCACCTACACAGAAGATAAGTTCATAATCTCTTCAATATTCCACCCCTCACTCGCTCTAATGCTCGACTCGTTTTTCTCTTTTGGTAGGAAAAATTTTCTGCGAGCTCATTCGAGTGAATAATATTTAGTGTATGTATTTTAATTTCATTATCTAAATATGAGCAAATTTTCATTCGCGATGATACTTTTCTAACCCCTCTGACTAAATATTCATGCTCGACATGCTGAATGATTCAAAAAATTTATTTATTATGTATATCGGATTGCGCAAATGCTTTATAATACAATAATGGGTGACTTTTAATACCCGAAAAAACATACTGTTCATGTTAAAGAATTCATCTCGCAGCAAGCAACCCCTTTTTTTAGTCGACTCACCCTCAATTTTTTTCATATTTTTATTTGCTGTTGCTTTTTTGTGTACATTGTATGATAATAAAAACCAGTATTTGATAAATAATTTCCATAATGTGGAAAATTTGTATTAGAAAATTGAGTTAAAATGATGAATTATTTAGATGAAATTTTTATTGTTTTTATTTTCCAATTTATTTATTTTTATGAATTTATAAAAATAAATTGGTCATTATAATAAATAATTAGAAAACAAAAATAACTTTTGATGATAAATTTTTAAAAATTCCAAATAAATCATAATTTGAAATGTTTTCAAAAATTTCACAGTTTTGAAAAATTTTAAATGTAAAAATTTTTCTCAAATGAATTAAAATTGCCTATTCATAAATTTTTTAAACAAAAAAATTATTAAAAAATAATTTTTCAAGGAACATTAGATACTCTAATTTTTTAATTAGAAAATAAATTTCAATAATATTTGTAAACAATTTGAACAAAAATAATCAATATTTCCATCCATAAGCACCACGAATACCCCAATCATCAAGCCAGTCACCAAATATAAATTTTTTAAAATGTGCCATTTCGAAAATAATCGTGTTAAAAATTTGCTAAAATTAATTTTCAAATAATATAATTCAATAAATAATCGGCTCATGGCGTTCATGTTGAAAAAACTATTCAATCATTAATTTTACTTTCAAACTGAATTTAATTTTCAGTAATTTTTTTTCTTCTCCTCTCTCTAATTTTCTAAAATATCTATTTCACCCTTCAATATCGACCCGCACCTCTCATCCTTCTGATTTTCTATGTCATTCATTCATTTCTATTTCCATCAATTCAATATTGTATATTGAATGGAAAAATATACACATTTAATCAAAATGACGAGGAGTATGAGGACACGACTCTGTGTATTTCCAGCTTTTGATGAAATATTATCAAAATAATGACGATGTTGATTCTGAGTTTGATTAAATTGTGATCATTTTAAAATACGACCATTTTTTAGCTGAGGATATTGTTTGATATATTTTTTGTTTGTTGCCATCTAAATAATATTTTATAATTCAGTGATGATTAAATCAATAATTTTTTGGGGATTCTGATGTTTGGATTGGATGATGGAAAAATGGAATTTGAATTTAACGAAATGATTCAGTAACGATATAAAAATAAGGTTTTGATTAATACATTCGTGTACCAAAAATCGATCAAAAAGATTTCACGAAAATATTGGAAAGAAGAGTGGGTTCGAATCCTAAATTTAAATAACTTTAAATCTATTATTAAAAGTTTTATTTTATTGTTTTATTTAATTTTTTTAAGTTTGAGATAGGAAAAAATTGTTATCAATTTGAAATTAATTTTTTTTTAAAAAAAAAAGTTTTTTATTTACATAAACCATGATTTTGACACTAATGATCTTAAAGAAATCTTTAAAATACTCACCAAAATTAAAATAACATTAAGCTACTACAGACCTTACCTTACTTATGATTCTACCTCCAAAAACTTCCTGACACCCCTCAACTTATCCACTCAACATTCATTATAAACGTGAATATTTAGAAATGAATCGAGTCGATTATTAATTCAAAGGCTTGAGCGAAATAATTAATTTTCCGCATTGCAGGAAAATCGTTTAGAAAAATTGTCTGAAAATTTTATTATGTATACAATGATGACGATTAGAATGAAAAATGATTCGAGTTTGCTTCGAAAAATGTTAATGTTGATGAGAGATGTGTTTGTTTTAGGGATAAAATAAGCAGGCGGAAGGCTGAAAAGTTCCCACTCTTAAAATATAAAAAGTTTTCAAAATCTTTTAATCTCACAATCAAATTGAAATATGTATGGATTTTTTTTCATACAATTTTTTATTGTCAAAATTTTAAATTCTTTTTTTTTATATTTTTTGAGATAAGATCTTTTTTATGTTCAGCTCGTGACTTTTGAATTTATGAAGATTTAAATTTTTTTTTATACATTTTTTAGATTTTAAGTTAAATTTTTCAGATATTCATAAAAAAAAAGTTTGAGGCAATTTTGAAACATGAAAATTATGAAGCTGATGTTGAGTGACATTTGGAGCTAAAAAGTGATGCAAATAATTTTTTGATTGATATGTTGTGAGCATCTGCAGCAATTATGTGCAATTTTTTATGGTTTTGATCTGAATTTAAGAATTTTTATAAGTTAGAAATTATCAAAGTATTTAATTCTAAGCCACTAAATAGAACCTCGCAATTGTTTTCAAATTAGTTCATTTTTTTTAAAAAAACATAAAAATATTTAAGAGTGTCACCAAAAATCATACGTTTAATTTCTTAATTTAAATAGTAGAGACCCAAATTTCAATTTGGAAATTATACTTTCTTAAAAACTTATTTTCAACTTATGCTTGTAAAATTTACTACAACTTATATAGCCATTAAAGTTTGATATCTTTAAAATATTAGTAAAAGTTTATTTATTTAAAGACTTTCTGTTCCATAAAATATTTCCATGCAAATAAAGTTGATTTTGATTCACTTCCACTCATTAATCTTCGACTCTCTCAAAGTCAAAAAAGTTACAATTTAATCCCAAACTAAGTCTCATCAGTAACAATTTTAGAAACACATAAAAAAATTCAACAACAGTAAAACATCAGCAAGTAAATGCCATTTAAATAATCCCCAATCGATAAGACGACAACAACATGCTGCTTATGATGTTAAAAAAAGTATATTCATCATCATCATTATGCTTGTATTTTCTATCTCTTAAAAAAACGGAAAAAAAAATATTTTTATTGCACATCGAGACATAAATTTTGAGATTGAGTATTAACAGCGACACGCGCGCATCTCCGATACTGATTTTATCCCTCTTACACGTTTGTGTCTATTTTCTTCCCCCTTTATGCCATTTTTAACCATCATTAGTCAAACGATTTCCTGCCAAATTGGGAATTAAAAGCGAATGTCGTCATTGACTTGAAATTTGAGGAGGATTCACGATGTCATGCTATCCATGTCAAAATATTTTACATAATAAACGACAATGGAATCTAATTCAGTGCATTGCATACATCGAAAATTCTTAATCCCAAAATAGAGACAATCACGTGACAGAATTAAAGAGAATTATCATGAGGGGTAGCGTGGAAAATGACACCAAAATAAAAATCTCAAATTATTCATAAAAATCATAAAAATATAAAAATTCTCAGCAAGAAGGAAAAAGAGGCTTAAAATGCATAAAATAAGGAAGTTAAATTGTAATACCATGACATTGATAATAATCAGTAAATAAGGAACATAAAAAAAGTGATAATGACGCGTGCACAGTTTAAATTAATACATGAGATGAACAAGAGGATTAAGATGACAATTATTTTTATGTATTTATGGATATTGTTCAGCATGTGTCAACGATTGCGTCAATAAATTACATGCTTTATTACATTTAATAAATACAAATATATAATTGGCTTGAAATTGAAGATGAGAATGGTATTACGTGTGTATCGATTTTTAGTAGAATTGGGTATGTTTTGAGTGATAATTTAGATGGAAATTAAGAAAAATTTAGTTTATTAGTGATTTTTGCGAAGATTTAGTAAAGAAAAATTGCAAAATTGAATTTGAAATGCTGAAGTTGAAGTTCGAATCTTATAAAAAATAAAAGTTTCTTATTATAACTAAATTGGCTTAATCCTTTTTTGTTGCAAAATCAGCTGTTCGATTCCTAATATACTTTTGTCTCAACCAACAATCTTTTGCATCCAATTTCCACTACATCCAATATTTCACACAATAAACACCAGGATCAACGTCATATTTAATTCAATAATCATTTCAAAAATCCAACGGCCGTTTATCTCAATTTCATACAGTCCCATAGCTCACAACAATGTGCAAGCTCAATTTACTAAATGAATTTCTGTCACAGAAGGAAAAATTTCATTTTTTTTCAATTTTCCAGCATGTATCTCTCGTTTTGTCTCCACATTCATTTTGAGTCCTGACAAATGCAATGTAATTTCATCTAAAAGAGGATGTGATGAGGAGAAATAAAAAAGTTCTTTTTTTATTTATAATTTTAAAAAATTGTCATTGTCATTTGCCCGCATGGGCTGGGATTTTATAGGTGGGTAGTTTAGGGCTGATAAAGTAGGTTTGCTTTCAGAGATTATTAATATTAATAACTAAATATTTTGAAATGAATTCAGAAAATCAGAAAAAATCATCACAAAGGCAAAATGAGTCACAATATTTCTCAACATCCAATAAAGAACCACCATTTATTCATACACATCCATTAATATGACACAAAATCCTCCCCCAACATTCTCTCCATACACAACAAAAATACGACAAAATATAAATTTTGATAAAATATTAAATGTTTCTGTATATCTCCTCTGCATAATGTATATATGCAATATATACACACATTTATCGTTTCCTATACTTTTCTGTTGGTGTATTATATTATGAAAAACCCCAGGCTTTCTGGCAATATAAACGGGAATATTTCGAATATAATTTGTTTTTACTCATTCCACATTTCATTGATTTTCATCCACACAGAGGAAATATTTTCTCCTCTCATTCTCAATTTTCCTCACACCTCACCTCGAACTGGATATCAACATTCTGCAAATATATATGAAATAAATCGCTTCTCAAATTACTTTTTTTGCTTTCTCTCCTTACTAAACTGGATACAACAACGGCAATAATGAAATACAAAAAGTTGTTGGGGTGGCTCTGTGCCTCCCGCTTTTCGTATGAGAATGAATAAAGAATGGATAAAGTTTATGTTGTGCTGTTATAATATCTCATGGCTTTTTGTAGGAACTTTTTTATTCTTCTTATTATTTTTTTTCCTTCTGAGTTCAGCACCTACTCGATCTCATTCCAATGCCACAAACATTTTTACCTTCTCTCATTTCATACACATTTTCCTTCCGATTATTCCGTGACCATTAGGATGGATGGAAAATTTCTTTATGTTGACCAGTTAGTTTGAATGTTCATAAAATTCTAGATAGTGCTTCAAAATGTGGTGATTAATATCTTTGAATGAATTTTGTTTTGAAGAGTAACAGCAAAAAATATATCTTTTATCAATATTACTCCTAATGAAAAACTAGTAGATTAGGATTTGAACCTACGCTTCTAAAAGATTTTTTTTTAAAAAAAATCAAATTAACGTTTTCAGAATCAGCTATAATGCAAAATATTTAGATTTTGAAAAATTTAACAAAATTTCAAAAAATATTGTTTTTGTTTTTTGGTTTTAGGTAGTATCGAAAAATATTTCAAAACAATGTCTTTTTTTATTAAAAAAAAATTCAAATACCTGAGACAACTCTGAGAAATTTCATACGTATATATTAATTTCATAGGATTCAAACATTTGCTTTTTAGCCATCTTTAATTAACTGACTTGTATCTTTATAGTTCTTCATGAATCAGGTTATACTTAAAATTCAATATTTCGTTATTTTCTAGATTTAAAAATTTCGAAACTTTACTTATCAATAAATTTCTCACTGGGATAAAATATCCTCAAAGAAAAATAATAAGAAGAGAAAAAAATTCCTCAAAAGTATAAATGAAAATGAGTGAATGGATATAATGTGGGTGGTTAGGTGATAAGGCATAAGAACACAAAGAACGAAGACTGAAAGCAAAGTAAAAGCAGCAAAAAATGGAAAAGAAGGAAAACTTCAATATCGAATTTTATTTTATTATTTTTTTTCTTTAGCTCGTTCATTTGTGAAATGAAACTTTTTCCTTCATTCCATTGTGTGTGGACTTATGCTATATATCCATATAATTTTTATTTTATTTTCATTTCTCTTCATAAGTCTGCAAATAATTTTCAAGTAGAATGAAAATGAAATGAAGGCGAAGGCAAACAACTTTCGAGAGCATCAGCAATAAGAAGTTCGGATAAGAAGGGAATCCGAAGAGAGATAAGAAGGAAAACGTAAGCAAACAAGCAAGAGCGATGGCAGAAGAAATATAATGTAATATCGTCTATTTTTCTTCATAATAAACGAGGATATAAAAAAAAACAGAGAAAAATATTTGAGGGGTTGTGCAATGCTGCTCCTCCGCATACACTTTCATATTTATATCTCCGACACATAAAAATCTCCCCAATATTTTTCTATATAGCAGCAGTTTGTGAGAAAGGAAAAAAATACTGAAAATATACACAGCATTGAGTGGAAGAACCAATAATATTCTTGCTTCATAATATTTTTGCCCGTGACCGCATGCGTATAATATTTTTCTATCTGGACATTAGGAGGAAAAAAAATGCCAGGGCAGAAATGCTTCGGTAAGAAAAAAAATATATACAGCATAAAAATCGTTGTTACGGAGCATAAAAAGTTGGAGAATTTTTTCTTATGGTTTGGGGTCAACAATACACCTATAGATATATTGTATTTGTCCTCCCTTATCCTTCTTTGGTTGTGGTGGTTCTCGTGGATCGGGATTTTGGGGAACTGGAGTTTTTATCGAAGAAAATGATAAAAAAATGAAATCTCTGAAAATATATTATCTAAAACAAGAATTAAGGATTTGAATCTTTATTTTTCAAACAATTTGAGTATTTTTATTTATTTTTTTTTCAAATTTTAACTATAAAAAAATAATCAAAATAATCTTCAATTTATTATTTTTTTTAAAAAAAAAATTACGAAAAATTATGGCTCCTAACCCGATTGTACAATATTGCCATATACCGATCGATCCACCAAATTAAACCAGATTCTCCATAACCCCCAAATTGTCCATTCATTTATTGTATATATGTTTTTAGGGTGGTGAATGATGATGATTACGAAGCACGAGGCAAATTATAGATGGGTATGAGTGGTCGGCAGGTGCACAAAGAGGATGGAAAAAATGGGCAGCAGCAGCAGCGAGCGAGAAAAAGTAAAAGAAGGAAAACTTTTTATATTGAGTGAGTATAAAAATCTATATTTTATTTCACTTGTGCTGCTCATGGCAGGTAGGTAGGTAGGATAAAAAAAGAGGAAAAAATGGACGAGAAAAAAAATATAAAATAAAATATAAATTGTATTGATAAAGCTCTACGGACAACGACGATGTCGACAAAAACGACAACGACGACGACGATGCATGGCGAGAGATATACAGCATATAAAATATATAAAAAAATCTCATTAACTATCCAAAACGTGTAGCTATACATAAATTGTTCTAAATGGAAAATATCTTTATGGATGCTCATATATCCTCATACCCATGTCTCACCCGTTTTTTCCTCATTCCATATCAACGACATTATAACAAAATGGCAATGGCCAGTGCTGAATACAGCACACAAAATTGATTACACATTAAACTTTTTTGACCAAATATCGATAAATAAACGTGACATGTTTGTTATTATTTTATTACTTATCTCTTCGCTTTTTGCCATGACTTCGCTTTTCTTTTTGCCATTTGTACAGTTACAGTAGAAAACTAGTAATGAAGCGGATCACGCTTCATGTGCATATTCACACCGTTCCAAAACTCTCAATCGGGTCATAAGATTGAAGATTAAGACTCAATCGGGTCAGTAAAGCTTCGCTTTGCATAAGATTGATGATTAAGTCTCCATCGGGTCAGCAAAGCTTCGCTTTGCATAAAATTGAAGATTAAGGCTCAATCGGGTCAGCAAAGCTTCGCTTTGCATAAAATTGAAGATTAAGGCTCAATCGGGTCAGCAAAGCTTCGCTTTGCATAAGATTGAAGATTAGAACTCAATCGGGTCAGCAAAGCTTCGCTTTGCATAAAATTGAAGATTAAGGCTCAATCGGGTCAGCAAAGCTTCGCTTTGCATAAAATTGAAGATTAAGGCTCAATCGGGTCAGCAAAGCTTCGCTTTGCATAAGATTGAAGATTAGAACTCAATCCTGTCAGCAAAGCTTCGCTTTGCATAAAATTGAAGATTAAGGCTCAATCGGGTCAGCAAAGCTTCGCTTTGCATAAAATTGAAGATTAAGGCTCAATCGGGTCAGCAAAGCTTCGCTTTGCATAAAATTGAAGATTAAGGCTCAATCGGGTCAGCAAAGCTTCGCTTTGCATAAAATTGAAGATTAAGGCTCAATCGGGTCAGCAAAGCTTCGCTTTGCATAAAATTGAAGATTAAGGCTCAATCGGGTCAGCAAAGCTTCGCTTTGCATAAGATTGAAGATTAAGGCTCAATCGGGTCAGCAAAGCTTCGCTTTGCATAAGATTGAAAACAAAAGTTCCTAAGAAAATCGAAAATTTTCACATTTGGACTCAATTTTGAAGCACTAATTGATGTTTTTGGATATGACAATGTGTGTACGTCTTTTAGGTCTATTTATAAGCTACAATAATCACAAGTTTTTAGAATTTTTAAGTCCGAATTGTAGGCACAGGAAGGCGAAATGTCCAAAAAATGCCGATTTTTTGAACTTTTTCGACTTTTTGACCAACTAAACTTGGATTAAAAATATTTTTGTTATTTTTCCATAAAAGTTCTTGAACTTATTGATCAAATACAAAAAAATTTACAAAAATCCATCCATACAGTGAGCCATACGATTTTTTTGAAAATTTTATATTGTAGAGGGTGTACTGGTGGCTAATAAAGTTTTTTTTGCATTTTTTCTCAACAAAACTTCTTATTTTATTGATTCTGATAAAAAAAGTTCAATTTTCAATTTGTGTGAAATTTTTTAAATGTATTTTGCAATAATCGGCTAAAATATGCTCAAAAAAGACACTATTTCGTTAGTTTCTCAGATCTATCTACATGAATCAGCACCAAAATGTTAGCAGCACATTTGAGTGATAATGCGAACATTTTAAGACATTTTTGACAAAAAATTATTTTTTCGTAATTGAGTTGTGCGATTAACAAACTTGCTGGTAAAGTCACACCACCACTATTTTGCGTCGTGCACCGAGGTATCAAAACCATTTTCAATGCGGTTTTTTGTATTTTGTAGATAATTTTGAGGCCGAACTTTTCACACCGAACAGTTTATGAAAATTTTGAGTTTTGGCGCCAAAAAACTAAAAAAACGATTTTTCAAGTGTATCGAAATCAATATATTCACAACGTGAAACGGTGTGAATATGAAAATGAGAATGTCACACGTACACATTCGAAAAAGGACGAGCTGAGCTGATAGCGGACAAGAATGAAAATATACACAAAAAAAATTATATTCGATATAGAAATTGTATATTTTTCATTTGCTCGCCAATGGTCATCGCATTTATTTCATTTTATGGCGATTTGATACGAGGGTGGAAGAACTGAAGGAAGCATGAAGAAGACAAAGTTGAAAAAAAAATCAATTTTATGTTTATGGATTAAGGAAAATGCGAGAATAATAAGAAGGAGGAAATGAGAATTGAATTGTAATTTTGTTACAAGCTATTTCAGGGTGAATATGAAATTTTAGTTATGAATTAATGAAAAAATGTTATCCCTGTTTAATTTGTGGGAAGCAGAATAAAAAGTATTGAGGTTTATAATACCCATGTAACCAAATGGAATATCAATGTATTCCATAAGAATGTTCCATGGACGGTCCCTATGTACCGTCCATGTACCGTCCTAAGGAACATGTTGTCCTATGGAAATGGAAGATAAAAGGACGATCGCGTTTTCCATTGATGTAATACATCAAAGTAATACATAAGTACTACTGATGTAATACTTCGATGGAATACTTATGGAACATAAAAAATGAAAAAATCCACGTGTTCTTTTGTTATATTTCTTTTGTATTTTTATGTGATTCATTATTAATGTGTTAGTGTTCATTTATTTAATAAACACTAATACTTAAAAAAAATATTCATAAGCAACTTAATTTAGCTAAGTTGCACACTGATGAAATCTAAAGACTTCATCACATACATTAAAAACATTATTAAATGTTTAAAGTCTCATACAAATTTCAATTCTAGATATAAAGTGATTTCTGCATAATCTTGTGAAGTATATAATCAAGATTTTTTGGGACTTGAACTTATGCGCGTTGAAGTATTTCCTTCAATGGAATATTTTTGGTACTTTCATGTAAAGTAATTTTTTGTATGAAAAATTTGATAGTACATTGGATCTTCCATTGATGGAAAAGGAAAACCAATGGAACATTTTGGTTACATGGGTATATTCAAATTGTTTTAATAAAATCTTAGGATTTGAACCTTAAATTACAGTATAAATGTACATTGAGTCTCTAGTACCTCGTTCATCGTTTTAAAACCGTTTTAAGTATTTAAACCTTCTATTCGCTTTCATTCTGACACTTGTATAATAATATAAAATTTATCAAAACTTCCAAACACAATCAAAACAATTTATAATACAATTTCAACATTTAATCAATAATCTTTTTCTTTACACTCCTTTTTCAAAATTCATTTCATTTCTCTTTCCATCTTATCTAATATTCCATTCTATACCATCGGTCACTCCACAGTTTTTTTTTATCATTTTCACTATTTCCCTTTTCAGTCCATTCAAAAACGAATTATTTTCCATTTTTTTCTTTATTTGATCGGAGTAAGAAGGAAAGAAGGAAAAAAAATTCGATTTGAAGATATAAGAAAGAAAATAAAGTTGGTGAAAATTTAGTTTAAGTTTGAGGAAGAAAAGACGCATATTTAGAATTTTTATTAGAGTATCTAAATTTGAAATTCATAATTGAGTCTACAAATAAAATTAAAATCTAAAAGAATGTTCAAAACATGCAAGTCAGATTTGCCAATTAGGATGTACCAGCTGCATATTCATTAAGTCTTTAAGTCAAAATACCATCAATTTCTCACCATACCTCGAAAAATCTAGCACTCAAAAAGGAAAGGAGAGAAAAATAAGAAAATACTTAACAAATGGACACAAATAAAAATCACAATATCCTTTTTACTGAAAAAAAAAGAAAAATATCCTTCCTTTATTCAATTCTGATTGCAAGCGCACCCCTCACAATTTTTTTTTTTCGGTATGCTATGCTCATACATACTCAAATAAATAGATATAGAAATGGAATAGAATTGAAAGGAAAGAAATCCTTTTTAAAAATAAATTTATTTATTTAAAATTGTGTAGCGTTGGGTGAAGCAATATTTTTTTTAGCAATTTACTTCTAAGTAGGATTTTTTGATGGACTTTTGTGCCTTTTTAAATTAAATATTTCATGAGAATTTTTGCACTAAAAATAATTTGAATGATCAAATAACTTATCTGCAAAATTATTAAAAGGCAAAGTCTAATAATCCTCATACATCTCTTAATGACTCTAAATAAATCCTTTTGAATAAGAGACAAAATTTCAAATGATATTTTACTATTTTCATGCATTTCACTTGTCGTATGGAGAGATAGTCGATTGTCTTTTAACTCCATTTCTCTTAAAAATTTAAAATGTTTATAAATCTCATCTCAGACTTCTTACTCTATGTGCATTTTGAAAATTATTCAGATGTATTATTTGTGTATAAAATTTATATCCCAGTAGCATTTGTACCCTAGTATGTGTCAATATATTATATTCCTTTTTAAAAGGATGGCATGCTGATGGGATGGCTAGTGGATGGTTTTTAATTTATTAATTTTGTAAAAAATTTGTACATTAAATTTGAAAATGAAGAGGTTTAAATCTTGTAATTGATTAATTCATTGTCGGTCATTCTGATGTAATTTTTTTGGGTAATTTACTATTTTCAAATTTTTCCGTTGTATTTATAGCCATCCCACAACAAATATTGCATATCTACCACCAGACCCTTTACTTTTTACTATTTTATATTCAATATGGAATTGTGAAATGGACAAAAGCAAAACAAGACAGAGTAAGAATAAAAATAAAAAAAAACTTCTCATTCTAATGAAATTTTCATTCCAAATACATTTATCATTTTGCAGACCGTTCATTAAAAATAAATTTAACACAAAGTAGATGGAAGTGACTTTAGGGATCTCAAGTTGGACATCATTTTGTAAATTATCCCACACTTTAGAGATTTATAACAAGCTAAAGTCTCATACTTTTTACCCCAGTTTGACACGAGGCAATGGGGCACATACATTTCATGTTGTTAAGCTTCCTAATATGACATGTCCATTTTGTATGTATATTTTATTACTCAGAATAAAAAAAAAAGTTTTTCTTTCTCTTGCCTTTTTTTCGAGACTTATACAGCTTGTGTATATGTGTGTGCGCTGAAATAAACTCATTTTGTATTACTCAACCGCCTGAGTGTGGGACGTGAAATGGAATGGATATGATGGACTTGGGTGATGGGATGGGATGTAGGATGAGGGAAAATTGCCTTTTCCATTTGATATATATTTTATGACTTTCCACTCGTCCACTTGTACTTTATTCTTTCGTTTCCTATTCTTCTTTCGAGTCTATTACATTAAGCATACATATTTCATGCTGAAATTTTTTTTCTACTGCCGTTGCTTATATATTTTTTTTCTTGTGAGCTTCTGCTACTCATTATTTTAATAAATTATATTTTCCTATGCATTATTTCTTTTCGGATAGAATAATTAGTTACGGCTTTCATTTCTTTTCTGTTTTTTGCTGTTGTTCGTTTTATCAAATGAATAGATGGATGGGGATACGTTGAGGAGTTTGGATAGATAACTCAACGGATGAGGGATATTATTAAAGGTTACTAGGGAAATTATTCATTGAAGGTAGAGTTGTGTGAGTTACTGCCTAGATTTGTTGCATTAAGTTTGAAAAAATCTTAAAATCTTAAAACAATTTCAACGAAAATCAAGTCGCAGCTTTTGTTTTGAGTTTTATTAAATCATTACTTTAAACTAACCTCAAAACAAAAGGAATATGAATTTTAGCACTAAAATATAACAAAAATAGTCCAGAAGCGTCATCATCAACACAATTGTCTAAAATTCAACAACCATAATGACAATCTTTTATTCCCACACTTCCCATAAATCATTTTAATTGCTCGAGTGTCCACTCGTCCAGCATATAATTTTTTTTGTAAAGAATTGAAAATTTTTAACGCATCATCAACTCCTTTTCTTCATCTATCTATTTAACCCAAAAAAGCACTGAAAAATTTTTATTGATGATCATTCAATTTTCATTGAGACTGACCCCTTAAAACTAATACTGGGGGACCTCGATTTGAGTAATTGTTTGGTTCCGGAAAAAATCTACTCAAATCGAATTTACTCAAATCGAAATGTATGGAAAATGACCGTTAAAAAAAGAAAATTTGAATTTTTGTATGGGAGCACTTTAGTTACTCAAATCGAAATTACTCAAATCGAAGCTACTCAAATCGAGGTCCTCCAGTATCTTAATGTGCGTGTAGGATGAATTCTGAAGGTCATCAATCAGCTTGAATGAATGAAGAGAATGAAAAGTTTTTAAATTGAAAATTTCCGCACATGTGGATCGGTTTTTATTATTTTTTTGAGAAAAATTAAATAAATAAAATTTTTATTATTATGAGGGTGGTCAATGGTTGTTAGTTAATGACTTTAGTGCTTGTTGCTGATGAAGTTGAATTGTCAATTGTTATTGAATGTTTATGGCAAAAATTTAATTTCTAACGAACTTTTTGAATTTAAATTAATCAGCGTAAAAAATTTAAATTTTAATTGACAGTTATTTCATACTTTTCACAAAAAATCTACTTCCTTCAACTTATTTTAACAGTTTCAGTTAGTAATTACAAGAAGCTCTCAATGTCATTCAAAATAACAAAAGTATCAAGTCTGATAGTCCCACAAATAAACAGATCATCATCAAGAAGCAGAACAAAAGGCGAAGCATAAAGAAGAAAGTCCAAAAATATTAGAGGAGGAGTAAGAAGATTACGGTAGCGAGAAAGACACAGCAGGTAGAATTAATAAAGCCTCGGGAGAGAAAGAGATAATTTTTTTTTTGTGTGTGCCTCACTTGTCCATTCTTTTACTTCTTCTGGTCTCGTCTTCTTTAAGAGATAAAATAAAGATTTTTAACAAAAGATTATTATTAATAAAAAAATTTTAAACACATAAAATAAACAATAAATTGTCATTGTTACTTATAAAATTGACACAAACTGTTTTGTGTGTTTTTTGTGCTATTGTGCTTATGGCTCGTTTTGATGTTTTGTTGATAACGAGATGAAATTTATGAGAAATTAAATTATGAGCTAACGGTGAGAAGATTTTTTTTTTTAGTTTTTTTGGATTTCGAGTTTTTTGGCATTTTTCATTGCATTTTTCAAAGTTTAGAACAAAATTTAAAAATTCATATTGAATTTTTACCATACAAAATTAAAATGTGAGAACTTACTAGTTTGAAGATTTAAAACTTTTTTTACAAATTTTTCTTTCATCTTCATAAGTTCAAATTTTCAAAAAATCAAATTATTAATTCATAACTTCACAACTCTCCTAGCATTTTCAAATAACTTTGTACCAAAAATTCCTCAAAAACCCACACGCAAAAAATTATTCTCACAAGAAAATAAGAAGATCATCCGCAATACTCATTTCAAAGCAAACAGAAAGAAGAAAAGACAAAACTTATCTGTGAAGGCTGATTTTTGTGCATAAATATTCAAGGTAATTAGGAACGTTCCTTCACCTGATCATCTTGAAAAGCTATAAGCAGAATAAAATATTGTGATTATGTCCGACGTTCTTGTCTTTTAAGGCATATCAAATTTCAAGTGAATGACTGAAGATATGAGGAATCGTCATTTATATTGATTGGAGATGAAGTTTAAATGTTTTCTTTTTTTGAGGATGGATATTGAGCTATTCAGAAATTTGAATTTTAAGAAGAAAGTTAAATGTTAAAAAAATTATAAAAAAAAGAATTTTTTGACTAAAAACTACCAAAATTTTTTACTAGTATGGATTCGAACTTTAGTTTTGAGCAATTCAATGCTTGAATACTTTTTAAGATGAATATGATGTGAGGATTGGCAAATTGCTAATGATGATTTAACGATTTTAAGATTTATTTTTAAAAATCAAGTTACTTATATTCAAAAATTATAAAACAAAATTTACTTTCATCATTCTTTTTGAACCGTTGATATAATATGAACAATTTTCACTTATTTTTTGGGATTTTTAAAATTCAATTAAGATATGATCGATTCAACTTTAAAATCATCAAAAATGTTTCCGAAAAAAAAACAAAAATCTAAATAAAATAATTTATTCCCTTAAAAAATTAAAATTTTATTATCTTATCCAAAGTAAAGGCCAGAAAATTTTACCTCTTTTTTAAAAAAAATTGAAAAATAAATAAAATTTTAATGAGACGCAGACTCCCCTTCATTAGAATCTCCATATACAAAAAAAAGGAACTAATGAAGTATGTTAAAAAGAAAAATCTGATAAAAAGTCATCCCAAATGTCTTTTCGTGCACATATTTCATGCCCATCTAGACTCATTTTCATGATCTTTGTATATTTTTTTCCTTCTCCAACAGTTCCATTCAGAAGAAGCAAAAGGTTGCTTATTATAATGTGTTGCTTAATGGGACATTAAGCGGTGTGATTTAAACAATTAAATTAGTCATTTGAAATACACAGAAAAATTTAAAATTTTGATTCCGTTTGCGTTCATTCATGTGTGGAAAGGGAAGCAGAAAAAAATGATTATTACGTAAAAGGAAAAGGTTCAAATGGCAAACATTTTTGAAAGTTAAATTAACACAATTTATGTAATTGAATATTAATTTATTCAAAATATTTAACAATCGGATTAGAAATTTGAGTGTGCAGTTGTATGAGCCGATAATGATATTGAATGGCTGTTGGTGGACGATGAGGGATGAATGGTGATGGTGATGATGATCATGAAGTGTGAAAAATTTATTTATTTTAAGAACTTTTGTAATTTAGAGTGACAAGGGTTGGACACTTAAGACTTTTTGGTTCTCAATTAAAATTTTTTTAAAAATATTAGATCTGATCAATTACATTTATCACAACTGAAAACAAAAAAATTCTAAAAATTTTTTTTAAATTTAAATAAATTTCACATAATTTTAAAAATCCTAGTCACACCACCTTGATCAACCATCCACACCGAAATAAACCATCAAAAACTACAAAATAAATTCCAATCAATCGACAATTCATTGTCGTTAAAAATTTTTATTATTCTTACTTTGTGCCATTATGATGATGCAGACCTACATGCACATTAAATATTTTTCGGGTCATTTTCTCTTTTCAATGTTTTCATTCAAATAACAAATATAATAAATTTTTATATTCCAATTTCCTGCATCTGGCTACATTGAACTATAAATATTAATGACCATTGTCCACTGAATTATTGAAAGATTATTTTCGGTTTGTGCATGTATAGTATGAGAAATGAGGATGGTTGTTGAAATATTAGAATTACAATTTATATTTGATTTGAAAATATTTTCATTTGACACGTCCTTCAAAAGTTTTCTTTGGAATTTGGATTAGTTTTTGGATGTTTTGTAAAACATTTGTCAATATGTCTAGAAAAATTAGAATTTTGGCAAAAAATAAATTTTGAAATAAATATAAATTTAATTTAAATTTATTTTAAATTTGAATTTTAAAGAATTAGGTGAGTTTTGTTAAAAATTTGAATTTTGATAAATAATTTTCTTGATTTTTTTTAAATTAATTTTAAAATGAGATTTCAAAAAATATTTTTGAACTTTCAATATTTTTAAAATTTTCAAAAATAAATTAAATTCACAATTTAAATGCTCAATGATCAGCAGTAATTTCAAAATCTTTTCATAACATAAAAACATCCATCCAGCACCCTAAGAACCATTCAACATGTACGGCATGCTTCAATTGTGCAGGCAATATAACAAAAAATTTATTTATTGACTATCGACACCATAATAAATAACAATGTAAAAGGATTTTTATTTATTACAGATATATTCTTTTCTTGAGGGGTGGACCACGGGTCAAACACGTTCCCATTTTTAACAATACAACATAATACTTTGTTTCTCTCTCATTTGAGTGCCCTATTGATGCCATTAAAATGGGATGAAATATTTCCTCTATTTTTCAAAAACACAAAAAAAAGAAAATAAAAATAATTTATTTATTTAGAAAATTTTTATACTCAAAAAATTTCTCGTTCGGAGTTTCTTTTGTTACAGTAAAAATTATTTTAAAATGAGTTGAGGGAAAAAAGGTCAAATATGAGTGTTATGTGCGAATATGAGAAGGTCAGTTGAGGGTAATTGCCGACAATTACTCTTCATCGTTACTTTTTTCTATCTGTGTATCTGATGAGGGTGAAATGCGAACAATTTTAAGAGAATTTTATGAAACTTTAACTCGTTTTTGAAAATTTTAATAATTTTATTTTGAATAGAATATTTTTCTGAATGCAAAAAAAAATAGGAATTGTAAATTTAAACATAAATTTTTTAAAAGTTCAATAAAAAAATATGCTAAAAGAAATATGACAAATAAAAATCACGATCTTGCTCATCAGTATTTGAGACAATATTTGAGAGATTCGAACTCTGACTTTTAAAGTTAAACATTAATTTGATTTTTGGAACTCAATTAAATTTTAGAAATATTACTAAAATTTGCAAATTTAAATTTTTAATTCTTCCTTTCAAAAATTCAAGATGCATCAATAACAATAAATTAAAATATCCATCATCCCACTCATGTTACCAATTAACAAAGGATAAAGAAACATTGAAACTCAAAAAATTTTAATGTCTTTATTTGCAATTAAATTGCTTCGATCTCCTTCTGAACCCTCACAAAAGAGCATACAATAAAAAGAGTATCAAAGTATCCTCAATAAATGCATGCATGTGTACAATGTTCCTGTTACATTCAATAAATGATTAAATTGAAATAAAAACTGCAAGTGGTCTTTGCAAAAAAGCATTTATGCTGTCCATTTTATGCTTCTGACGATGTTCAATATGAATAGTAAATCTACATCCTGTAAAATTGTCCAGATGCAATTAAAATTGAAACTCCTTTTCTTGCAATGTGTCCGACCGTTATATGTGCGTGTCGAGGGTGGACGTGTAACGAATTGTGTTTTTGACATTCATAAATGAACTTTTTTCTGTTGTACTGTCAATGTGCAATGGACTTACAAGAGAGAGAAAAAATAAAAGTATTTTTGTGTCGGCATGAAGTAAATTTGTGAGAAATGGAAAAATAAACAAAGGATTTTTGTCATAAAATCTCAAAATACTTCAAAATATGGTAAATAGTTTTTAATATTTGTTTAAAGGATTATTTGAAGATTGGGGGTTTTAAGATGCATTTTGACTGGATGGTTTGCATAGCAATTACAATTCTTGTTTTTCGACTGTCAAATTTTTCATCATTTTGCTTTTTTTACCCAGAATGTAAATATTATGTGAACAAAGCACTTTCTGGACTTAATATAACTTTGAAATATTATGACTTGCAGTACAAACTTATTGAAAACTTTGCTTGTGAAGTATAAAATTTCACACAAAATTCTTAGAAATTTTTCATAATTTTTCTGAATAAAGTGAGAGTTCGAATCATAACAAACGAAATTTTCTGTATTTCAAAATTTATGTTTATTTTAATTCCTTGATAAAATATGATAAATTAAATATTTTCATTGAAAAATATTCACCAATTGTCAAAGTAATAATTTAATGAAATAGGTGCACGAATAATTGCAAATTTCAAAGAGTAAATAAATAAGTTATATAAAAATAAAAAAGCGCTTTAACCTCAAAACTCGAAATTTACCAACTAGATCTGCATATGAATAAATTTTATGATCTTCAACTATTTAATGATCCTATATGGATCAGTTGGAGATCGAGAATTATCCTTTCATTATGTCAATGTTTGTATGAAAATATATCATAAACATTCCGACATGCTTTAATCTTCTTATTACTTCTCCTTATTCTCAGTCTCGAAAGCAAAACAAAGAACTAGGAAAAAATCTTCATTTATTATTTGTACCTATTCAGCTCAATTTGCCATCAAACAAAAGACAAACATGCGAAATGAGTTTAAAAAAATTGTTGTTGTTTTCTAAGCAATTGAGCATTTCCTAGAAATTTCTCTTCGGTCCACTTGTCATTTTTTTTTATTTTCTTGTCTTTATGTCTCTTCTTGTTTCACTTAACGCATTATTTCTGTCATGTTTTCATGCTTAATGGAAAAATTTACATCAATAATAATTTAAATTTTCTACTTTTTTCAGGTCTTCTTATTCTTTGCATTCGTGTCTTTTTTGTTTTGTTTTCAATTTGAATAAAGTGTAACCAAGTTGACCATCGTCCGTATTTCCGTTTTTTGTTATTAAGTATGAAAAATTTTAATTTCAATTGGTTATAAAAAATAAATTAGAGCAATTTGAAATTGTGTAAATTTTATCTCTTTGAGGGGGTTTAATGAAGTTTTCTTGTAGTTATGTTAATTGTTGTGCATTTGCTGAAATTATGGTTATTATTGTTTCAATTTTTTAATTTGATGCTGAGTAACAATTGAGGATTTAATAATTATTAAACAAATTATTTTTTGTTTAATGTTAAATTTTATTTGAACTACCTACTAGAAGTTTTAAAAACTTGATAAAATTAAATTTAAAAAACATATTATCAGTAAAATTCTTAAATTTTGTTTATTAAAATTCAAAAACTGAATTAGTTATTTATTTACCTAATCTTAAAAAAATAAATATTTTTAAATTTTTTAAAAATTCTATATTTTGGTTTTCATAAATTTTACAAGTGAAAAAATTGCAAAAAAATTTATAAATAATTTTTTCTCAGTGTTAATTTTCTAATTACTTATTTGTTTAACTCAACATTACATCAAGTAATCAATATGGAGTGTCATGAAATTACCACTTCACATTATTTCACAGTTTTTACAGTTTTCAAATCTCACACTCCATGTATTGATATAATTTAAATTTTTTTCGAGAAAACGCATCTCAATTTGTCACATATTTATTACTAATTTTGTCCACTTGTGTCACTTAGTTTGCAATTACTTTACAATTATTTAGCATATAAAAAACATGCAAAAGAAGAAATTTTAATGATTTCTATATTTGAATAACATTTAACTTTTCTGCTAACATCCATGTATGCATGCTCATTAGTGTTTAAGTAATTTTTTCATTACGCTTACGTATTAATTGAAAATAAAACATTTCAAAGATATTCTTTGTATGCATAACTGGTAACAGATTTGAATGTCCAAATCAAACAGAGCGTGAATTTTATCGCTTTGCAAGATAAATTTTTTTACACATTTCAAGATGTGATTTAGGTGTCTTTAGTTGCAATATTTTTTGTGCCTACATTTTTCAATGATTTGAAATTAAAATATTTAATAAAAAATTTTTTATATTAGTATAGAAATTTTGAAAATTAAATATTATAAATTTAATAAAAATATTAAAAATTTATAAATTATTTAAAAAAAAATAAAAAAAAAAAAATAAAATTCCATGACAAAAAAAATGATTCATTGACCAACGAAATTGGACTAATCATTCAAAAAAAAAAAGTAAATCATATATTCCTCAATTTCACATACAATAAAACATATTCAATCATTCAACGATCCACCCGTCATGTTTTTGACCACAAATGTGTCGGCGCAATAAATTGATTTCAATTTTTATTCATTGACAAGAAGTCATACATAAAAATTCTATTTAAATTAAAGTGAAGCACGAAAATTGGAAATGAAAATTGCCTTCCATGCCTTCAATTTCAATTTCGAGTACAAAACAAAAAAATTCTATCGGCTTTTCATAGTTTTTTTCATTTTTTCTCTTTCCATTTTTTTTAAATAAATAAATAATAAAACATTTTCTATATAAATTTGGAATGTACATGAACTGTTTGGGAGTGCAAGAGAGGGGGAGAGGGGGGCTTCAATAGAAAATAAAATAAAATAAAAATTTGAAGAGTAAGAAAAAGAAGAAAATAAAATTGTTTTATGGAAATTGAAAGAATAATAAATAAATAAACAATTGGAAATAGATATTTATGTATATAATTTTTTTGGTTGTGTATATGCTTATTTCAATCACACTCTACATATAGCATTTTTGATGAGGTGAGTAAAAGAAGGAAGAAATGAATAAAAAAAAAAATAATTTGAATTTTGGGGTAGGAGAGCACACAGTTGAATAAAATGTGGTTATTTAAATGTTGTAAAAATTGAGGAAGTTGTGGTTAAAAGTGTGATTTTTAATTTATTAAAAAGTTAATTAAATTTATAGTTAAATTTAAGTTGGTTTTATGCAAAAAAATGGAACAATATATATGAAAAAATATCTGAATTTTTTGAGATTGACTAAAGGATTTGAACCCACAACTCTAAGCATTAAATTTCAAATCTTTATTTTTACTCAATTAAAACTTTAATGAAATTTTACAAATTTCAATAATAATTTTCAAAAAATATCTTTACTAACAACTTTACATCAACATATTCAATTTTCACTCAAAATGTCTCAATATTATTGAATTTAATTTTCATCTCAATTTCTAAATTATTTATTTTTCATGAACTGTATTTGAAGCTAATTGAAGAATTTCTTCTAGTTTTTCCTCTCCATACCGTATGCACATACATACAGATAATTATTTAATTTTATTTTATTTCAATCCATGCGTGTATTCGTGTTTATTTATTTTAAAAATAATTATGTGTCAAAAATTAAATCTGAAGGAAAAAAGAATTCCTCAAAATATTTAACAGATGAGTTTTTCAAGGAAATTTCAAATTTTGAATAAGAAGCTACAAAAAAGAGGAAGAAAAAGAAGTAGAATTCACAAATCATCGATTTGCGTATATTAAAATAAATTTTAGATTTTTTTTAGTAAAACAAGAAAATCGTTCACACATTTCATTTCATTTAACTTATAATGTTTATGTCTTGAGTAAATTTAATTAAATCTTTTTTTAATTATTTATTTCATTGCAACAAGACATTCTCCAGTTCACTTAAAACACATAATAGCACATGAACGAAATATGTATTTTTATATGGACGTTTGGGTGTGAAGAGAAAATTAGTTATTACATTTCGTAATTGATCGCCGTTTGCGTAAATTTATTAGCAAGAATTTTAGGGATTTGGGTTCAATTTAATCTGCATTTTGAGACAAAGGTTTGGTTTTTCTATTTTTTTTTTTTAATTAAATTTTTGAATTTGAGCTCAAAAGGTTTTAATTTCACATACATAACCTCAAATTCTTAGGTAAAAATCACAAAAATTTTAAAAGTACACAACCCTTCAATTTATAGGAACTGACTTAATGGTAAGAAAATTGCAAAACCAAGCAATAAAATTTTGGAAAAATAAACTCAAAATTATAAGAACCGAACCTCAAAATTCAAAAACCCTTTCTCAAAATTTCAAGCACATAGCCTTAAAAACATTCAAAAATGCTCCTTCATCAAGCTCCAAACTTCTCAAAAATGTCTCTCAAACTTAAATCTCATTCCACATTCTTATCTCTTAATCTGGCAATTTTATACAAAAAATTATTATCTCTCACATGTCGAAGATTTGTTTCTGCATTATAATTTTAAATGAAAGAGAGTTATGAGCATCGAATGATGTTGTTCAAGAGCGTTGGTGTAACTTTTTTTTATTTCATTTTCATACACCAAGAAATGCTCAATGAGTGAATGAATAAAGGCTATTTTCATTTTAACTAACATAATTCAACATAAATTTATCGATATCCAGTCACCTGTTTCACTTCTATTTTTTGTGTAGTTTTTTTCTTATTTTTATTTTATTGCAGTCATAATTTTTTGAATGTTTTTACTTTCATGCTTAATATTTTTTTTATTGTTCTTTAATATTCGATGGAGAAATGACAATGAGATAAGGAATAGACAGAGGAGGAACAATAATAATTGATTATTTATGATTATCTGATGAATAATGTGTGTTTGTGTAAAAATAAATAAATTTGAACTGAATTAAGTGTCATTAATAATAACTTCTTGTAAATGTTGTATGTTGGGGAAATAAATGGCCTTGAGGGGAGATAAAGTTGAAATGTGGCAGAAGAAATGGAAAGAAATGTGTGAAGGCTTCAAAATTGGACTTTTACAGTAAAGAAGTATCTCAGTAAATTTATGAAGAAATTAAATGCTAAGAAGTATGGGAAATTTTATAAAAATTACAAAATGTGTAGGTTCAAAACCTAAAAACTTTAAAGTATTCTTCGAATGTTGGTTTTTTTATGAAAATTTTTAAGTATTTAAGTTCAATGACAAAAATTACATTCATAATTTTTTTTACTAAAAATTCACCTGCATTCTTGAAAAATATCCATCATTACCTAACCTAAAAAATATTATTCAACCCCCTCAAGAAATGCAAAAATTACTCAACTTATCCAATTCTTCCAAATGGTAAGCATGCATATCCCATATCTATCTCAATTTCAATCAAATTGCCCCAAAGCTAATCTAATATTTCACTTTGTATTATACAAATTAAAATTAAAAAGTTAAATGCACGATATTTTTTTTTCTTAGTTCTGGATGAAATGCAGGCAATAGCAACAGAATTGAAATGCATTTGAAATGAAAACAAAAAAAAAAAGTAAATAAATTAAAAATGCGTAGCAATTTTCAAATTAAAACTCATTCAAAGATAGTAATCGCGCGCGTCTCACATAGTTCATAGCATAACAATGACCGAATGTTTTTAATTTCATAATTTATTTGAAGTCAAACAGTGTGGAACTGGATGGTAATAATAAAAGTCACACATCAGCAACAAATTTGTTCATTTCAAGTATTTAGTAGAGTAAAAACTAAGGAAATAAAGGGAAAAAAATCGAAAAAAAGCTATTAGGAAAATCGATCTTGAGAAAATTTATTTTAGTATATGGGATTCGAACTCATGAATTTTCGAACTTTTGATGGATATTTCATAATCCAAAATTTTTTCACATGTTGTATTTCGAATTCAGTTTAATTTTAAAAAATTAAAAATTTTAATTTAAAATAATCAAAACTTATAAGTTTAAGATTTTCAAACTTGTTGAGTGAATGAAATCCTTAAAAATTATATTTCATGATCAAAATCTGACACAAATAAAGTAAAAATTATTCCATAATAAACGAATAAACCCCCAAAGAACTTCCATCCGTCAACACCAAACAGTCCAACATGAAGAACTACAGACATTTTTAATATGAAAATTGCGTTCTATGTACATTTCTAATCTGTCATGATTGTTAAAGCTAGTTAAACATCTTTAAAGTATTAATAGCGTGAGAAACACACAACTCATCAGTTGGCGAATGCACAACATTTCTTCTTCCATTCCATTCCACTTTAGTCTCTTCATTATTTTGTTTGATATGAAAAAGCAAAATAAATAAAAATAAAATGTGAAGCAATTTAATGTTATTTGAATAAATGTAGATTATGAATTGAGATTATGTTTAGTATTGCTTACATGAGCTACTTATTTGCTTGCTGTTGATGATTTTCATTTACTTAAGTATTTTGTAGTTTTACTTGTGAGAAGAATTGCGAATTAAGGCAAAAAATAAGAGTTCTGTATAGAAGATTTGTGTTGGGTGGGTCAAGGTATGGTTGATTTACAAAATGGATAAATTTTGTCAAATTTAGTTAGAAACACATTTTTTTTTTATTTTTTAAAAATCTCTACTTTAATTAGTTTTAATTTTCAAGATCAAAACTCTCCTTCATTAAGTGCACACCCCCTGAAAGTAATCACAAATAATTCAGCGTATTACATTATTTTAATTTAAATCAAATGCAATAAAATTTATACATTCTTGCTTTATTTTATATATCTGTGTCTATTTTGCATGGGAAAAAGAATTGAGGCGCGTTTTGACTTAACAACGATGATGACGACAATAACGATGATGCTGACGATAACTTGATTAATGACTCAAAGAAATCGTATTATTAAAAATTATAAATATATTGTGAAGATGAATATGATTGTTTTGAATTTTTTTGTTTTTTGTTTTAAATTATGGCAGTGATTTTTTACATATTAGAGAAGAATGAATATAAAACTATTTTTTGTAGTAAGATTCATAATAACATCATAAATTTAAAAATCCTATTTTGAGAATCAAATACACCAAGAAATAAAAGGAGACAATGAGGTTGAAGGAATGAAGATAGGCAAAGATTAAGAATTATATGCATCGAAATATTAAGATAATTAGCGAGATAAAATTAATAAAAAAAAAAATTAAAAAAATTGAAAATACATCAAAACAGAACTAACATTTTCGTACTGTTTGGGATTCGAACTCGTGTCTTTAAACTTGGCGAACATTTCATTCAAATTCAATTAGTAATGAACATTGACTAAATAATTGCTTAAAATTTAATTCAAAATTAAAAAATAAAAAAAAAATTAAAAGAAAGTCTACAAACAAAGTGAATGTGAATACACAAAACCCACCAAATCCTGCTTCATAAAAAATCTTAATAATAAAAATCAAATAAATGAGCGATGACTATCTCAAAAATATTTTCAATAATAAATTTTTGTCATCAAAAATGTCATCAGAATAGAGATTTGATTTACGTCTTTCAGATGCCAACAAAAATATATAAAAAATAATAAACAAGAATCGGTAAAATTGTAAGGAAAAGATGAAAAACAGAGGACAGAAAAAAATATATAAAAATTATTGAGCGATACAAGCGAATTGCCATTGTTTTGCATTGAATATTTTTCACGAGAATTATAATGAAATGTGAACGCTGAATATAAAAACGGACACGGAAAGAAAGATGAGTATGAGATGATGAGAAATGAAAGAATGAAAATGAGAAGAGAAAGAAGTAAAAAAATGTATAAAAATTTGAATACTTTTGATCAATTTCGACTGCGACTCAATGCCATATTTGATGTGCCTCTCTTCCATAAAAAAATAAATATAATATCGTGTATGTATATTTACATTCTTTTCACAATATTCTGAATAGGATATATGAAAACAATGAGACACAATCGAAAATGACACTGAATCTCTTCCCGAAAAAATGATGATGATCAAGTTGAGGTATGATTTGATCTTAAGAAGATATTGAGGTTTTAGGCGCATTTATGTTACTACAATTTGATTTTAAGTTGAATATAGTATAAATATAATAAAAGAAAGCATTGTAAAAAATTTAGTTGATTCAGATTAGGATTTGAACTTAAGGGTTCAGAATATTATGATTTAAACTTTAGAAGATTAATCCTCCAAAGAAATTTTTGACTATCCAATAGAGAATAGACAATCCATTTCTCAACTCAACAAACCAACTCCAAATAAAGCTGCCCAAAAAATGCATAATAACATGGAAGGTTATAATGTTCATAATAATAATGCATTCAGAGGATGAAATAAAGAAGGAAGAGATGTGCATTTACAGAAGTGTAGCATAAAATAAATTTTGGAGGCTAAAGAACGAGGAATGAAATGTTTTTACAGAAAGAAGGTTGTCAAATAAATTGTAAATGTGGAATTTTTGGATCTTTAATGAGGTTAAGGGGGTCGAAGGTTGGATGTTGGGAGCCTTTTAAAAGGGTATTGTAGGGATATTATTGAGAAAAGTTATTGTTTTTACAACAAATGGACAAAATTTATTAGTAAAAATTCTGAGTTTAGAATTTTCTTAGTTCTCTGCCTAATTTCAACCCCAAAAGCCTTTTAAAAAAATTTAACACCATCAAAACACCAGCAAACTTCAGCTTCCATCCCCTCACTCCTTAATATTCATCTCACTCACCATAAAATTCCCCAAAAAAATCAATTCATGTCTTTTCTTCTTCCTCCTTCTGTTCAGTTCTGTTGCCATTTATCCCACCAAAAAGCCATAATTCAAATTTCTTTCAATCTTTTCGACAAGCCTGTCATCCGTATCAAAAACAGCAATAATTTTACTGATTCTTTTCTCTGTTTGTTTGCCTTTTTTTCTTTGTTTAATACAATTTGAATGAGATAATATTCTTGTTTTAAAATTTATGATATTGCGGCTATTTTTCTGCTGTTGCTGCTGTTGATGCTGAAGATGTTGTAAATTATATATTGAAACGGTAAAAAATATAGAAGGACAGGCTGTTGTCATAAATTTTTTAATATTTATTTTCGATTTTTATTAAAGAAATTTGAGGATTTTATAAACGGATGGGAATATCGTGGTTTTAAAAATCTAGTTTTGATTGTTTAAATGGTTTTTAGATCACATAACCCCAATTTTGTATTAATTCTTTAAAATATTTGTGTCCGATGAGACTCAAACACAATTTTTGCTGCATTCAAATCAAAAGTGCATAAAAAAATCCCAAAACTAAGAAATATAGCATCTCATTACGATTACATCCATCGTAGTAAATAATTCATCAAAAGAATCGATGTACCTACTTTGTTCAGTAATTCGACGTCTATCCATCTCAATATTCAATCGATTCTTCAACCTAAATAGTCGTACATCCACTGTACTGTATAAATTTTTAATCATTTGACGTTTTACAATTTGAATTCATTTATTCAGCGCGATTTACGTTTGAATATATCAAAATAATATGAAGAATAAAAAAGAAAAAAAAAATCAAACTTCCTGAATTATTATGTTTGACCGTTCCCAATATTTTGCATTTATTCATTCCGAATGGCGTATTCTGTAAATTTATTTTTTTTATGAATACTATTTATAATAATAATATATAAAATGTATGTACATATAAATATAATAAACAAGCGATTTTAATCAATGATTAAAAAATCATTTGGTGTGTACAGTTACAATTCATATTCATTTCTGCATGTTTTGCTACTGCTTCTAATTGTTTCGTTTCTCTTCTCGTTCGCTTCATGTCACAAATTAGTCAACTACTATTTCTAGTGTAGATTTAGAATGTGAATTGAGTGAATTAAGCCATAATTTGTCTTTTTGTTTTCATAACGTTTTAAATGTTCAATTATTACAAATTTTATATTAGAATAAATTTTATGAACTTTTAAAATTTTTACACAATAATTTTATATTTAAAAATTCATAAAATTAAAAAAAAAATGAGAAAAAAATAGATGATGAAAGGAAGTAGCAGCAATTTTTTTTTTGATAAGGATTCGAACCTATTACATTATGTTTTCTTTGTAAATTTTTAAATTTACTTTAACAAACTGGCTACATAATGCTAATTTAAATAAATTAGAAATTTAAAATCAATGAAACTTGATAAATAATTTTAAAAATTGTGAAATTTCTGATTAGTCAAAAAACTTTCAAAAAAATTGCACTCTTACCTCCAAATTCCAACAAAATTTCCAACTCACTAAATTCCAATTTTAATTCTTTTTTAAATATTCAGAAGTGCAATTGTTCTCCGCGTATCTATACATAACTAGAGCGGCATATGCCGTAGATGATCTATACATGTTTATACAATTTATCATTTTCTATATTTGTCTCATCCATGACACAATAGAATGTTCACTTGCTGATTTTTTAATTGCGATATGAAAATGAAATAAAAATAAAAAGGCCATAAAAAATGACAGTAGAAATGATAATTTAATGCTGACTTACAGGTGAAAATGTGGAAGTTGTAAAAATTATTTTTTTATGCATTTTTTGTTGGATAACTGGATTAAACTGGAAGTAGATTAATAATAGGGTTTAGTGTTTAATTATTAGGTTCTGAGTTGTTTTTATACTTTTGTAAAATTTCAAAATTTCCATCAACATAACCTCAAAATTTAACCTCCAATTTTTTTTTAAATAATTCAATTTGTAAATTTTATCGTTGTTAATTTTAATTCCGTAATTTTTACATAATTTTATAATTCTTCTTTTTCCTCATAAAACATTCCATTAACCTCACATCACCTCTCCTATAAAACTGTACATCAACATATTTGTATTAATTCACCACAATAACAGCAAAATAAAAAATCATTTTAAAAAAAATATCACACCGGAAATGACTTTTTGATTTATTTAAATTAGTTCATAAAATTAAAAATTTATTTTTTTTTCAGTATCCATTCATATTATATTTATGTATACATAACAATTTTTTCATTATTCACAAAACGATGAGTGGAATGACGGTGGAGTAATAGAGACGATTTTTTTTTTGTATAATTTGTAAAAATGTGTATCAATTGGAATGATGAGTATTGAGAGTATTGATGACTGAACTGGTCCGTCAGTAAAAAATAAAAGCTTCTGATTTTGGAAGATGGAAAAACATGAAGCGCTTTTTAGTTTACATTATAAGCTATGTATAAGAATTATAACGAAATTTTTTAGTAGGATTTGATCCTAGGAATTGAAATTTTAAAAAAGAAGTCAAGACTAGACATCCAGCCAAACTGACACCAACAACTCTAATTTCACACCCATAAAAATCCCTAGTCAGCATCTACTCATCATCTTCATCTATTCCTCAACATTGGTCAATGAAATGCTTTAAAATGCTTCTTCATTCACAACTTCAACATAAAAATTCATTCATAGATGGCAAGAAACAGCAGCAAAAAGTAAAATAAAGAATGAATTGATGATGAAATCGAAGACAATAGCTCTTCCTCATCTCCATAGCTAATTCATCTCTCGCCATAACTTCTTTGACGATTTTCACCGCCCGATTTAACCATTTAATTATTTTTTTATTGACGATTATTGAAAAAAATAAGATCTATGAATGAATAGCGCTTGCTTTACCTTCATCTATCGATACGATGCAGAGACGCCTCAATATAACAATAATAGTAAAAAAAAAATAAATCGAAAAAATTGGATATTCATTGGGTCTGTTTCTAATTCATCAAGAGCTGGCTCCGTTAGTTTAAGGTGAGCATTGAGTAAGTTTTTGTGGCAGGGGGTGGGAATTGAGATTTTTAAAGTATTTTTAAGAAACAAAGAGCTTGAAATTGAATTTTTGATTAACCTTGATTCAAAATTTATTATTTTAAACCCTCTTGCCTAATTTCTAACTAGTAAAAGGTATCCATCCCATGGAATTTTTCATCTACACCTCTACATCTACATTCAAACATAATATCCATAAAAATTTCAATTTTTGATATATTCTTAGTTTATTTCATTGTGATGAATAAAAAATACTCGTAAATGCAATTAATCGAGAAGGAAATTGGAAAAATTTGTTGTGCTTTTATGAGTGATTCGAATTTTGAATGATTTTTTTAACTCAATGATTTTTGTGTCTTTTACTGATTAACTTAAGAATTGAAAATTTTCAAAGTGTTTTTTTTTTTAAATTATTCTATCAAGTTTAGGTAATTGAAAATTAGAAAATTTTAAGTAAGTTTAAAGTTCTTACTTCAAATCATCGAAGAGTAAATTTATTGGAAAATAAAAAATAGTTCAAGAGTTCTCAATTCCCAAAATTTCTGAAATAAGGTTTTAGCTTCTAGTAATTCTTAGATTTTTTTAATTTTTTTAATTTAATTTCCTTAATATTCCACACAGTTTTTAGAATCTACTAAGTGCATCTAACTCACTACATCCATAAAAAAGATAACAAATGGATCTCAAATTTTTTTATGACATCGACATTTTAAAATTCATAAGATTTATTTATCCTTTTTTTCCTCATCCATTTTTCCTTTAATTTACAATATTCTTTCCATTCGTTCTCCTCTCATTTCAATCGACAATGTCAAGTCTTATTTTTGTGCCTTAAACATTAAGTATCATCTTTCGTGTTGTTATCATCAATTTATTTAATTTTTCTCTCGTCTTCTTTCTTTTTGTTTCAAAAAAAGCAGAAAAAATGCGTCATAAAGTCAAAAGTCATAAATTAAAAGAGAAATAACATGAGACAAAAGTGATATAAACAATATTGTTGATGATATTAAGGATTTCATTCATGACTTTTTACAGTGACATTTAAAGGAAGAATGAGAATGAGAGAGATGTGAATGAATTCTTTTTTTTGGGGATTTTGAAAGATGGAATTGGAGTAAAAAGTTGGGGAGGTAAATTTTTGAATTTTTAAAAGATTTAAAACGCAATTGCAATTTAAAAAAATATTTGTAATTTCCAATCAAAATGTAGTAGAGTAGATTTAATTATTTTGAGATTTGAACTCATGATTTCCTCGAATATCTTGTTTTAATTTGAATTTCATGCAAATAACTCTATTACATTTTTGACTCAAATCTATAATATTATGAAAATATCTTATTTTCGTAATGAAAAAATATAATATTGAAATTTTAAAGATTTTGTGTTATTTGTTGAAGTTTTATTTTTTTATTCAATTTTTTCAAAATTAAACAAAAATTTGTGCCAAAAATTCATTTTTTTTGATAAACTTACACTACGTAATATGGTTCCAAAAATTAAACTAATTCTTGACAGTCCGACAGTTTAAATCGATAACAAACTATCCTCCAGAAAAATATCTCTCATTTACTATTAATGCCCTTTAAAACAGCAGAAACACAAAACTTTTAGATAGAAAAACTCAAAAAGGTAAGAAAATAAAACAAATGCTCATGAATGAAATTATTGAAAGGATATATCCATTCGTATATGACACACACCGAGAGTGTAGAGTCCTCTTTGACCGAATTTCAGGTAACTTACGTCGCATCACACCATATCGAATATAATTTTTATTTTTTATTACCTTAAGGCGCTTCATGAAGGCGACAGACGTCTGACAAAAAATATTTAACAAGTTTCCTAATTTAATTTTATAGAAAAATTTATTGCGATTGGAAAAATTCTTTTTATCCGTTTCTGAAGATGTTAAGTAATAGAACAAATATGCAGTTGGGGTAATAAAAATTATGGACATTGAGATTTCTTTTTCCTTTTTTAATCAGTTAGTGAGTCATGCTGTAAAAATTCTTTGTTTTTTGTTCTGAATCCCGTAAAAAAATAACAATTGAGATCGTCGTGTTGATATATGTAATGAATTATGGGTGAGTAAATGTGTGGGATATGTGTCATATTGAAGAGCTGTAAATTTTTCCCGTAAGAATTCTGGGAAGCTTGTGTGGAATTCTAGCAAATTTTTATAGGCTTAAAAGATTTTTTTTTTTTAAAATAAAGTTTGACAGTTTTTTGCATTTTTTAAAATTAAATTAAAATTTTTGACTTTTATATTTTTCATAAATTAATTCTTGTAATTTTTTTAAAACTAAATTTTTAACAATTTATGAAAAATTCATTAACTTTAATTTTTTTTAAAGAATATTATGAGAAAAAAATTTCTACAAAAATGTGTTTAAAATCCTTACAAGAACCTAAAATCCACATATTTTCCTCTAAAAAAAATTGAAATTTAATATTCACCCCCAAACAAATTCAATTTTCCATTCAACATCACATCGCATATATGAGCCAACCATCCCCTAGAGGACATTAACACGAAAAGAAGAATTTTTTATTTATTTAAGACAAAAAAAAATCTTCTTGAATATTTTTAACATTCTAAATTTGACACGAGAAAAAAAGTATTTCTCTCCAAGCTGCCATTTCATGTCAAAATGATGAAAATATAAGAAGATGAAAAAGGGATTTCAACATTGTTATGAATTTTTCATGTTATCTTTGTGGACTATAAATGCATTGAATGTTATTGTTTTATTTATGAGGACACGATTTAAACATGGAACGATAAATCACATGAAATTTTTAGTTTGTGGATTTTTTTATTTATTTCATGTGTTTATTTTTGATGATGTGAATTAAGTGCTATGGTGTTGGATTTAAAAAAGAAAAGTTTTTGAAGGTCAAATTTGAGTTAAATTTGAATTTTATCAGAAGAATAACAAGTATTAAATATGAAAAATATGTAGTATTGACAAAAAAATGATCAGAAAGTGGTTCGATTCCTTACATCCAAAATTAAAATTTATCAGCTTGAAGCCTATTTCATTAATATTTTTTTTTTGCTTTTTCTTTTAGTTTATTTATTATTGTTATTTATAAAATTAATCAAAGCTTTAAAAAATTTATGATTTTTTAAACATTAGAAAACTAAAAAATTAGCATATAAAGCATTAAGTTCACCCAAAAATTCCCCTCCTCTAAAACAATTTCCACTATTTTATTTTTATATTTAAAAACTTTTCAAAATTTCACCGCGTAAAAAACATTTTTGTTCCTCATTCAAGTTAGCATAAAAAACATTTTTTTTACAAATAAATAACAAGTCGAGTAGATTTCATCACATAGATAGTGCCATAAGCCCTTGATACATACTTTAAAGAATAAATTGAATCCACCATAAATTTTTAAATATCAAAAAACGAGCATAAAATTATTGCATGTTGGTATATTTTTACAATAAATTAACAACTTTCTGCTTATGCTTTTGTTCTGCTATCAGTGACTCTCGATCTTTTTTGGGGGCACATTTTGTGTTGCTTGTTAGCTTGACTGTTTATTTCCTTTCAGCATTTTATTTTTGCATGGTGGGCTTCATTTTGTATGCAAAAAGAGAGAAAAATTTTCTATTCATGAGTTCCTGCCTCCCTTTTTAACTCCTCTGACTGAAATTTTTATTATTCTCAAACTTTTTTCCCAAAAAGAAAATTTACAACAAAATACGACAGAAGCAAAAAATGATTTTAAATTTTATTTTGTTCTCAATTTCTGTGTACAACAATGTTTGTTGTTCTTGTTGTTACTGTATAAAAGATTTTGAGTGAGGTGGATGAGATAAGCAAAGAGAAAAAAATGAGGGGAGTTTGGGGATGAATTGAAATGAAAAGGGTTTGTTTGCTTATTATATAAAATATTTATAGGTAGAACAATCCTCAAATTAGAACTTTTTCTTGATTTTTTTTGAAAGAGCGGATGATTTTGTGTTGACTTGAAGAGTATATTACTACATATATTTGGAGCAGCGTATAAAAAATCATGCTTAAAAAAACTAAATCTTTAGGATTTGAACCCATCAAACTATAAAAATGCTAATCAAAATTTTATAATTTTATTCTGGCCATAAAATGGTCAATAATTCTTAGTAGAAAATATAACTCAGATATTGTTTTAAAAATTTGACAAAAAAAAACAGAGAAATTAAATTCAACACCAAAGTAGCTCACTCTGTACCTAATTTCATCTCATGCCTCCTCAAAATATATACTCCCTTGGCTCAAAAATCAGATTCACATTCATCTTAATCTCTCACATATAAGTTTCATATCAAAGCACATTTCATCTCCACCCCCAGCTCCATAAAGATACTAAAAAATTCTCTCAAAAAATTCCATAACAAAATAAGCAACCATCGGCATTGGTTAAAACAAAAAAAAAAGTCAAGAATTTATTTATGCAAGAAAAATTTTAAAATTTTAATGCTACAAAATTTTTTTTCTTCTCGATTACGGAAATTAGGGGTTAATTTCAGTAATGGAGGAATTTTATTTTCTGACAATTTTTTCTCCACTAAGGGGAGAAGAAGAATTAAATTTTCATGGGTAGAATGGTGGATGATTTATGGATGTTTTAAATTTTTTCGTAGACTATTTGGGGTTGTTGGAAATTTTTTGGGGTTGTATTGTTGAGGATTTTGGTGGTGGAAGGGAAGAATTTTTTTGGGAATGGTGTTAGGTGTTGAATTTCATGAATTCACCGTAACTTGGTTACAAAAATTTAGTTTAGTGATGGAGTACAATAGTAGTACAAAATAAATCAGCAGCTTCTTATAAAGTCAAATACCCAATACATTTGCTAATTTGACCTTGATCATCAAGTTTAAATACAAAAAACAACAAAAACTCACAAACTCAACAGTCCAGACTATAATTCATCCATTTTTCATCCCCACATTTGCAAATTCACATTCACAAGCATTATAATTGCAGGAAATTTGTTCTCTCTCTGGAAATAAAAATTTACTTAATTTTCTTTCAAAACTTATTCATCGCAACGCCTATTTCACAAAATATGTACGAGAGTTGTTGAGAATTATGCGGTTGAGCACTAAAATAAATGATAAAAGTTGAAATTATGTTATTTTTTTTTGCTGCTGTTGCCTTCATTCTCTCCAAATCCAACTTTATCTGCACTTCGTGATCAAATTGCATAAAATTAAAATTGGATTTTTTTTTTTTATTTTTGAAATGGCAGGCAAAAGAAGAAGAAAAATTTCTGCTGCTGCAAAATAATTTTAACTTTACAGCAATAATTTTTCCACTTTTCTCTCAACTCATTTTAGATTTACCTAATAACTAAATTACATGGTTTGGATGTAGCAGACAAGAAGCCAGCAATAAAATTTGAAAGTTCATCGAGATGTGAATGCGATTATTTTGCATTTATCTCATCAACATTGAAATTATAATTTTTATGCTCTAAAACGCAGTCGGTGGAATGGATAGACTAGACTATTGCTTCGTTGCTGTTTTTGCTTCTTTAATTTTGTTTGAATTTTGAGGGTTGGGTGCTGAATAAAATTGGATATATGAAATTTTTATAATTTTTAAGATAAAATTTGAGGTTAGGTTTGTAAAAGTTAAGTAAATTAAATTCTTAATTGTATTCTATACATTGAATCTAATTTTTAGTAAGATTCGAACAAACGTTGTCTCAAAAATGAATTCTTGTTCATTTACCTACAAATACCATCCTATAATTCTGAATAATTTAAACAAGACTCAATAATTGCAATCCCAGTAAATTTTGACACCTTGACGCCACAAAATATACTCCTTACCCAGTACAAATCAAAATTCATCCCATTTTATAAAAACTTCCAACATCAAAACATTCGTTCAAAAGAAAGCTTGAAAAATCGAAAAACTTTATTTTCCTTTTCTTCTGATACTTTTCTTATTGTAAATTCAAAAAGCATAACCAAAAGTTATGTCTTACTAAAAGCAAACTACTCGAATATTTTACAAAAGTTTTTCATTGCAATATTCACTTTTTATAGGTGGAAAAAGAAAATTTGTAAGAAGTTGTTGGTGTTATTATGTTACATATTGACTGCGGAAAAATTTTTATGTTTATGCTCGGTTCGTGAATTTGTTAAGAAACTGAACGCCCAATAAATTTGAGAGTTGTGTAGTTAAATATTTGAATTTTGAGACTAGATTTTGTAGATTTTTTAAAATTTTATTTAAAAATCCTTAAAACACAAATCCAAGTCAATAACACGTACACCAAATGCAAATGAGACTTCAAAATGCATTTTTCATTCTGCAAGAACAAGAAAATAATAGAACAAGAAAGAAGAAATGGAAAGATTGGTAGATATGCTCATATGAATTGTATATTATTGTTATTGTTGTATATAAATATAAAAATAAAATTGTTATCATTTTAGGAACATCTTGATGGTATGAGCAGCTAATTTTCTCGTTCATTCTTATATTAAATTAAATGAATAATTTTTTAGCTGAAAAATTGGAATTATAGAGTGAGTTTTAAGGTGAGGGTTTGACTGTGGTGGTTGTTTGTCTGGTTGTTAAGGATTTGGTAAGTTAAAGCTGTTAAAGAGTTAAAGGGGCTTATAGTTTTAATTGGAGTTTTTTATGCATTACAGTTATTTTTTTAATAATGTTAATTAGAATTCGAACCCCCAAAAATTTTTCGAAATCGACAAAATAGTAGTTTGAAGACCTTAATGAATAAAAATTATTCAAATATCCATAATCTAAGATCTAAATATCATAAAAGCGATTATAATCTTCTAACATCTCATCCACAAATGCGTCATCTAATCTATCCAACCTAAATTTCCAATAAACTCATCGTTTCTTTATTTTTCTGAATGAAGTTTCATGTAAATGAAAATAAATGCGGGTTAAATGTGAACGAAGAAAAATACACACGAAGTTATTTCATTCTTATAATTTAAATTTTTTTATTTCTTTTTTTTTCTTAAGCAGCTAAAAACATTTTTTGAAATGAAATGAAATGTTTAATTTCAATGCGCGCGGCGGACATGACAAGATAATTTTTCCTTCCCTTCAAGACGGTCGTCTGTGAGAGTTTGCTATCCAAAATACAAAAAAAAAATATGTTGTAGTGCAAAACATCCATAGCAAGTTGGAAAGAGAGGAAACATGAGAATTACTCTTATGAAACTTTTATTTCATTTTATTATGGATTTCGCATGTGATTGAAAACATATCTTTATCTATAATTACCCTCCCAAAACCAATTATTTATTTCTTTCATGCTCTTTTAGTTTGGATATGAAATGCTTCAACTCTTCTTTTTACGATTGCACCATTTTGAATGAAATGGAAATTAATATTTAGCACGAATTGCACTCTCGTGAACATTTTTTGTGATTATTGTGGGAAAATTTTTCTTCTTTTTCCATTCTTCCTCATCTCATGGATTTTGAAAAGTTTTATTGCTTTTTTTGTTCAGTAAAAAAAATCACGATAATCATCCATTAAAAATTAAAAGTCAAAGTTTGATCGGTATGGGAACCAAGATCATATCGATTGTAAAGATTGACGGTTGATTAGCGAGGGTGATCGATTTGGGAATTTCCTTTTTTTGCAAAAAGAATCTGAAAATATTAAATTTTGTAGTTTTAGTTTTAATATGAAGATTAAGTATTATTTTCAAAAAATGTTTAGTAACTTTATAGTCATTTGTTGCACGTTTAAACTATGTATGTAAAAGGACAATTGCAATGGGTTCAAATCCCAATAATATCAAAAATTTCATTTATTAATGCTTTAGTTTTTGCCTGTTTTTTTTCTTTTTTTTATTTTTTTATTTAAACACAATTTTAAAAGCAATCATTACATTTAAATTAATATAATTCTTCATTTTCATTTTGTTTTGCTTAAGAAAATTCATTTTTTTTTTGTAATATTATATTGCTAAATTCTAATTTTTCTCACACAACATTCAATATCTTGTGAGAAAAACAAAAAAAATAACTCAAACAGCATAAAATCCATCAAAACCAATTGCACACCCAGACTAACTTGCGACACATTTCTCAACTTATATTAATGCAATTAAAAATCGAGATCAATTAATCTGTCAAAAAAGAGCAAATTTTCTTTAATTGATTTCTTGAGTTCATGTCACGTCAAATGTAGTTTAAGTAAATGGAATAATTGCATGAGATATTTTCTTTATTTTGTGCAAGAAGGGATGATGATGATGAAAAAGTTTTAATGAAATATTTCATAAGAATCAATTGAGAATTTATTGTTTGTGTTGGTGGATGTATTGTGCAATAGAAGAAGATAGTGTGATTTTAATTACTTAGAATTGAGTGCAGTTGACTTTTTGATGTTTGATTTTTATTAAAAAGGTTTTGAGAAATTAATTGGAAATTTTAAATTTTTTTAGGTGTGAAAACTTGGAAATTTATTTTTTTACAATTTATGTTCAGCTAAAAGAAATTTTTGGGTTAAATTTACTTTTTAAAAAATTATTTTCTTTAAATTTATTTAAAAGTTCAATCCCCCAAAATTGTCTTTTCTTAATATTTTCTATCAAAAATAAAAGTTTTTTAAAATCCACCTCATAAGATTCAAACCTCAGCCACTTGACAACTGAATGAAAAACAACAGCCATCTGGCATCATTTATGACGAATATTTCATCAATTCTCATTTACAGCCTCTAATTGCTACACAGACAAAGTCTAAAAATCCTCCTTAAATTAATTTATTCTCAAAATCAATCGACAAGTCATAAGTCCCAAAAGATTACAAATGCACATGTATCAAATATTTAATACACAGCACTGAGTCATCATCTTGTCATCATGATTATGTTATTCTAAAAGGATATCAATAAATAAAAATAAGCAGCACATGAAAACGAGAAGAGGAGAAAAAATATTAATATTTTTTTCTTATTTTTTGTAATAATAAACAGGAAAAATTTTCATGGAAAATTGTGTCCGGAAATCCGAATGACATTCCATTCAGAGATACTTTTACTTACATTCCCTTCTCATTTTCATCTTTTTCTATTTTCATCGTTTTATTTATTTATTACAGTGGCACGACTTCCGTCATTCATCATCATCATTGTCAATGAAGTCAGTAGCTGAATACAGTCAGCATCAACAGATATGTGAGCAATTATGATTGTTTATTTTATATACTTATTATAGAGACGGAGCATTAGCCTACATATTGAGGATAAAAGAATGCCAGAGACATGTGAGACATGCATAAATATTTATTAACTAGGGATGAATGTCTCGACGAGTTTGAGAATTGTTTGATTTGGAATAGAATTGAAATTATTGAGAAAAAATGTTAATTTTCTTTTTTTTATGATTTAATGAATAATTTTCGTAGAAACTTTTCAAACATGATAAAGTTTCAAAAAAAAAAAATCCTTTTTTAATTTTAATGAAATTTCGGTTTAAATCCATCTAACAGAACCTTGTTCTCATCAACCATACGAACTTCCTTCAAAAACAGACTCATCCAAAAACCCAAAACTATAAAACTAAATTCACCCTTCATACATTTTTCCATTCTAATCATTATTAAAAATGTGAATGAAGAAGTTATTACAATCATGTTGAAAAAGGATATCGATGAATTAATATGTAAGTAATTTCATACAGCACGCCAATACATTATTATTGTTATTATTATTATTAATGTTGCTGCTATAAATAAACACAGCCGTGACAGAGAAAAAGTCAGTCCTCATTATATTGTTATTATAAATACATATTTTCTCTTTATGAAAAAAAAATGAGAGGGCATGTTTCACATATTTTTAGGGGTTTATTATGACTTTGTCTTCTTCTTTCTCTTCCTTTCCGTTTTCATAAATTTCTTCTCAAAAATAATATTTATATATGACACGTGGCGATAGTTAACAGCATTTTTTCTGTATTTATAATTTTTTTGTATCGATGTTTTGATAGTTTTGTGTACTTTAAATTGTTATTTAGTTAAAGATTTGATTGGAAATTTATTAAAATTTACATTCAGAAATTTCAACTTTCGTAATCTAAATTATTTATATTAAATGAAAAAGATAATTAGGCGAATAGTTAGACAAGGTTCAAATCCTATAATTATAGTTTCTTATAATTCAATCTGGGGTGTAGCCAGGTATTTTTGATTACTTTTTGTTAATTTTTTTTTAATTTATTTCTTTAACCTATGAATTTTTCTCGTCTTTTTTTTATTCTTAACTATTTTTTATTTTTCCTTCACGCAACATACAATAATATTCATCATTATTAATTTTTCTCATTCTTCAAAAACCATTTTCTACATTTTTCTTGTTTTATGCCTTAATATAATCATGATGCATAGCTGAAAGTCGTCGCGACAAAACAAAGCCTTTAATTCTGCATGCATTTCATCATTTAGCGCCGAGTGTGGGTAAAAAAGTTTTTTTTCATGTGTTTAAAATTTATGAAAAATTATGCATAAAAATTTTTTTCAAAAAAATTTATTTCACGATGACAAAAGGAGAAAATAATATGAGATGATGTCTAATGTGAGTATATAAATTAAATGTATGGTTTTTGGCATCTCTCACATGTATTATAGTCAGTAATTTTTAAATTTATTTTTTGTGTCTTTTATGTCGTGTCAGGAAAATAAAATAAATCATTTTCTACGAAAAAGAAGAAAATTCTTTGTGATTCTAGCTTTAATTTTATATTTTTGTGGGATTTGTTCTAAGTTTGTCTTTAAAAATTGTTTGAAACAAAAGAATCTTAGATTTACCCAGGGATTTACCAATTTTTCACTATTTCATGCATTAAAAATTTCAATTTTCTAGATGTCATAAGTTTATAACATTGGATCAGAATTTCAATAATTTTTATACATTTAAATTGTATTAACCCAGTTTTATTTGTCCAAAAAATTCCAAAAAATTGTTCAAATCACGTTTAAAATTTTAGCCATTTTTGCAATTTTAAAAATTTTCTTACCCATCCACTTAACCATCTCAAAAATTACACTACTTACAATAATTCCTATGAAGATCGCATGCCATTTGTCATAATGAGACGTGAAGCATTATTTTTTTTTTAAAAAAAAATTCTATATTTTGTTGCGAGCAATATAGCGTGAAACGTGAATACTACAAAGCCACAGCGACAGACTAATAGGCGTAATAATTTCTTTAACAAATTAATAAATTGTCTTAAATGTTTTGCCTTTCCATCTCACTCACACACAATCATCGCCTTTCGGTAATGTTTATGTCTCGAATTTATTAAAAAGTAAAAGATGAAGAAAAAAAAAATTGTCAGCTGAGTGTGATCAATCATCGAGAGAGATGGTTTAAAATGATACCGCGTATATTGTGACGACTGGTTGAATAGAAATGATGATGGATGATGTCATGATGTGACTTTTATCGCTGGTGTTTAGAGATCATGGAATATTTGACATAATAGATACTTGGAAATTGATTATGGGATTTTGATGAGGTGAAGAGAGGGGAACTGGGGATTATTTGAGTTTTCTGTGTGATGGAAGTAGTTAAGTAATATTTAAAATTTTTATTCATTATTTGAATATTTTGCTAATTTATAACAAAGTAGTTATGTCCTAGTATTGAAAATTATAGATAAGAAGGAAGTCAAGAGTTCGAATCTCATGAAAATTAACAAATTTATCATTGCAATGTGTGTTTGTTTTTTTTTTTAGCACTCTTCTATTTTTTATTAATCTTTCAATAAACTTTATTTAATTTTATTTTTCATTTTTTTTTCATCACTTCAGAACATCATATCACGTCGAAATCACAAAAGAAGAAAAATCTTCTTGTTGAAGGGACAGAAAAAAATTCTAAAAATGAACAAACACAAAATGAAAATAGAATCATAAAAAAAGAAAAGAAAGTAATTTAAAATATTAAGATGAAAATCAAATTACAATGCTGCGACACAATGCTTCTACTGATGCTGTTCTGTTGCTTTTGTTTTGTTGACTAGAAAGTAAAATAAAAAAATATAAAAATAATTTTTTTTTTTTTCATTTTCATTCTTTTTAAAAATAGAAGGAAAATTTAGTCATTGCATTTTAGAGTGTCGTTCATTGACTGATTGAGTGGATTTTTTAGTTTATTGCATTTAAGAAAATTTATTTTTTATGACAATTTGAAGGAATTTTAAGAATATTTTCACGCACAAAAATATTTGACAATTAAAATTTTAGTTGAAAAATTAACTTTGCTTCGGAATAAAATTTTGTTTGCATTTGGTTAATTTAATGAGGGTTTTAATAATTAAATTGCAATGAACAAAAACAATAAAATTTAATTTACTTTCAAAATTTGGAAGTTTCTACATTAACGAAAGATTCGAAACTTGTAAAAAAAGAATTACATTTTTTTTATTTTTCTGTATAAACCTAGATTTGAAACAATTAATATTATAACTTTTAAATCAAACGTGCAACTTCTCATGCACTCTTGATTAGCAAACCTTACAAAAATTCAAATGCCAAAAACAACTCTCCTAGTTATGTCACAAAATAAAAGTCAAAGAACCGATACAAAATTGAAAAACAAAAATGTTCAAAGTCCTCGTGTTGTTAATCGAGGGACTTAAGCGCATTTTTGTCGTAGCGATCAGAAATCGATTAAATAGGAATTGCTTTAAATTACAAAATCCTTTAATTCTTCTTTTATCATCAAAAAATCCTGCAAGAAAATACAATTTTTTTTAAAAAAAAAACCGTATAATAATAACAGAATCCATTAAATTCCGTCTTTCTAGCATGCTCTATGCATGAAAAGTCTGTTTTCTTGATGATAAATACAAAACCTTTCAAAAAGAAAGAAAAAAAATTCGACCAAAAATAACGGTCAAAAAATTTTTAAATTCCAACGGTCAAAAAAAATTCAAATTTTTATCGAGGGGTTTTCAACAATTTTTTTCCTTATATAATGTTAAATCGTTGATTACAGGAATTGTAGATCGTTTAACGATTTTTTAATAAGCGATGCCGGAATAACTCGATAGTAGAAAGATAATTCATCATAACAGAACTCTTAACTATGTCTGGTTTCTGAGATCTCAGAGCTCATACAGCCAGCCAGCCAGCCGAACAAAGTGAAACTATAAGCGTCATTTTTTGCAAAAATGCGCTAAAAAATTCAAAACAACAGGAAAATCAAATTGCGATTTGAAAGTTATTTATTTAGCATTTTCAATTTTGCGAGATGCGTGTGTGCAATCGCAATGAAAAAAAAAATATTTAAGCAAAAATTTAAAAATAAATCTGCCAAACATCTTTCAATTCATGTCGCTTTTATTTCATGTTGTGTAATTTTTTTTTCAACTGTTTTTAAAATTCTTTGTAAGTGAAATCAATTATTTTAAATAAAATTTATCGCATTGCTGAATTTAGTAACGAAAGTTTGAGAAAATGTAAAATAAAAAAAAAAATTATTTTGAGTCATACAAATAAAGGCAGAGGAATTGATAGATTCATTGATCTCGCATGTGCACATCACATACAGGCAGTGCAATTTTCTTCGGATTTAAATTCATTTTCGTTGCCATCCCTCCTCTTTTTTTGTCATCGATGTCGTCTTTGTCAATATGAAATTATTTTTTATAGAGCAAATATTTGCTTAAATGGAAAATTAAAAAATAATTTTTTTGTTCTTGAGCATGTCAAATTGGTGAAGAATTTTATTAAAATTATTTTTTAAACTTCAACCCTCCCATCTCATCATGAATAACAGCGGTAGCAACAGCACAACAAATTGAGTGTCACTTGCTGTTGAGTCTGCAGGCAATTTTTTATTTGTACTCATGCAGTCATAAACACACAAAATTTATATTAAATAATTTTCTTGATGTGCTTTTATTATTTTAAAGTTTGAGGCTAGATGGTGATGGTTTGACTGGATGGAATTGTCAAATTGATTTTTTTTTTAAATTTGAAAAATGAAAATTTAAATCAATGTTTATTCTTGTTAAATTCAACATTTTCAGAAAAATGTTAAAAATATTAAATTTTGATTTAGAAAAATTAAAAATTGCGAAAATTTTCAAAAATATTTAAAAATCTTAAAGAATTTTTTACTCTTCAAAAAAAAAAAATAAAATTAAAATTTTTTTAATTTATTTTAAATAATAAAAATTTTAAATTCAAGATTTAATGTATGCGCTTCATTTGTCACTATCATCATCCCACATCTAACTTCTCGTACCCAAATATGGAAATGTAAACAAAGTGTTACTAATAAAATAATCATAATCATCTTTTCATACTCGGATGTGCCTGTAAAATAGAATGATCATAGCAATCATGATCAAAAATGATCAATCAATAAACACGAACAAAAACATAAAGACGTGTAAAAGTTTTTGAAATAAAAAATAAAACATGGCGCAGTTGTATATAAGCATAGAGAAGTTTAATTTTGAGGCTTCATCGTTGAAAAAGGAATGGAAACGGTTTTTATCGGAGTTCCAGTCATATTTGATAATCAACGGTCTCAAAGAGAAGTCAGAAGAGATCAAATTAAATTATTTAAAACTTCTAATGGGTTATGAATCTGTGAATATCATCAACAATTTATTGCTAACAGAAGCTGAGAAGCAGAGTTTGGAGAAAGTTTTAGAAGCTCTTCAAAATTATTTTTCACCGAAATCAAATTTCTTCATTGAGCGTTTGAAGTTACGCAATCGCGTTCAGAAAGAAGGTGAATCAGTTGAGAAATTCATCAATAGTGTTCAAACGCAAGCTGAGGATTGTGAATTCAATAATTTTAAAGAAGAAGCTATTCGTGATCAAATTCTGTTTGGTCTGAAAAATCAAAATCTGAGAGAGAAAATTATCTTATCTGAAGAAAAGTCATTGCATGCTGTTATTAGCAAGATAAAGGTTTTTCATCATAATCAGCAACAATTAAGAGAATTGTCAGCAGACAAAGCTTCAGTGAGTCAGAAATCGGACTTCATACATCACAAGCAATTGACAACTTCGAGCGTAAAGACTTCGCAAGTTATAAGAAACTATGAAGACGAGAGTTTGATAGGCGCAAAGAAGAAGGAGAAGGTCATTGCAGTTGATGAACGCGTGAACAGTAAGTCTGCAAAGACAATTAATTGTGATATGTTGAATAGGGATGGCAAAAATATTTGGTATAAAAAATTACTTGTGCACGATAAGATGGTTAATTTTAAATTGGATACAGGCTCTCAGGTTAATACTATTAGTGTTGATATTTTCAAAAGTTTAGGAAAGAAGTTTAAAATAGAGAAGAGTAACATATTATTAAAAGTTATTTTGGTGAAGTAAATCACCCTGTAGGAAAAACAGTAATTCCAATTAAAATGAATAATAATGTTTTTCTAGAAGAATTTGTAATTATCGGTAAAAAAACAGAACCTTTATTAGGCCTTGAATCATGCATCAATCTGAAACTTATATCTCGTTTAGATTCATTACAGTTGAATCAATTATTATGCTCTGAAAAGCAAAAGGATAAGTTTACAGATTATTATAAAAAAGCATTCACAGGTTTAGGAAAATTCGAAAAACCTCTGAAATTGAAACTTAAAGAAAATGCCATTCCGGTTGCAAATCAAAACCGTCGTATTCCATTTAAATTGAAGAATAAACTTCGTAATAAATTGAATGAAATGGAAGCGTTGGGAATTATTTCTCGGGTGCATGAGCAACGTGAATGGATTAATAGTATTGTTGTTGTTGAAAAAGGAGACAAGATTAGAATTTGTATTGATCCTAAACATTTAAATCAGTCATTAAACAAATTTCATTTTCCCATACCTTCACTTGAAGAATTAAAGCAGGATTTGAAAGATTCCAAATATTTTTCTGTTTTAGACTTAAAGGATGGGTTTTGGCATATAGAATTGGATGAAGAATCTAAAAATTATGCACTTTTAGTTCTCCTTTTGGTTTATGGCAATTCAATAGATTGCCATTTGGTATAAATATAGCTTCAGAGATTTTTCAAAAAATACATGACAGATAATTTTGGTGATTTGCCTGGTGTGAAGTTTTATATAGATGATATTATAGTGACAGGCAAAACGCTTAAAGAACATGATGAAAATTTAGGAAAATTAATGGTTAGGGCATTAGCCAAAGGTGTGAAATTTAATGAAAAGAAATTACAGTTCACACAAAGTTCAGTGAAATTTTTGGTCACATTTTTTCGATGAATTCAGTTCAAGTTGACCCAGAAAGAATTTCAGCAATTGATAAAATTCCAAACCCTAAAAATATAGAAGATGTACAAAAGTTTTTAGGAGTAGTTAATTATATTAGAGATTTCATTCCGAATTTACCTTCATTAACTGTAAATATTCGTAATTTGTTGAAAAAAGATAGCGAATTTTTGTGGCTTGAAAATCATCAAGCTGAATTTGACAATATTAAAGATGTAATTAAAAATGTTACTGCATGCACAACTTTCGATGAAAACATGCCAATAATTTTAGAAACCGATGCTTCGTCATACGGTTTAGGTGCATGTTTAAAGCAAGGAGATAAAATTATTAGTTTTGCTTCACGATGTTTATCAGATACAGAAAAGGATTATGGTCAGATTGAAAAAGAATTTTTGGCAGTTTTCTTTGCATGTAAAAAGTTTCACAATTATATTTATGGAAGAAAAGTAACCGTAATATCTGACCATCGTCCTTTAGAAAGCATCATTAATAAGGACATTAGCAAAATTGGCTCTAAGCGTCTACAGCGCATTAGATTGAAATTGCATAAATATGATATAGAGTTAAAGTATAAATCAGGTAAAAGCATTCCAGTAGCAGATTATTTATCTCGTTATGTCTCAGGAAAAACTTCAACTAATTTTGAGGAGAATTTCATGAAGCAAATGATTCATTCCGTTAATATTAGTGATGATAAATTAAAAGTTTATCAAGATGAGACAGATAAAGATAGTGAATGTTCTTTGTTGAAAAAATATTTTGCTGAAGGTTGGCCTTCAGATAAATCGAAAGTTGCGGATGAAGTAAAATTTTATTTTAAAATGCGCAATGAGATTTACGTTTCTGATGATTTGGTTTACTATCAGGACAGAATAATAATTCCCAAATCATTAAGAGAAAAAGTTCTTGTTGATCTTCATGAAGGTCATATGGGAATTACAAAGACATTGCGTTTTGCCAAAGAATCAGTTTATTGGCCATCACTTAACGTTAGTATTGAAAACTTGATTAATAGTTGCGAAGAATGCAACAAGTTTCAGAGATCAAATAAGAAGGAACCAATAATTCAACACGAGATTCCTCTTAGATCATTTGAAAAAGTAGGATGCGATATCCTGGAGTTCAATGGAAAGAATTATCTCGTTGTCATGGATTATTTCTCAAAGTGGATCTCATGTAAATATTTAAGTTCGAAGAATTCGAGCACAGTCATTTCTAAATTTATTGAGATTTTTACTGAACATGGCTTTCCAAAAACAATAATTGCAGATAATATGCCGTTTAATTCTTTTGAGTGTAGGAGTTTTGCCCAAGAATGGGATATTAATATTGTAACTTCTAGTCCACATTATGCACAGTCTAATGGTCTTGCAGAAAAAGGCTGTAGGAATAGTTAAGAATATGATGAAGAAGTGCATTGATTTTAATAGAGTATTGGTAGCTATTTATAATTATAACAATACTCCATTAGCTGATATTGACTTGTCTCCAAGTCAATTATTAAATAACAGGAGAATGAGAACAAAAATTATCATGAAGGATAGTTTATTGAAACCCAAGATAAATCACAATTTAGGTGAAAAGTTCGATAGGAAACAGCAGAAAACTAAGTTTTACTATAATCGCAATGCTTATGAGCGAGAAGATTTTGATTTAAATCAGAAAGTTTGGGTTCAATTGCCTAACAACACTTGGTCCAAAGGACTCATTGTAAATAAATGTTCAGAGCCTAGATCGTATGAAGTTTGTATGGATAATAATAGAATTCTTAGACGTAACTCAAAATTTTTGCGAGTTGATAAGTCAGTATCCAATCAAATTAATCATCAGAAATGCATTTGTAAAATAGAATGATCATAGCAATCATGATCAAAAATGATCAATCAATAAACACGAACAAAAACATAAAGACGTGTAAAAGTTTTTGAAATAAAAAATAAAACAGTGCCATCATCCCTCCTGCAAGTTAATAAATTTAAATGCGGAAAAATTCCTTTTCCCTTCGCACCCCCTTCATTTTATTTATCAAAGTATTGTCTCTGAATCTCTGCACGTGTTGACAATATGATGAATAATTTAAATATGCATAATGTGAGTGTCTATATGAATGTGTATATTTATATTTATTTGCACTCAGGGTGTGCGTTTTATAATCTATGGAAAATAATATTTAAAAAAAACTTCATGGATATTTAATGGTTGAAAGATGAAAGGAGAAAGGATTAAACTTTTTTTTTATTTTATTTCATTTACACTTAAATTGAAAAATTGTGTAAGCAATGTGTGAATGTGGATGGGTTGTATGTGAATTTTTCATATGCATATCAAAATATTGAAATTGGAATTTACATGAGAACGTAAAGAAATTTTTTGATTAATTTTAATGAATTTTTTTTCTGTTGAAAATTTAATATTGAAATTTGATTTTTTTTATGAAATTATATTTATTTTATTTTACAAAATTTGAGTATTTAATGTCTCAATTTCAAAGATTTTGAAGTTGAAATTTTTTCTTGAAATTTTTAATGAATTAAAAAATTAAATCTTAAAAAAAGTTGAAAAAGTAAAATTTAAAAAAAAAATTAAAAAATTTAAAATTGTAAAAATTTAAAGAAACTCATCTCATGTTCAGTTCCCACCAGAATATAATTTCTCTTCTTCCAAACCCTTCCACATCCTTTAACGTCCATGACTAATCAACTTAACATTCAATAAAACGGAATTTAACTCATAAAATACTAATCATATGCATATACAAAATTTATTTAAATTATTACTAAATATACACATCATAATAAATTTTATTATAACTTATCATACATGCGCCCCAACACACTTTCCAATTTGCAACAGATAATTAGTAATATTTTATGCATCGTCATGTCTTCATTTGTTAAACATGTGTATTTGTGCATATAATTTATTTGAAATTATTAATTTTAGTTTTTTTAAGAAAAACAGCTGGTTATGGTGTATGTGGTGTGCAGAAGGTTTGGACTGGGTGATGTATATTTCATAATAAAAATTAGCGAGTTTAAGGAAGAATAAACAATTTAGAGTCGAGAAAATGACTTTAAATCCTGGCCAATTTCAAAGGTTTAATTATTTCTAATTCAATATTAAAACGGATCTATTGCCATTCAATAAAAACCGTTATAAATAAAAAATATAAAATTTTATTATTTTAATAACACTTACCTCATAAAATATCAATTAGACGAATTAGAATAAAGAAAGAAAAAAACGAGCAGCAAATACAATAAAAATAAATAAAAAAATTGAAATTAGAAATGCAAAACAAATCATTTATGATGATGATGTGCTGATCGCTTTGTGAAACGAGTAACCTAAAAACGAGAAATGAAAGGCAGCGAAACAAATGAATTATGGAAATTTTTTTGAAAAAAAAATCGTTTTGAATGCATAACTAATGTGGATAATATTTTAAATTTACAAATATTAAGTTATAAATAATGAGAAATTTATTTGAATTTTATTTATTTATTGTAATTGATTTCAATGCGGACGAACTATATAAAGCAGAAGGAGGCTTGCTGAAATTGTTACATTGAATGGCAGTCTTTGCCTGCCTGACTGAATGAATATGTTTGCATTTATAGATAGACTCAATTTAAGGTCTCGACTTTGAACGTTTATGCGCGATTCTCTTTTTTTAGCACACTAAGTTATGGAATAATTGTAAAAGTTTTTCTGGAATCTTCGGTTGGTCGGAAGATGCAAATCCTTTTTTTTAATTTTTTCCAAAAAAAAAATCACGAGTTTGTTCATACATTTTTCGAGAAATTTCTTGGATGACGATGATGTTGGGATTAAGTTTTGATTCGAAATTCTTGTTTTCTTTACGTAATGGGAAGTAAACACGTGAGTTTTGAGTGTCACATGGGATATGCTGATTCATATGTTTTGTAGTAAAAATTTGTAGTGGAAATTTTGTAAAAAATTTGCGATTTTTGTAAAATTTAAATTTTGTGAGTGAAAAAATTTTTTTCCAAATTTTATGCAAAATTTTGTGATCAATTTTTGAAAAATCAATAACTTTAAAAAATTTAAAAAAATTCAAATTTCAATATTCTTAAAAAAAATATGTATTAATTCTAAATTTTCAGGAAGAATAAAATTTTTTAAATCAATATATGTAAAATTCATATGTTACAAATATTAAATGCTGAATTCCATTTAACTCCTAGATACTCACTTCTAATCTTCATATTCTCATCTCATCATCTAATGACCATCACCTTTAATTACTTTAGTAACTTAATATCCATTAGAATTTTGTTAAATAAAAAAAATTCAATTATTTATTGTTATTGTTGTAATCTTTGATATTAAATTCCACCGTACCCTATAATTATATTATTGTAAGCATAAGAAAATGATCAATGCTACCCCACACCTACATCTCATTAATCTAAGAATTCATCTAGCAAAAAATTATTTTTCCTTCTTTTTTCTTGAAAATTATTCTTAAAATGAAGCAAAAAAAAAATTTTTTTGTTCACGTAAATAAGCTTGATGTGGGGAAGGGATTCATTGGGAATATTATCTTTCATCCTCATCTGCCCTTTTTTCCTTTTCATGCTTCAAACCTTGATAATTATACGCATTGAAATGGAAAATTATTATTATTATTCTCTTCACGATTAATTACCCTTTTTCTCTTCCTTTTTCCATTTCCCCTTTTTTGTGTGTCTTTTTTTTTCTTTTTCTTATTTTGTTATTATTATTTCTATGAGCTATTTTTAATCTTCTTGCTGGAATAATAATCATTATCATCAGCATCAGCATCATGAGATGGAAACATCATAATGAAGAACTGGCAATAGAGCAAAGTAATTATCTTTTCATAATGGGCAAGAGGAAGGTTGAGGATGGTTAAAAGAAATGAAGTTAGAAGAAAAATTAATGTTGATATGAAGTCAGTGACAAAATAAAGACTAATAAACTTCATTTTCACAAAAAAAAAATAATAAAATTTAAAATTTTCTATTCAACTGCTTCTTTCCACTCAACTTGCACCTACGTTCTTAAAAAAATTTCTCTTCAAACATGAAGTAAAATTTTTTCTGTAAACAGATCAAATTTCAACAACATCAAGCATAAGCAGGAAGAAAAAATAAAAATAAAAAAAGAAGCGGAAAAAATTTGTTCAATTGAAGATGTAAATAAAAAATAAGGAAAGTGGAGGAATAGAAATTTTTGAAGTGAGTATCATTGACGATGCCACAAGGAAGTAAACGATATTTTTTCGAGTAATTTTTTTTTCATTCCCTTAAAAAAATTCATTCGCTGTAAAATTTAAATGAAAAATGTAAATAAAAAAATCTTGCTCTGCATTTCACGTGCCATCATTTTTTTTTGCTTCCTCTGCCTTTTTCTACATCTACATCTCCAAGGTAATTTTCCATGGAATGTTGTAATGTAATTAGGATTTATTCATCCGGATGATCATCAAAAATAAACACGAGAAATTTATCAAATCCAAAAAAATAAGAAGTTAAATTTTTTGAGGGGAGAAATTCTGACTCACTTTTCGAATTAATAATCTGGACTCATTCGATTCGATGCCTTTCATTGAATTCTCAATCAGCTATAGCGCACATAAAAATATTCTAATAGGCACATAAATAAATATGTGTGACAAAAAGTCAGTGAAAAGAAAGGCATGAAAGAAAACAGGCAGAAAAATTTCAAAAATGTCCCACATTAATTCTTGAGAATTTCAGTTTATGGCTGTACATGATTTTTATTAATAATTTGTTAATTGAGTTAGAGTTTTGATGTAGGCTTAGTCACCTTGATTTTACAATGTTGGACTTACTAAATTGAAAAAAAAATCTAAAATGATATTGTAATTTACTCCCCCCTCCTTGTCCATCTAAAATTCATCCCCGTCTGCTAACAATTTTTAAACAAAAAAGTGTAATAATAATAACCGAAATGGAATTAATTTTGGAATTCTTATTAGGAATTTGAACCTTTGCTCATTATGAAATATTTTATTATATACAAACATTGTCGAATTTAACATGTTTTATATCAGCAATTCCAATTACATATCTTAAACTATTCCATTTCCATTAGGTCTCATCCTATAGCTTCATCCAAAAAAATACGTTTACACCCATAACTTCCTACAAATTATCACACGACAGAGGTATCAAAAAATAAATAAACACTCAACATAATTTCACATTCATATCGCGCAAATATTCCATATAGCAAAGAAGGAATAAATATCAAATTCGTTGACCACAATTAATAAATTTTTTTATTGCCTGCTTCTGCCTCACAAAAAAAAAAGTTTGTATCGACTGTGAGAACTTTTGAAATTCCATCAATTTTTTATTTCTCTCTTTCATATATTGTTTAAAACAAATGGATGTATTGATGATGTGAATATTAATTTTTAGTATGTGACTCATTTTGTATGTTAAACGGTAGCAAAATATGCAAAAGATGGACTTTTTAAAAAAATATTTTATAGGGGCATTTGCACCTTTCTATTGCTAGTTATTGTCATCATAATTCCGACTTTAAATTAAAAAATTCAAATAGATCTATGGGCGTTGTTGGAACCCATCCACATTGTATGATGGAAATTTTCAAAGCTCTTTATTTATTGTAAGTGTAAAATTGTTGATAATTTCTTATTGTAAATTTATGACTCGATTTTAGAGAATCATTTGTGAATTTATGGCTGTGTTTAAGGAAAGTCTTGAGGGAATATTAATTGATGATATGAATTAACTTGTCAAACTGTTATAATGGATAGAGTTATGACATGAAAGGTTTGTTTGATGGAGAATATTTAATAATATTTATGGATGAGAGATGCCAAGAATTGATGATAATTGTGAACAGGATTTTGAGATTGGATGGATGGATGGAGGGAGTTGAACTGCTGATTTTATATTGAAAATGTCTAAAATTTGTGGTTTTCATTTTGACTAAATTATTCAAAGTCTTTAATTTTTTGCATTGCTAAATTGTGGATGTCTAAAGGTTTTTTAATTAACAATAAAGAGTCAATTAAGGAGTTTGATGGGGATGTTGGCGTTTGTAAGATTTAAGTTTTAAATAATTCTTACAAAATCAAAATTCAAGAAAACTTAAAAAAATATCCCAAAAAAATGCAAATTTTCTTTCCAAAAAAATTTTTTCAATTGTTAAATTCGACACTAAAACAAAAGAAAATCCAAAAAAAAAAATACAAACAGCAACAAGAATGAGAATTAAAAGCGTGTAAAGGCAACATACATTTAAGCTCAACTGCTTCTGCACAACAATATTGCAGTCACCTCACGTACAAATTCAGAAGTTGAATGACAAAAAAAAATATATTTTTTATAGAAAAGTTATGTGAAAAAAGAGATAAAAACGGGGTAATAAATGGTTTTTTGTGTAATTTCCATTTGTTAAATGCTCATTATTTTATACTTCCAACGGACTCGCTGTCATAAGTGCTGTTGACATAAAGCAGCACTTTAAAGTTTTTTTAGTTTTTTTTGTCGTATTGAATTGCTTCTTTAATTATAATTCATTGATGCTTAACAATTAGCTTAAGCAAATGATAATGACCTGTGAATGTGTATTATGAAAGGAAAAATATGCAAAATGACGGTGAATTTTTAATTTTTTATTTTTTTTTGTTTTTGATTATGAAAGTTTATGACTTTAATGTTTTTTAATGGGCTAATTGAGTTTTGATTGTGGGGAAGGTATTGAGCGCGGTTTTTGAGGATCGGGATTTTTATGTATGAGATAAAAATTATTTATTATGAAAATTATTTAAATTCAAATTGATCGATACCGAAAATGATAATGTTCAAATCCTAAAATTAAATATCTTTTAATAATGTAATAACTAGTTTAAAAGTATTTTTTGCTTTTTTAAATTTTTTAATATTTTTTTATTTTCATACAAAAAATAATCCCACTCACAACTAAATATTTGCCTTCATCAAGAACCTTTAATACACCTACTTTTTAACTCATTTTCTATTAATTTTATAAAATTAATTTATTTATGCCAGTTTAAAGGCCTATACGCATATTAAGTATGAAATGAAAATAAATGAAAAAAATTCTAAAACAATTTTAAATATCAAATTAAAAAAAAATTAAAAATTCCAAGTGCGTAGTGTCGAGTAAGTCACATAAAAATATTCTACATTTCGTATTTCATACACAACTCTCACAAAATAACATGATAAAGTTTTTATTTTGTATTTATTTTATTTCGCATAATGAAAATTTATAAATTAATAACCTCATTTTTATGTGAGCTGTTGATTGATGGAAATGTTATGGATTTAGTATTGCTTTGTCTGGGAAATTTTGGGAATTTTTGAAAAAATGTTGAACTTTTTTAAGTATTATGAAAAATTTAGAAATTTTGAAAATTATGTAAAAATATTTAATGAAATTTGAAAAAAAAAAGATTTATAAAAACCAGCAAAGAAAACTTTCACAAAAAGTTTAAAAATAAAAAAAAAAAAATTAAATGTTCCTACCCAAAATATATGTGGCTTAAGAAACATTCTTGAGAGATTCGAACTCTGACTTCATAAAGACTAATTTTTCAAATTTTGTCTGAAAACGATTTAACAAAACTTAACATTTAAAGTAATTAAATTATTTATTTAAAGTCATAATATTTTTGAAGATCTTAATTCAATTGCAAATCAATCTTAATTAAGTCTGGCAAAATGAATTGTAAAAAATTCTCATTTTAAAAAACCTCAAAATGCGTTCAATTCACCTTCATTTAAGCTTCTAGAAATTCCACACAACATAAAAACTCACCGTTTAGCTCTAATTCTTCCCGGTTGTCATTGCTGATGGTGTGAATATATTGAGTGATATGCACAGCAATTTTCACACTCATTTTTTTTTTCGTGTTGAGAAGTGATTGCTACTGAATTTTTAAAATAGCAATTTAATGCACTTGAAAAATATAAAAAATAAAGTTAAAAAAAATTACAAAGTCCGCTCTAATAAATTCAACTCAGCTGATCGCACACACAGCAGCTAATTGAAATTTATGACATGCAGTATTTATGTTATGTTGTTAAAAAAAAGCAAAAAAAAAACTTAAGTATACATCGTATACTGCAAATCTATGCCATGTTGAGAGTGTCCATGTCAAGGTCTTTTAATTATATGCGATTTGTAGACCTGTCAATATGCTGCTTTTTATTCACACTTTACAAATGCAGATGGCAATTATTTTGTAAGATGCAAAAAAGCAAACAAACATTATGCGAATGAATTGAAATCGCACATTATTATAATATTATTTTTTGTGCCTTGCTACCATTTTCAATGTGCAAATCTATAAAAAAAACATATAAATGCAAGCTCTGTCTGTGAACATGAAATATAAAAAAATAAATGTTTATAATCAGCACAACAGAAAGTAAACGCGAAATCTAATAAATTATCACCTCTCTCTCGATTGTATATCAAAGTACATCCAAAAATGGGAATCTCTTTTTTTTCAATTTTAAATCTTATTTTTTATATTTTATTCTGATTCAATTCACAATTTGTGCATTGACAGAGAGTTGCTTGTGCTGCTCGCCTTTTTTTTTCGTGTGTGAACTAGATATGAATGCGAAGATGTAAAGGATGGAGAGGTGATGTCGAATGGGACGAGTTAAATAGTGGTTCAATGGTTCCTTAATTAATAGTACCAAAATTTGGAATGTTGGTAATATTTTTGTTAAGCTACTTAATCCATTTGAAAAAAAAAAAATGTTTGTTTTTAAAAATTTTGTGACAAATTTGAAAATTTTTAGAAATTTAATGATTTTGAAATAACAAAGAATTTTGAAATAACAGAGCACCTTATAAAAAATTTTCTGGAATTTCGATTCACAAAATCCCAGAGTCCCAATCCACCACACATCTCCATCATGACACATATTTTTTTAGTAGCAAAAAGGAATTTTTTTCTTAATGCAGCACAAAACAATAAATGCAATTTCATAAAGAAGCAAAAAGAGCAAACACATTTCAGCTCTTTACATATGTTATTTCCAACAATTGATACAAAAAAGTCTTAACATGATTATAATAAAAATATTTATATTAATAATCAATTTATTCACTTTTTACCGCATTGCCATTCGTTTTGTGTGCCTTCTTTATGTGTTTAAATGGTTTTATTTCTTTTCGCGTCGTATATTTTTTTGTTTTTGATGTGACTTTTAAAAGAGAATATAATATATAGTAAAAAAAATAAATAAATATTATTATGTAGAAGTAAAGTTGAACACCTGAGAATTTCTTCTCACTTTTTAGTGCAATGCGAAAAGACAACGGCGAGAGGAGGAAGAAAAAGATGAAAAAGAGAAGTGTTGAGTGACTCTTTTTTTGAGGAGATTTTTTAAAAAGCAGAAATCGCACATTAAAAACTACAAAACATGAAAAAAGTGTCGCGGAAATGAAAAAAAAAGAAATAAAATATATATGAGGAAAAAAGGCCTGGTTGAGTAGATTTAATCACTCATGTTCACAAATGGACATTGTAGTAATTATAATTTGTCATAATTTCCAGATTAAAATCTCGGCTTGTTAATTAACTGCATTTCTTTGTGGCTTTGCGTAGTTATGCTGCTTTTTATGTGATATTTTGTAATAACTTTTCCCTTGTGGATACTTTATGTTAGAATTACTATTGAGATAGAAATTATCATTTTATATAAAAAATTTTTATTGATCCAAAATTTTCTATATAAAAAAAAAAATTTGAAGTAGGTTCTTTAATTAGTAAATGTGTAAAAAATTACAAGCGAATAGAATAAGTGAAAAAAAAAATCTTTAGACTTTCAAGAAAATTTCATTTTTGTTTTAGGATATTAGGATTCGAACTTTCAGTTATCCCCAAAATTTTATTCATTTTCCATACCCATTTAATTTTAAAATGAAATTATTAAAATTTTAAGCAAATGTAAGAACCAACTTCAAACCTAAATTACTTCCAAAAAGATCACAATTTTCCTAAAATTCACCTACCATTCAGCTCACACAAAAAAATTATTCTCCTTCCTTTATTCCAAGCACAGTTTAAACGGCACAAGGGAATAATCAATTTCTCATTTATTCTCTTATCCCTCATAAACATCCATGGAATTTATTAATCCTGTACAACAGTAACAATTACACATGCAATCTTTCATTCCTTTTTGAAGCAAAAAAAACTATTTTTGCTTAATGTGGTCCATGGGAGCAATAAATAAGCATCAAAAAAGGGCAGTAGTTGTATTTAAGTAGGAGAAGATGGAAAGCAGTAAAATCTACATCAGAAATTGTAATTAGTTTTGTATTACTTTAGAAATTAAGGATGTAAGGAGAGCAAAGGTAATTTTATAAAAATTGATGGTAATAAAGAAAATGTGTCGATTATGATTATTGTTCTTGGGGTGTTTGGAATGTTTTGAGGTTTTTAAAAACTTTTGTTAAGTTAGCAAAAAATTCTTAGATAGATTCTTAGACTGTTATTAAAAATTCCAAAATCTAAATTGCAAAAAATTCATCATCATTAAAAATTCCGTATTAATAAAAAATATGACATTACAAATTTAATTACTTCAGAAAAACATTAAAAAGTAAATAATACCAACTTTCACACTATAATTATTATTAAAAAGTGCAATGTCAATAAATGGACATATTAAGTATAAACATATAAATTTTTTTCACTATAAAAACAACCATAACAGATGATTGCAGATTAAATAATTGCTTTTACATTACATGCCAATGAGTAATAACGAGATTAAATCAAGAAGAGGAAAAAAATGTTACTTTTTAATGCAGCATAAAAGGTGAAAAAAGGTATTGGATTTGCTTGGGATTTGAACGCAGTTCAGTTGAGGATTTTTCAAAAAAAAAAAAAAAAATCATCTGAGATATTTATAAAATATTTTTAACTAAAAACTTAATTTCTTAGGATTTGAACCATTAAACATTATTCTAACTTAATATTTTATTGTTTTGCATGAGTTTGACAAAAATTTAATTTGAGTCCCAGAAACTTTTCATCATGAAATTTTTACCTTAAAAGCACCAAATCTTTAATGATATTTCAAAATTCATGCTAAAAACCAGAGTTGGCAGGCCTCCGGGAGGCCGAAATTTTGAATTTTTTTTAAAAATTTTAATTTTTTAATGGAAAACATATGCTAATAGTGAAACATGAATGAAAATACGAAAAAATTGAAAAATTTCGGTAAATTTATGGAAAATATATGAAAATTCGATTTTGGTACTAGCACAGTGACCTAAAAATGAATATTTCAAAATTTATTCAAAGCACTTTGGTAATTTGTAGCCTTGAGCCTAGGGAGTATAAAAATGTACCCAAAATTTTTTTTCGTCCACACAAGCACCCATACGGGTCCAAAATGTGTTTTTGGTACCAAATTTTTAAAAAATTCGTGTGCCTTACTGTCTGGATGAAATTTGCTAAAGTTTTTTTAAATTGCCCAATACTTACTTAAACTTTTATGAAAAAATAAGAAAAATATGAAAAAATATTATTTTGATAGTAAACATCTCAAAAAAGTCGAAAAAATTGCCATTTTTTGGACACTTTTGCCTCATGTGCTTACAAGTTGGTCTTAAAAAATCTAAAAACTTGTGATATTTGTAGCTTATTGATAAACCTACAAAAAACATTCTATTTATCATTTCCAAAAAAGCCATTTAGTGCTTCAAAAATGAGGTCAAAGGTTAAAAATTTTGTTTTTTTTGGCATTTTTTGGGTTTGTCACCCTATATGGCTTACTAGATGGCCTCAGATAACTTTCAAGTGGCATTTTTCTTTTAGCTATTATACTGAACTATAAAATTAAGCAAAAAAATTGGGACTTTTATGGTCCCCCGGTTCATCAGAGGCCCTCAAAGGGGGTCTGGTAGGGGGGTCTTCAAAACAAAATAATTCATATCTCAAAAATATCTTCACCATATTGGCTGAAACTTTCAGAAATGATAGAAAACATCTATACGGACCATTTTCAGTCATTTAAACCTAATAAAAATTTGATTTCTGGACTTTATGTAAATTTTGCTGATTTTCGAGCTTGGTCAAAAATCGAGTTTTCACTTTTCGACTCCTATCACCTCAGGATGACTTTATATTTTATTTCTTTTGCAAAAATATTATAGCTAAGTATAGTACGCATCCAACGAGGTATGAAACATGATATATAGTTAAGATTTGACAGAGTTATGGCCAAAAAACTGAAAAAATGGTAAATTTTTTGAGGGTTTGACAACTTTCATCTCACATTTTCACTCATATTTCATCAAAATTTCAAGTATATGTGACAATTTTGGTATCGTTAGAAAGGTTGTTGCTTTAGCTATGCAAATAAATAAAAATATAATTTTAATATTTCTGCAATGGACCAGAAAACTTACGAAAGTTTTCCTTGTCCTCCCATACACAGCCAAAATTAAAAATTTTTATTTTTGTGTTTTTTCCACAGTTTTATGCATAAACATTCATAATATGACCAAAAATATGCTTTGCAGCCATTACTTCCTGCATAGAGAGCCGTAGAAAAAATGTAAACTTTCAAAAATTTCAAATTTTTTCATAAAAAATTAGTTTTCCTCAATTTTCATTCAAAATTTTCAATTTTTTTCTGATTTTTCTTTATTTCTATGAAACTTTTCCAATTTTCCATAATCTCCATCAATATCCCTCAAATTTTTCAAACAAAATACAAATTTCAATAAAAAAAATTTATTTTTACTTAAAATTTCCCATTTTCATGATTTTTCACCATTTTCATGAAAATTTTCAAATTTTTCATTAATTTTCAGTCATTTTTACCATTTTTATATGGTTTTTATAAAAAAATAATATTTTTAAACGTCAAAAAAATCAGGCCTCCAAGGCCTCCCGGAGGCCGCCTCCACAAAAAAAATTGGAGGCCGCCTCCACTGGAGGCCGCCTCCAATGGAGGCCGCCTCCAAAGTGGCCTCTTTCCAACTCTGCTAAAAACATATTCAATATGAATTTACTCATATGTGTATATTTAAACACATGACCGTGTCTTTATATTTTTCCATAAGATATATCAAACAGCAGTGAATGGGAAATAAATCTCTTATATCTGCATTAAGTGACATGGCACTAAAGTGAAAATCAATGTCGCATATCAAAATTCATATCCAAATCAATCCCTCGTATGAAGTGAAGATGGAAAGAAAGAAAATGGAATGAAGAAAGGTTTTTTTTTCCTGCTGCTGTTGCTGTATTTTCATAAATAAGTGAAATTCTAAATCCTCAAAGAGCTAAGCATTTTCATTCGATATGTATATGTTATGTATGCATCAAATGTGTCACATACGATTGTAATATATGTTATGAATGTGATACCTCTTTCACATCCACATCCACATCCAAATCCATTCTTTTTTACTTTTTCTAATGTTAAACACGTTCCATTTGAAAATGGTTTTATAAAATCATATTTCAAATTGACGAATTCACTCTAAACGATTTTTTTTCAAGCACGATATTTTGGGATATTACTTGGAAAACTGAAATTTTTGGGGCCCTTATTGTCTCCAGTTTCAGTCTGTTTTGCTGAGATTTTAATTACTTAATATTAATCTTGAGAAAGAGATCAACACATTTCAAATGAATCAAATTAATTAGTTCCTAAATTAAAAATAAATCTTGAGAAACTCATAAAAAATGCGCTTTAAACCTTAACAACCCAAATTACTCCCAAACTTGTAAACTTTTTCTTTACCTCTATCCATATTCTCTCTACATATTATTTTCTAGTCAATTTTTTCTAGTCAAGAATCGGAACAGAATAAAGGAAGAGATGAAAAATGTATTTTGATATATGAGATAAATTCATTCATAATGTCATACGACATGACATGATTTTTACATAATCTTTGACATTACATTTTATCGAGTTAAATGAAATCTGAAGAGATTGTATGTTGTTGGGAATTATGGAAAATATTGAAGATGAATTTAGAGTTGAGGTGATTGACGCGAAAAAAAGTGTTAAAGTTGGAATGATTGAATGATTTTGTTAAAAAAATTGATTTATTGGTTTTAAGTGAAATTTATGGAACTACTGTAGTATTTTTTTGCTAAGTGCACAGAAACTGATGAAAATTTATGTTCAAATTCTGAAAATAGAAGTATATCAGGTCTGAAAGACAATAAACTAGTAAAGATTAAATTTACTTTGAAGCTTAAGTTCACATACACTAGTGAAAAAATACTTTCGTTTTCAGGTTTATTCTCAAGTTCAAATCTCAATCTAATATTCAAGTTCCAATATTCTGCAAAAAATTAGCAAAAATGATACATTATTCATTAAAAATCCTCCTATAACCCTCCCCAACACCACTCAATACCTCAACCTAATTCATCAATGTAAAAATCCCATTTAATCATTGATGATGGACATTTACTTTTAATAATGTACATCATTGTAATCATAACATTAATACAAAATAATCTCCACAAACATTTTTTTATCAACTACCTAAATAAAAACTCAGAGGACCACAATTTATGTCTTAAACTTCACATTCTATTATCAATCATTTCAAAAAAAAAACATTCAATAGAATAAAAGTCAACTGAAAATGAAGAGAGGTGATATTTTATATAAATAATAAAAAATGTGATCATTTATATGTATTGCTAGGCAATCAATCTTGTTTGTTAGTGAATAAAATGTATGAAAATTGAAAAGTGAAAGTGAGGAAAAATTCTTTTGGGAAATTGATAAAAAATATATTTTATGTTTTGTGAATTATTGAGTGTAAATGGACACTAAGTGATGGTTTGGATAGTGTAACAAAAAATGTATTAACATGTTAATATGTGATTGATTCTTGTTTTGAATTTGGATTTTTGTAAAGATTTGTACTTCAAGGGGTTCAGATTCAAAATTTAAGGAAGGATACCATTTATTTTTATTTCTGGCTATAATTCTGGTCTAATAAATTTAGCAAATCTTGCACAAATACTTTAAAAACCAACTCAACACCATCACCTAAAAAACATACGCATCCTCTCATACCCTTAAAAATACATTCTTCTTGAAAAGCCTCAAAATTCATCAAAATCTTCTATATCAAATTAAACACCTTCAACATCAAAAAGAACCGTTCCACAACTTAAAAACCAATTTCTTAAAAATTCACCAAAAATTTTACACACCTTAAATAAATACTCCTTAGTCATCCCCAAGTCATCATTTTCATCATAAAAGAAATAAAGAATATTCCTCACACATAAAAATTAAATTAATCTACAATATCTTCAACTTTTAATTAGTTTCCATGATATAATTGCGTAACATTTCATCATTCATGTATCGCCTTGTCTTAAAAAGGAAATGAATTGAAATCTTGTATATGTGCTCGCCTCGGCACTTTTCTGTTTTATTCATTCAGTTCTTGGTGATCATTTCACTTTGTACACACAAGTGATGATACGTGGCTCATTCAGGTATAAATAGTTTCGTTACAAACATGACAAAGCGAAAAATATTCTCTTTTTTTTATATTCATCACTCATTTACTTTGATGTGTCTGTAAGGTGCTACTGGATGTACTTCTTGTTCTTATTATTGTTGTATCAACTTTTTCACTTTTTCTTTATTAAAATTTATTTTCGTTCGCTTTTGTTGTGCTGTTGATATGTTTTTAAAGTATGTAAATATTAAAGCTTTGTTAGTCACCTTAGGGGCTGAGTTGGAGATGGTTGAATGAGCTTAATGGTGATGCTTATAATAAGCATTAATTTGTGAATGTAATATGATTCCATTCATAGAATGATTCTTGAGAAAGTGGTGATGATGACAAGTTTGAAATGTCTTTGAATACAAAAGTTTGTTCCTTTCAGATGTTGACTACTTATTGTGTTGATCTTTTAAAGTTTGCTACTTTTTGGAAACTTTTTCGCTGACTCTTTCTAAATTTTGATAAATTTGTTATTGTTTTTAGTTAAATTTTAATTTTGATATAATTTTGACCTCAGTTAATTTTGTAAAGTTGAAGTTTAAAGATCATTTGAAAATTTTTTAAAATTAAACTAAGGTTTAATAAAGGCACTAATATAATAAAATCCAGCATGGATAAACTAAAAAAAGAAAGCAATGTGGAAGATACTTTAGAAATAAATGACTTACCAGTCGAAATTCTTCAACATATTTTTAAATTTTTGGACAATGACTCGAAATGGAATGTTCTTAATGTTTCAAAGACGTAAGTAGAGTTAAATTAATTTTTTTCTAGTCAATGGCATAAATTGTCACGTGAAATACACGTGTACCCTACCTTAGGAACGTAGGTTTAAATCAAAGTTAGAACAATTTTTATTTTTCTCTAATTGAAAGGATTTTTTTTTTTAAATTTATCAAAAAATTGTGATTTGAAATTTGTTTTTAAAATTTTTTAATCCAATTTTTATTTTATTTGTCCTTTTTTATGCAGTTGGCGGAACATTTACACATCATCACCTAATCTTCTCAAAAAATTCATTCTAACAGTCAAGGAATCAAACTACAGACAAATGGGAAGATTTGTCCTAGAATCCCAAATTCCATTCAGAAAAGTGAAATTTCTTAACATCAACTTCCAGGGAAGAGGACAATGCAATGACTTCATACACTTAATTGTCTATACGTTGAGGAAATCTCTTGAAATACTTTATTTTGAAAAAGTCAAGATTCATGATACTTTTGGATTTTGTTGCAAACTCTTCAATTCATTTGAAAAACTTAGATCAATTTCCTTTAAAACATGTTCAATATTTAAACAAACTAGAATTCATGGAATTTTATCTATAAAATCTATTTTGATTGAAGATTGTGATAAAGAAAGTTTTTTGTATCTTGTGAATGCAACGAGAGGAAAAATTGCTGTTAAAGAAGGAAATATGATAGAGGTGTATTATGATGATGATTAAATATTCAAATTTATAAAATATTTTTAAATTAATGACAAAATGTTTTAAAAATAAAGTTTTGAATAAAATCAAACTTAACTAAGCATTTCAAAATAATTTTCCCAGTCAAACTGCTTCTCTTAATTCCATCATTTCTCCAAAAAACTCGACTAATTCAACAAAAAAGTGTAAAAAATTATTTAACGCAAATTTTCACGGTCTTAGCTTCTGTTTTGCCGCTGCCGCCTATAAAACTCCACAAAAAATTGATCAAAGAATATTCTTCAAAAAAAAATTATTAAATGATGTTCATTCCTGCACCTAACCATAGTTAAATTTAGTGTTAAAACGATTGTGATTTCGATCGAATGATTTTAATCAAAGTAATCGAAATGAAAAAAATGATCGAAATAATTTCAATTGAAATTCAATCGAAATCGAAATGATGAATAATCATAATGATCGAAATAAAATATTATGATAATTAATTATTTCGATTGTGATCGAAATGATCGAAATTTGTATTTCGATCTTAAGATCGCAATCGAAATAAAAACAAAGGATTTTTTCCTTTGCAAATTTTCCAAACATTTATGCTGTTTTAAGCGAAACTGGACACAATCCTTTCGAAAAAACTGCACAATCTTGTATCTTATGCACATAACATGCTTAATATACCTAAAAGAAGTGCTGGAAGTGCTTGGTTCCTGAGATCTCACCACCTCTCTAAAATGTCATGAATCGTCGAGAAATCAAATAAAATTTTTTTGGTCAGTTCCAGTCAGTTGGACATAACCAGTTCCTTGCACTATTCTTGATAAGATTGAAGAAATCTTTGAAATAGAAACGAAAAGTAACGAAAAATCCTAGGATACAATAAGTTTCAGTTGTATTTTTGCAAGGAAAAGTGGAAAATGACAGCCTGAAAATAAGGAACAACTCAATCGGCAATAAAGCAATTTAAATTTTAAAGAGAAAGCCAAAAATTTCACCCATTGTTTTTTAGAACATGTAGAACTATTTTTTCTTTAGTTAATATAGAGAAACTGGTCATGTCCAACTGACTGGAACTGACCAAAAAAATTTTATTTGATTTCTCGACGATTCATGACATTTTAGAGAGGTGGTGAGATCTCAGGAACCAAGCACTTCCAGCACTTCCTTTAGGTATATTAAGCATGTTATGTGCATAAGATACAAGATTGTGCAGTTTTTTCGAAAGGATTGTGTCCAGTTTCGCTTAAAACAGCATAAATGTTTGGAAAATTTGCAAAGGAAAAAATCCTTTGTTTTTATTTCGATTGCGATCTTAAGATCGAAATACAAATTTCGATCATTTCGATCACAATCGAAATAATTAATTATCATAATATTTTATTTCGATCATTATGATTATTCATCATTTCGATTTCGATTGAATTTCAATTGAAATTATTTCGATCATTTTTTTCATTTCGATTACTTTGATTAAAATCATTCGATCGAAATCACAATCGTTTTAACACTAAAATTGGAATCACACCTTTTCAATTCCATTTGATCAAGAGCAAGTCATTTACTTCTATACAGAATGCATGATGCGGCACACACCGTTAGAAGATTGGATATGAGGAAGGAGAAATTATAATTTTATATAAGCAGCTTCATTAGATAATTTAACATTTAACGGCAACATGATTTGCAACTTTGTCGTTAATATATTTTTATACAATTGGGAATTAAAAATAGTGAAGAATGAAAGAGGCAGATGAAGAGAAATTATGAGGAATGGATGAGGAAAGTTGAAGTGTTTTGAGAACGTTTACTTAGGACGTTTGCCTTTTTGGAGGATTTGAACTATAATTTTTGTAAGAATTTTCTAAAGAAAAATCTTTGACAAAAAATGTTGCAATATAAATTTTATGCACATTCCAAGTAAAACAACCACAAATTTCAAAAATTTAATAAATTCTTATGCTTAATATAAAACCATGACTTGAAATTAAATTGTAAATTTTCAACACAGAATTCAAGAAATCTAAATGAAAAGTTTGCAAATCAATAAATTTAACTCAAAAGTAGAAGGTTCAAATCCTTGATTTTCTCATCTAATGTCTATTGTCATTGAAATATATATTTTTTTGCATCCTTGATTGCTCCAAAATTCACGAAGCTTCACAGTCATCAACATCATCATCATTACTAAAAATTTGCTAAAAATTGTAAAAGGCAAAATGTGTCATGTTCATTTGTTAATAAATACATATCGGTTCTCGATGCATCAGCAATCATCTCATATATGCGTAAGGTGTGCAAAATATAATAAAATATAAAACAAGTTGCATCAATATTTGGTCAAAACAATGTGTAGTTCATATTTGTAATATTGCAGTTTCCTCTCTCAATGCTATATTACTGATTTTTTTACATAAGCTGCATATCTTTGCAGTAACAGCAGTCGATGTTGCACAATCAAATATGCAAAAAAAATTAAATATTTTTTTTTTCTCTAAGGAAATTCTACTGCGTATGGAAAGAAGTATGCAAAAAGTGACTTGAAAAATTCATTCACGTATTTTTATATTTTACGTTTTTCATGCATGATTGATGCCATTCAGGGCATTGTCATAGTTGATGATTTATAAGTGATGTGATCTATTAAATTATATCAATTAAAATAAAATAAAAATATAAAGCATGTATGAATGTTGCCCCGTTTTTCAAACAAGCTGCGTAAGTAGACATAAACATACCATCAATGTACAATGTGTTGCATATGATAATAGTCATAACAGTCACTAGCCACCCCGGCTATTTGATTCCATCTACGTCAAATATACTACATATCCAATTCATTAACGATTGATTGTAAAAAATTGCTATTGATTGAAATGAGTTTTTGATACAAAAATTAAATGAGATGGGAAAGTTTTGAGGTTGAAGATTTAGTGTTTGAGGTTAAGGCGCATTTTTTTAGGATTTTAAATATTTTAAAGGGCTAAAAATTTTTCAAAAATACTTTTAGTTCTTATTAGAAAATTTCCAAAAAAAACAGCATACAACAGCACTGATTTATGAAGCAATAATCCTTAGGATTCGAACCTCTAATTTTATTGCTTTTTTCGAGCCTATAAAATTTTTTAATTTTCCTTTCATATAATTTTTGTAGTTAACAGCCTCATTATTTAAATATAATATAAAATATTAGATGTGTCTCCGTGTGTCTCAAACAAATATAAATTTAAAACACAAAAAGAAAAAGAAAACAGAGCTTTTTCGAGTCAGTCAGACAAAACAGTCCACTAATCATCCTCATTCTCGTCAGCAACAAAAAAGCACATTGAAAAGTACATCGCGCTGCGGAGGGCATAAATTACACAGAAAATGAACAAACGACACACAGAGAGAGATATTTTTATTTATTTTATTAATTAAAATTGTGTAAATAAAAAACTCATAATATTAACATTCCATATACGTCAATTATTTATGATGTCAGCCATATGTTGCTTTTTGCTTATACACATTCATTGCAAACTACTGAATATGTAGCTTGATACCTTCATGTGTAGCATTATGAAAGGTGGCTTTCAATGTTCTCCTCATTTTTTTTTTGTCGAACTGCTGCTGCTGCTGCTGCTTTGTTTCACTGCAGTACCATAAATTTATTGCAAACTATTGAGTGTGTGTCTGACTGACGGATTGCTATGCATTTATGCACTTTCATTGTAACTCTAGCATTTGATGTGAGAGAATTTAAACTTGCAACTCGCATATCGTCGCTTAATAATTTGTCATAAGAATTTATGGCAGCTATGGTATTTGTACTTGATATGATCATGTAAACGTGGTCATAATTACAAGTATGGAACTGACAATATTTTTATTTTATTTTATTTCATTTTTTTCGCTTTACTTTTTATGTGTGAGCAGCAATCGCGAGATTCCAAGCTAAATAAATATATTTTTTTTTATTTTTGTTTCAAGTTTATTTTATTTTATGTTTATATGAACAAAATATGAAATATGCAATCACAATTCAAAAATAGCGGGAATTTCTGCATTTTTTCATTGACGCTATTCCACAGAGACCACCAAAATGGTTGAGTAAAAAAGGTTTGATTAGTAAAAAATTAATAACAGAATGCATTGGCCTAGCATTTTGAATTCATACAAATTCTAGGAATTGAACCTATTGCAATTTAGTTTTTCTTTATTTATACTTTTTATTTATGAATCTAATTTATAACCATTTAAGTTGCAAAATCTTATAAATATCAGTGAAAATTTGATCAAACTAATTCCACAACTTCATATTAAAGGGGTCGTTCATTTTTGACGTCCATCAAAAACGTCGATTTTTAGACCCTCTCCCTCTCCCCCTCTGTCACAAAATCTTCATTCAAAAAAAAAAAATCCTATTGTTTGAAACTGTCACAAAGCTTCAGACCCTCCTCCCCCTCCCTTCCTAAAAATTGAACATCATAAGTGAATGATCCTAAACGTAATTCAAAGAAAAATCATTACAATATCATAACGCATGGTAAAAATTATGAGATGTTGAAAAACGTGATGAAATGTACAACAGATGATAAAATAACATGAAAACTAGTTGCTGTTTGCTTCTGGAGACAAAAATGTTGTACTTTATAAATGAATTACAAGCTTCATATTTCATAACAAATTGAGAAATTTATTGATTGTGTTTTTCTGATAAAAAAAATGTTTATTTTTATAATTTTAAAATCTCATAATATTTTCTCTCACACCAGTTGAACAAAAACTAGTGACTAACTGCCACGTCCGTATTTGGAATATTGTAAACATTTTGTTGTCATCTTGTATCTTGATCAAGTGGACACTCAAGTTTCATTAACGGAACAGCAATAAAATAATAATGAAAATAAATTTTCTCTGAATTAAATTTTCATTGTGCTCGAAATAATAACCACTTATCCTCGGCACCCCTCAACAGCTTACAAAGTACATTATTGATGAAAAACTTTTTTTTATATTTTTGTCAACGATTATAATTTTCATTATATTTATTTACATAAAAATTCTTTGTCATTTTCAATTGCAATTCTCATTGTGTTCTCTTAAATTCAATTTTTACACCCTCTAAACATTCCATTTTGCAGGCAACGAGTGGAAGAAACAGGAATATTTTAATCCCCTACAATCTCATCGCATTATTAAAAAATTATATACATTTTTCTCTAGTCTACTTATGCATTATAAAAAAAGAGATTGTTGAATAGAATAAAAGTAAGAATTGAATTTAAAGGAAGGAAAAGCATTTTTGACAAAAAAAAAAAAATTAAAAAAATATACTACGGAGGAACAAGCTTTCATATTTTTCTAGACTATAGGAATTGAACCTTTGATTAATTAGAAATAATTTAGATTTCTTCTAGAAGAGTTTATTTTCTGTTAACTATTTTTTGTTAAATTTGTTTTAAAGTCTGTTATAACGAAAATGAAACATTTGAAAAATTTCTGATTACGGCTTTTCCAATAATTTTTCAGTGAAGATACCAATTTATGAATCAACTAACGTTACAGCAGTCAACCAGCCAAACCATCATAAATACAACTCATCATTCAAATTCCAAAAATAAAAAAAATCCAAGCACAAACACAAGAAATGGTGTTGATGATGAATCTCAAAATGCGACAAGTGGAATTGAGAAGAAATTTTTCACAGCAGGATTACATAGCATTTTATTATTTAATATTATAGCCATTATGTATGAGTGAAGTGAAGTAAGTAAGTAAATGAACATAACATGTTGATAATTTCACACTCATTTCTCTCTCAATCGACTTTAGGACAGATGTTTTTTTACTTGTACATATTTTTATACTGCCGCTAGCTAGATACTCAATTTTTTTAGGGGTCGATGCTTATGCTGAGCAGGCGAGAAAAATTATAATTTTATGATGATGAAAATTCCCTTAACAATGACGGGAGGGAGAAGCGATTCAATCAAAATATAATTCATAATTGAAAAACAAGTGTGAGATGGGTATTAAGGATAACAAGACAGACATTCAGTTCAGTTCAGTGTGGAAAATAAATAAATAAAGTGCTTTTTCATTCACCCGCGTAATAGCTTTTCTGTTTGACATTATAAATGGCATATCGATAGTCTCAAGAGGGACGTAACTCGATGACAAGCGAAGGAAATGGGGTTGAAATTATAGGAATTATGAGGAATAAAAAATTTTTTACACTTTACAAAAAAAAGTGTCATAAAGTATATTAAATTCATCTGTTTTAAAGCCGATTAATGCGTAAAGCTAATAATCGTAATCACTTTTTATTAAATTTTCAACTCACTTTTATTTTGATGATTTAATTAAAATGTGTTGAAAAATTGCTTTTTAAAATGTGAGTTTTCGGAGGGGTTCAGTTAAAATGTGAAATATGATGAATAATTTTTTATTTACTTAATTTAATTTGATTTTTTTTTTCAATCTGGATTTTTTAAAAAGCTTGATTATTGTTTTTATTGTTTCGATTAAAAAATTAAAAAATCTGAATTATTTACATAATGCTTTTTTTAAATTACCTATTCTTTAATTCATAAAAAATATCAGACAATATTAGGTTTGAAAATTTGAGTTAGCCACTAAACACCAAAAAAAAAATCTAATCGAAACAGATCCCCACCCTAAAAAAACACAAAATAAAAATAATTCAAATTCAAACTCAGTCACACATTTATTACCATAAACAAAAATCTCATTTACTGAAAATTGCAATTGTGAAAAGATAAATTTTACCTTCAAGAGTCATTAATAGAGTGGAATATAAAGGAGGCATTAGAGTGTATATATGCGAATAGTACTTTGAGTGTGGCAAGCAACGATAAATCTTTCTATATTAAATTTATTTTCTGCTTCGCTTGCGCATCGACAGCAAAATATTTTTGTCGGATGCTTTATTGTTTGAGGATGGATGCTTGAGGGGGTTGTGGAGTTTGGTTGATGGTGTTTTGACTGACTGTCTTTTGCATTTATCAAAATTTGATTTTTTTCAGTATATTACGTCAGGGTTAGAAGGATCAATTAGAAATTTTTTCTTCAAATCTCTGGTTTCATCTTTGGATCTTTAAGGTTTGGTGCTCAAATTAATATACATTTTGTGTCTAAATATACCTCTCGTAGCCATTTTACAAAATTTGTATTTTTAATAAAATAATGATCAAGTTTGATTGAATATTTTTATTTTTCCGGTCTAAGTTTCATTAATCCATAAAATGGCACTCTAACTCAAATATCCCCAAAAATGCGTTATAATTCCCAGGTAACCACCCACCCAGTGCCTCAACATACACACAAAGTCAAGACAATACAAAAAAAATTATTTTTTGTTGCTCTCCACATTTCATTTAATCAAAATTCTATGAATGTTCTGAAAATATTGTCTCATCTTTTTTTTCATTTCATTTTATTTTTTGTTATTGTCTCTACAATTTGAATTTATGGTGGTGCTATTACTGTGCTGTTTGTTATAATATTCTCTCCACCATCTTTGCCATCATTCGAAAAGCATAAAAATAAAAAAAGACACACTGTGAGAGTGAGGAATAGAAGGAAAAAAATATTTATATAGATATACATATAAAAACAGCAACCAAAGAACAACACGAAAAGGCAGCATCGAAATGAATAAAAAAGGGGGATAATAATATTATACCAAGTGAAAAAGTGGTGTGGGAGAGTGAGGGAATGCTGATTGCAAAATAGGAGTTTATGCGTATCATTGGAGAAGCATGAAAGATGTACTATCAAGATGTGATGTGAATATATAATAAGTAGCATGCTGATGCTTAATAATAATACTGAGGGTGCTACAGCATAGCTACAAAATAAAAATTATTCTTCATATACATTCCACACTGTAGCTAGCTTCTCTTTCTTTTTTTTTGTGTATCGCTGACAATGCTAATGTTTATGGATGTAGAATCATGGAGGTATAGAAGCGAAGCAATAATTTTCATTTCTGTTGCTGCCAGTGCTTCAATTTTATTTTTATCATGATAATATTTACCTTCATATACAATCGATAAGTATACTTAAGGCTTACACAAAATGGAAGAAGAAGGGATTTACTTGCTTGCTTTTCTTTTTTTTCCCTTTTTCTCGTGCAACAACAACAGCAGTAATAAGCAGCATAGCAGCATAAAAATCTTGAAGAAGAAAAAAATTTATTTGATTTTTTTCCGATAAGCTCTTTTTTCTCGGTATTTTTTTTACTTCGTTTTTTGGGTGGTTGTGAAAATTTTTTAAGGTAAAAGAATTAGACGAATTGTTGAAAATTTGGCTGCCTGACTTGTTCTTGTTGAATTTTAAATTTTTACGACATTAAGTGAGGGAAATTCAAGGTTCACGTGAAAAGTTTAATAGGTTGAAAATTTAAGATTTTTATACTGACTTTAATATCGGTAAATTTATCATGATTCAAATCCTATGAATTAAGATTATTCATGTCTTGAATTCTGGTTAACACCTTTTTTTTGCTAACCTTAAGTTCAAATCCAAAACTTCAAATCTTCATTTGACAGTTTTATGAAAATGCGTTTCAAGTCCTTTGAAATTTCCAACATTTTATAAGAAAAATTCTTCCTATGCATATCTTTCTCCATTTCCATTCCTTTTACTCTCTCTCCTCATTGTTATATCAACGTATATAAAAATTGCTAATAAAATGTCAGAATAGGAGAAGAAAAAAAAACCTTTTGTGATATAAAAATTTATTTGTCGAATATATTCAATCGAGTTATATTGCACAAGATAAATCCCTTGATATATATATTTTGCTGTGATATGAATTCAAACTGAGAGTTTATGCCATTTTATTTTTCCTTCCATGCTGCTTTGATATGGGTGGCATGTCGGATATTGAGAGAACGGAATGGAAAAATATATATATATATAAAAAAAATATGTGGAGAAACTCAATTTGATATCAATCTTATGAAATTATGATTCTTTCGAATGGATTGTGTGAGAAGCTTGCGCAGTAGCTACAATGATTTCTTTTTGTTGTAATAATCTGCAGATTTATTAGAAATGAGGAACAAGAAAACAAAATTGTTCTTATCCTGACAATTTAAACCTTTGCACTTGCACATCCATAAATGACTGCATGTTAAGATCACTATCAGCATAAATGGCATTTAAAATCATGTTTGTTGTGAATATTGTCATAAGTTTAGTAACAAACACGCACCAAAGGGATAAATCAGTGATGAGAAAGGCCAAAACGTTTAAGTAAACAATTTTTTTTTGATGATTTATTTTTATGCTTCACATTCTCGCCTACTTATAATCACGACACGTGACTTGTTTTATGTAAACATGTAATGCCTCTTTATTTTTATTTTCATACATACATACATATTGTAGGATTTCAGATTGGAATGTTTTATTTGTTATAATATGGAAAATGAGATGTGAGTTTGTTGATAAATTTGAATTTTAGATTGAATCGGGTTGATTAGTAAATTGATGAGAAAATTTATTTGTCGGATTATGATTAGAAAAAAAGGGGAAGAAAGGATTCTTTTTTGTGTGAAGAAAGTTGGATTTTATGATGGAACTGGATGATTTTTTTGCTGAAGTATTAAATTAAAATTTGAAGTCAAGTTGGCATAGTTGAAAAAATCATTAATGTTAATGGCAAGTTAATGGTTCAAATCCTAAATTATAAAAATTGTCTAAGTATTTATATCGTAGAACACTTTTTTTTTGCTTCGTTCCATCAAAATTTTTCTCTAAATTCTCTCACAATCCCATCATAATTCACATGACATAAAAAAATTAATTTCATCATAAATCTTCAGAGAGGAAAAAGAGTCATTTAAATTAACCAAAAAACAAAGCATCTTTTTTCTTATTTTTCCAATTTTTCTTCCTCTTCTCATTTTTAATTATTTTGTCATCACAAATTTATGCACACAGCTGTTGCACGTAAAAGTCTATTTAAGCCCCGAGAAAGTAAAAGAAGAAATGAATAAAAAAATTTTTCTTTAAAAATCTATATAAGAAAATAGAGAATAAAAATGACAATAAAATGTACAGAAGAAAAATTTTTATGACAGGCCATTTTAACTTCCACGCATCGCGTGTAAGTTATTGGTTTCACCCAAAATGCCCATTTTCGAGTTCACTATGTTCCTACCACTTTTATGAGAAGTTTTTGGTACCAAAATGTGCGTCTCGATGAGTAGATTCATAATCTACAGGAATTTTTCAATTTAAAGGCTATTAAAGGGGTCAAAAAGCCAAAAAACTGATTTTTTCGGTCATCAAATTTTGTTATCAGGGTCACAGCTTCACCATTAGACTTTTAGGAACTGATTCTTTTGCCATATGATCAGGCAACATAAGCAATTGGGGGAATGGGAGTTAACTTTTTGATATATGCGTTTTGGTCCTTCGCTCCGCTCAGCAATGGTTCATTCACTTCGTTTCATTCCGCACAGCTCTTCACAACTCCCAAATGAACCTAAAACGTTTCTTAAAAGTGCCATTTCGTACATTAAGGAATCTATAAAATGCAAATTTCACAAATATTAATACAGACTACATTTTTTTAGGAGTTTAGTAAAATTTATGATTAATATTTTATACTTATGAAATAGAAGAATATGAAGTACAGCTCGAATGTTAAACATAAAAAAAATCAATTTGTTTTTTCCGAAAATTTTTATAATATTATAATAAATGTATTTATAATCTATCGTAAGTCAAGCGTGGAAGTTCGTGGCTTTCTACGTAAGTCGTGTTTTTCTTTTCTTTTTCTTTCTCCTACACAACAATCACGATGAAAATGAGATTATTACATAAAGAAGAATTCTTTTTGGCAGAGTTAGAACTTTTTTGAGGTTAAGAAAATTATTGAAAAATTTATTTTGATTGGTAAGAATTCCTCAAACTAATAAATTGAAAAATGGTTGAATGAGATTCGAACTCATTACTTGATCAAGAAAAAATACATTTTTTCTGTAAGAAATTTTATAATTCACAAGAGAAAAATTCTTGAATTTTTTTTAAGGATTAAATTCAAGTTTGCGAAATCTTTCTAAACTTGTTTCAAATTTAAAAAAAAAATCCTAAAAAACAACTCTGCAAAATTTAATTCCCATTTTCTCATCTCCAAGTCGATTCTATTCATGAAAATATTTTTTAATTGTTTCTATTTTGACTCCTTTATTACCTAATATTTATTATTGTAATCTTACAGTCACATTCCAATGTTTTGTGTCTCTTTTCGTGTTTTCATTGTCTTTATTATCGTCTAAGAGATGAGACGAAGGGAGAAAGGCATTCGCGTATCTTTACCATAAATCTGTCAAATAGAACTAAGCACACAAAATATACATTAAAAACTTAATAATTTTTTGAATATAGTCATCTTATACATATTGTACGACCCATCCAAATATGAAAATGAAAATGGAAGGGTTAATTGCTTTGCTGGTTTTCTTTAAGAATTTTTACTCGACTTAAGCCCCCGAGGATGAAATTTGTCACATGTTTTTATGGAGAAAATCATGAAAATGAGACACAAAAAATCTCGGTGAGAAGAGTTATGGATGGGCGACGTGAATTTTACGAATTTATGGAATGAGATTTTATTTTGATTTTATAAAAATATTTTTTGTGTTGCTGAATAATTTTTCGGGAGGATTACAATTTAAAGTCATGGGATTTATTAAATTACTCATGGAATGAGTTTTGATATTTTATGAGATTTTGAGTTGGAAAATGATGTTTTTATGTCTGGATATTTGCTGTAGTTTATGAGAATATGGGGAGATCTGTATATTTTTGAATTTATATCAATAAATTCCAACTTCATACTTGCCATCTTAACACTTTCTTAAACCCTTTCTCGTTCCTTAAATTCCTCAAACTCCCTCCTCAATAAAAAAAACCCACAAAAAAATTCAAAAATTCTTAAATAATTTTTTTGTACATCTATTTTTAATGTTGATACATAAAGTTCCCTTTCCGTAACTTCTTTGTTCTTCTTCTTCTTATCCCCACAACCTTATTTTAAATCATTTCATAAACCACAGAAACTTTCTCTTTCAAAAAAACTCATTTCTTATGTATGCATAGACTTTTTCATACACATTTAAATTATTTTTTGTGTTCAAACTTCTTTGAATTGAGAATGAAAATTTTGCTTCTTTGAGTTTATTGATTGGAAGTTTCTGAGGAATGTGGAATTTAAGTATGTCATTTTGTCAGAATTTATTCAAATTTTAAAATTAAAGAAATAGTTCAATCGATGGTAATTTTGAAAAATTGCTAATCCATCTTGATCGGGTTCAAATCCTGTATTTCTAAATAAATTTAAAATTCTACTGTAGTGGGATTCGTATTTTTTTTACTAATATTTATATAACTTCAAAATGTTCAAAAATTAATTTTAAATTATAAATTTTTTTGTATAATTTTGTTCTTACATAAATTAATTTTGAACATACAATTGTTTCCCATTTCTTGCATAATCTTTCACATACATCATCAAAAAAACATCACATAAAGAATTTCATTCAATCATAGACAGGCATTTTATTAATTGACATGATTTAAGCATGAATCCCTTCCATATACATATTACTTGATCTCTCACTCTATAATTTATCATTTTCGTTTCACTTCTTTTCTGACTTATTCAACTTTTTTTTTGTGTATAACTGTAATTCAGCCTGCCTAAGAAAGGGATGAAATTTATTTCGTATCTATCTCGATTTTTATTTAATTTTTCCTTCAATTACAATTTTTTTCCTCTTCATCTCCTTTGGGGTTTTTGCCTTTTTGACGCAAATTTATAATGTGTAATGTGTGCGTATGGATGATGATGATGATAATTTTTTTATTTTACTAAATTTCCTTTTCTGTTTCTCCATACATGATGATGACTACTACAGAATTAGGGGGATGAAAAGAAGAGAAAAAAAGGAAATTAATCCAATAAATTAAATGTGTGTGTGGGCAATAAAAATGTTAAATGAGTATTCAGACGGAGGCAATCGATTAGACAAATTTTTTTCTATGTTATTGGAATTTTTATGGCTGAAAATTTTCGTTCTTAATTTTGATGAGGGAGAAAAAGGTTATTTTTTCGGTGGAGGCGAAGTTTTGGATGTAAGTGATAATTTATGGCTGGAAATTTGACTTTTGGATGAAATATTGTATTAATTATGTGAAATTGTTTATGACATTGTAGTTGAGATTTATTGGGAAAGAGTGGATGAGTTGTTTTGAGTTTCGGAGTCACTTTTGGTTTATTTTGGTCACTTTTGGCTGCTCTGGTGGCGAAATGCATGTTATACTTTTGTGATATTTTTGTTAAAGATATGGTTTGAATCCTACTGAAGCAGTTGTTTTGTGTTATTTTAATTGCAAGTTAAGCAATTATTGATTCCTCCATAATCCTAAGAAAATGCAAATCATACAATCCAAAAATATCGCATCTTATCCTTTCACTCAAGCACAGTCACATTCTACATTAAAATTTACATCAGCATTGTCTACAGCCATAAAAAGTCTACAAGAACCATCAAATTCTTCATATTTTATCTCCCGATCTCCTTCAGCATCCGCTACTTCCACCCATTATTCACCCAAAAAAAACTATTTCCTTTCATGAAAAATCCATTAAAAATGATTGATTCCATTTCGATTCACAAAAAAACTCTCAAAAAAGAATAAAAACTTTTCATTTATTCCCCCATTCTTGAAAAAAAAGAAACCATCTCCCATCATATCATTCGGACCGTATTTATTTTATGCTTTCACATTTCTATATCCCCAAAGCAATAAGCTACGTAGATGGAGAGAAAATTCAGCATTCTATATTGATGATATTTTATGTTATGTCCTGTCATACATATATTCTTAGTATATTTATGGCCATTGCCATTTCTTTCACCCATGCCACCCACTAGGTCCATTAAATATGGAATCTACTCATTCTATGGGAAAATGTGCACACATATATGTGTATACAGGACACAACAACAGCACAGAATGATATGAGATAGAAAATTATATTTTTTTCCATCCATTTGCTCAATATTTGTATGTGTATTGTGTATGGGTTGATGTACAATTTTTTTACTGCCATCCTTTCACATTTATCCAATTTTTTTTCTTGCTCCTCTTTTCCCTTCGTTTTCTAATATCTCGTCGTATTGTATATATGTAAGGCAGCAACAACAACATCATGAAAAAGATATCGAAAATGTCCACACATAACATTAGATAAATATATTGTATATATGAACATGGCAATATCTATAGATGTATGAACACACATAAATGTACACATTCCATATACAAATATGAAAATGGAATGTCGAATGACCCAAAAAGTGGGTGAAAAAAGTTATTGAAAGGGGGATGTTTAGGGGGTTTGTGACTTGGTAGCAATTATTTTCATGATGGTGAGTCTCACACTGTCGGTCCAACATTATGGAATCAGATTAATTTTGAAATTATGAAGGAAGAATAAATTTACTTAAAAGGATAAGATTAGTTAAAGAACAAGTTCAGTATATGAGGACACATTTAGTTTTTGGATAAGTTCAGTTCGATTGTACAATTTGGATTAAATATGTTCATCAATTTACTTTAAATAGCTAGAAAATAATAATTTAGCTTTCAAAACACGCAACCAAAAAATATTCATCCAAGTTACACTCCCCTTATGTCGTAGTATGAGACGCATGAGAAGAAAAAATTTGTAAGGTGCTGGCCATTTCATTTCTCACCAAAGTTATGAGCATTTTGTGGGTGGCAATCCATATCTATATGGATATGTGTTTGTATTAAAGGAGAGAGAGAGAAAAAGAAAAAAAATTATTATATGTATGGAAGGGAGTTGCTAGGATACGGAGATTCAGCAGCATCAATACAATGAGCATAAGAAGAAATATAATTTTTTTATATACAAGATATTCTTTTACTTTATGCTTATATATTGCACTTGCTGTATAGCAATGGTCATAAATTGTGATATAAAAGTTTAATAAATCTAACTTAAAACTAGCTTTAATGTTACTTTATAGATATATCCTGCATACATGTATATGTTGGAGATGAAACAAGTGAAAGAAAAAAAAGATGTTCAATATATGAATGAACGTGTTTCAGGGCAAGTAGGAGAAATAGTCATGTGAGGTAATTAAAAAAGAACTTTATATTATTTTTCCTCTTTGTTCTTTCACATATCTAGGGTAAATAGTCTCATATATTACTGAAGATCTTGCCAATTAATGAGAATAAAAAGTATAAATTCAACTCATAAATTATTTAATGAAATTAAACAAAAATGAAGTTTTTGTGAGTCAAAGTAATGAAAATAATTTGAGTTGATGTGGTTTTATGATTATTAGGATTTGAACTTTTGGATTTGGGGGTGAAAATGAGAATTGCAAAAATTAATGAAGGTTGGAAAATTAGGAAAGTTTCTAGTTCGAATCTTATAGTATTGGATGTTTCGAATAGTATTATATTATTTGGACTATCATCCCATTGATAAATTGCTGAATAAAATCAATAATATCACATCTAGTCTGCAATTATCTCTTTCATAAATTCAAATTAATATATGTATCCCCTTAAAGAACATTAAATCCCCCATAAAAACTCATCATACACATCCATCCAAATATTTACATAAAACATAAATTTAAATCTCTCATACAAATCACATCAGAGAATTACACACAAAAGGACAAAGAAGAAGAAATGAAAGTGAATTTATTCCATTTAATTGTAGGTGGATTATGACACCCCTAATACGAGCAGAGCACAAAAATACAATGAAAATTTCATTCCAGAAGTGGGAAGTAAATGACACAAAAGAAACTTGCTTGTATCCTTTTTTCGGTATATACATATTGCATAAAAAGAGAAGATGAGTGAAGTTCATTGAAGCGACAATAGAAGCATTTAACTGGGGTCAAACGATTTTGATTATTTCAATATATTTGATTACTTTATGAACGAGTCGGATTATGGCAGTTGAATGCAATTCAATGTATTCAATATGCGGGAGTATTTCCACTATAATATTGAATTTGAGGAATTGAGGGATATAGCGACACACAAAAAATATTTTAATGCGTATTCAGAGATTTTTTATTTCTATACGAAAAGTGGATTTTGAGCACACAAAAAAGTGCTTTTGAATATAAAAAATTCCATTAAAGCATTTTATGTTGGGTGTTGGGCTGTGTATCGATTGCCATTCAATACGTTATCAGATTTTTTATTTTATTTCTTTCTTCATCCAATTCTATGCTGTATGAATATATTTTTTAGCATTTTTTTCTGAGGATGAATGGATGAATATTTTTTTGAGGGTCGAATGAAATTGAATTTGACAGATGATGATTATTCAATTTTTTATGCAAACTTGAGAGGATTTGGATTTAAAATTTGTTGGGGTCGTGGTGTAGGTTCCAAAAAGTTTGAGATTCTGATTCAGATCAATTTTTAGCATTAATTTATCAATTTTAGATCAATTTTTAACATTAATTTATTAATAAAAAATTCAGCAATTTTAAATGACAAATGATGATGATAAAATAAATAAAATGACACACAAATAGCATCAGCATGAAAAAATGCGTCAATATGTCTAAAATGATATATCCCTCACTAATAATAAAATAAAATACTAAAAGACTTCACGCATGCATTTAATGACAAATTTTGTGCAGAATCTAAAAGGGTTACAATTTTTTTTTTTTCATTCTCTAAATTAAAAACAATAAAAATATTGTAGCACAGAGCATTTATGGTTTCAATATACATCCAGTAATATGTAGTGTCGAGGACCATCTGTGTTTGCCCATAAACAAATATATCAAATTAATAAAAATATTCAGTTACAGTCATAATATAATATTGTTAGTTATTCGAGCACATAAAAAAAATAATAACATAAGATATGAACTGCCCTATTATATCGTGCGTATTACTCTATAAATTTCAACTTGTTTTCAATTTCACGCTTCTTCGAATTGATGACAAGAGTGAGTAGAACAATAATGTGTGTATGTATAAATAAAAAAGGAAGAGTGTAGCTTTACACTTTATTAGCTAGTTCTCGTCCCTAACTCGACAAAGAATTGAAAAAAAAAATTGTTCCCTTTACTCACAACGCACTACAATCAAAAAAATATTTAAGGTTAAATTTATGGTAAAATTCAACATGCATACAACAAATGTAACTGCTGGTCTTGTAATGTGAGTAATTTTTATATGAGTTCTAGATGTGCATAAATTTTGGGGTAGTAAAAATGATAATTTTTTATATGTTTCGGGGGTGCAACAAGGACGACTTTTACGTCCTCTATCTAATATGATAAATTGAAAAATTGTTTAAATGAATGGAATTAATAAACTTTTTTTTGTCATTCTCTTGCGACGATGAGGATTACATGGAATGAATAGAATAATTTTTTAAATGTCTTTGATTATGGTGAATTTTTGGGATGAAAATTTTGAGTTTGAAAGCATTAAAAGAAATTAAAGAAGAAGCATTTTTCTGGTAATTTTAAAATAGTTAATTAAATACACACTTGTTCTTCTAAAAAAAGAATTTCTTGAAAAATGAGTTAGCACATCCTAAGTTGTCAAAAAAAAAAAATAAAATAAATAATAGAAAATGTAACAAGGAAAAAATGGATGACGTTTTTCTAAAAAGTTTAAGAATTTTTAGTTATTGAACCTTAAAAGAATTTGATTGCGTTAAACAATAATTTTAACTTTTCTCTAGCTTTAATAAATATTTGACAAAGTGACTTACACATCACAATAATTTCCAGTTATTAAAAAAATATAAATTTTTTGCTATTATGAAAATGAAATGAAGTTATATGTTGACATATGGCTAATTGTAACAATGAGATATGACAAATAAAAAATCTGGAAGCATTAAATTGAATAATTATTGACTAATTCTCTCCCAAAAGTGTACTTCACTTGACACTTGCCGTGAATTCATGTGAATATAATTGATGTTTTTGTATTCACATAATATTTTTCTTTTTTTGAAAAATTGTGTAGTTTAGTGCATTAAAATGATTAATTTGAAGTAAAGAGGATGAATTTGAAGAGGATGAGTGTGAAGGTTATTGAAAAAATTGAGCAGTTGTTGAGCTTGTTACTGAAAATTTTCTTAGCACTTCGATGAGCAAAAATGTCAAGAAAAAAAATTAATTTTTATATGCAAAAAATAAATTTAAAAAAAAAAAAATTGTATCGATTTAAATTTTCAAAAAAAAAGTCTCTTGTATCTTGAATTAATAATATTTTTTGAATTGATAATATTTGCTTATAAAATTTAAAGGGATTCGAACCATTACATTTGTTGGAAATTATTCATATTCTGTTTGTATAATTAATTTTGTATAAACTAAGTGTCGCAAATTTTTGTATTTAAGTCAGTCAATTTCTTTATAAATTCCAAATTCACTTCCTCATTCCGTCACCCGACCTTTAAAAAATCCCATAAATTCTACCATTCAACAAAAAATAATAATCATCAATACACATTCTGCGTAAATAAATAAATAATCAACAGTAAATGCTTTAGTGTTTTGCAAATATAATTCAGCACACAAAAAAAGAAGAATAGAAGAAAGAGAGAATTAAAAAGAAACGGGAAAATCATATGTGAATGAATGATATACATCTGTATCAATTTCAATTTTTAGCAGTGATATCTATTTACACATATGTCATCTTTCATCCCTTTTATTTTATTGTGTGTCATATAAGTAAGTATTTTATGCATTAGCAAGAATAGATATATTGAATTTTAGGATAAAAATTTGTGAGTAGGGATTGTTTGATTCCGGGGAATTTGATAAATTTATAAAGTTAGAATAATATCAATAATTGAATCCCTAACAAATCTACCATCAAAAAAATTTATATTTTGACAAATATTTATCTCCTATTTTGTTGATGATGACACAGTGAACATCATTGCAAAATAAAATGAAATAAGAACTAGAGTGCGATTGCTTGTAATCCTGTCTCTCTTTTCATGCGAAGCACATACACACAGCTACAACTAAAGCTAAAAAAAATCATAAAGAAAGGAGGAAAATTAAATAAAAATAAAAATAAAGGAATTGAATTGAGGAGATTTGTGATACATGCAGAGAGTTTTATTAAACCATAAAATCTCTTTAAATTTATTAACGACTCTATTAAAATTATCGAAGCGAGGACATTTTTTTCTTCTTTATCTGTCTATCCATGTTCGTAATTTGAGAGGGCATATGGATGATTTATGGAATTCAATCTTAGAGATTTACATTTTAAATTATATTTGTAGATAAAATTTATCGTACTTTTATGTACTTTATTATATTATTGTACAGCAATGGATTTAACTTGTTATTTTGCTAAGAAGTGAAATAAAAAAAGATGGAAAATTGTAATCTCAAATAAAACATCATCAAAATTGATGGCAAATATAGAATAGGAAGGAAGCAAAAAAGTTTAAATGATAATTGTTGTTGTTGTTCTTGCTGGTAATGGAATTTTTTTTTTTTTTATTTTTATTAATTCAGAGTCTTCTTGCTTTTATTTGGCCATTGTTTTGTAAAAATATTTTTTTTTTATATTTTTAGCGCATTTTTGGAAACTTGTTTTCAAAAAGGAAGCTCAATCATACACTTTGATCGGCAGCAAAAAATCGAAGATCGAGATCTCATGATCTAGACATCGTAGAGAGCTCCGGTTTGTTTTATTAGCTTCGTTTCATCGAGTTATTGGCGGCAAATGTATTTAAAAGTCCCAAATTTGTGTTTAAACACCTTAATTAATTAATTTTTAATTTCACAAAGAAAAATAATCAACACATGACTGCAACTTCACGTCATAGAAATTTCAAATATTTTTTAACCGCTGACATTTAAAAATTTTTTGACCGTTATTTTTTACGAAAAGTTTTTCGTTCATTTTTGCAAGTTATTAGTTTGTGCATAATGAAAACACACTTGTGCATGAACAATGAATGTGAGGAAATTGAAACTGAAGGGTTTTTGATTGTTGTTGTAACATTTTTGTAAAATTATCGTTATTTTTATGTAGAATTTTGCAAGATCTGTCCTGAAAGTTGATATACTTTCAATTCGTAGCTCGATTACTGATCGCCGCGCCAAAAATGCGCTGAAGTCCCTCGATATGAAACACGAGGACTTTTGTAATTTTTTTTTTTTTTAAATTAGTATTAAAAACCTTTTTTTAACTTAAAATTTTTCAAAATTAATTCTTTTAGATTTAAACTCAAACTTCAAATTTTCGTTATATCAGTCCCGAAAGGCACAAATCGGAAAATCGAGATGAAATCCGGCACCAAGCCGGAGTGAGGCCAGCACCACTCCGGCTTAAATTTTATGCCAGCTTGGTGTTGGCTTCACACTGGTTTGGTGCCGGATTTCATCTCGATTATCCGATCTGTGCCTTTCTGGAGTAATGTTAAAGAAAGTTTTGAAATATTGAGAAATCCAACCGCGAAACTATCCCCGGAGAAATTCATATTCTTAAAAAAAACATACAAAAAAAATTAAAACATATAAAATTGACAAAAGAAGCTCAGGCAATAAGGAACTTAAGAAAAAGAACACAAAAAATGTAAAGTAAGGGTTCCCGAAGTCTCGGTCTCGACAAATTTTCGAGACTCGAGACCAAAACAAAACTACTATAGCTTGAATGTTACTCAACATTTTTCAAATATTGAGTTTTTAAATCATTACATTGGAGAATAGGAGTCATTTGAATAAAAAATTTGTAAAATAATTCAACTTGGACCAAAGATATTTAAATTAAAATTTTGGTCTTGAGTCTCGAAAAAAGCCGAGACCGGGAAATCGGGAAAGCTTAATGTAAAGCAATGAAAGCCATTTTCATAAAGAAATTAAAATCTTCATAAAGACAAAAGAAAAGGAAAAAACACGACTTACGTAGAAAGCTACGAACTTCCACGCTTGACTTATGATAGATTATAAATACACTTATTATAATATTATAAAAATTTTCGAAAAAAAAAACAAATTGAATGTATTTATTATGTTTAACGTTCGAGTTGTACTTCATATTCTTCTATTTCATAAGTAAAAAATGTTAATCATAAACTTTACTAAACTGCTAAAAATGTAGTCTGTATTAATATTTGTGAAATTTGCATTTTATAGATTCCTTAATGTACGAAATGGCACTTTTAAGAAACGTTTTAGGTTCATTTGGGAGTTGTGAAGAGCTGTGAAAGAAAATGAAAATTTCACAAATATTAATACAGACTACATTTTTAGGAGTTTAGTAAAGTTTATGATTAACATTTTATACTTATGAAAAATAGAATATGAAGTACAGATCGCCAAAACTATAATAATAATAAAAAAAAAATAAAAATGCTACTAAATCCTTTTTTAACAAATTATCAAAAAAAAGTAAAATTTTCTTTTAAAAAATTCTTTAATTGGAGTGTAAAATTATTCGAGGTCGCGCGTTAGCGCGACCGAGAAAAATTTTTGGGGGGTCGAAAAAATCAGTTTTTTGGCTTTTTGACCCCTTTAATGGCCTTTAAATTGAAAAATTCCTGTAGATTATGAATCTACTCGTCGAGACGCACATTTTGGTACCAAAAACTTCTCATAAAAGTGGTGGGAACATAGTGAACTCGAAAATGGGCTTTTTGGGTGAAACCAATAACTTACACGCGATGCGTGGAAGTTAAAAACTTTAGGAAAAAGATAAAAATTTTGGTAAAAAACGACTAATTATGTTGTATATCGGTGGTTAGAGACCATTAGGACCAAAAAAAATTTTTCATGACTTCATCCTGCCATGCGTACCCAAAAAAAACGAAAAATGGACCTTGTGGACACAGGTATGGACGAAATTGGCTGAAACTTGGCCTATACATTTTAGGCATAAATACCCCGAAATGGTTTTTGAATTAGTCAATTTGAGCTTAATACAAGCGAGAACGGTGCCAAAAATGGTCAATTTTGAGCGTTTTTTGGCCCTTCTTTGACTGTTCAAAGGTCTATAAAGTTGTGCATATGGGTAAATCTACGAATAAGCGGAACTTTCAAAATCGACTAACAATTTTTCTCAACTTGCAAAATTCAAAAAAAACCGTTGGAAACAAAATTTTTCCAAGTTTAATTTATTATTTATAATACGTAGGTTAATATTTTTATCTTAAAATCATTAATCATTGCAGAAATGATAACTTAAGTTGAGAAATATTAGTTAAAAAGCTTAAAATAGTTGATTTGCATATCGATTTTAACGGAATATTCCATTTTAAACTAGAATTGTGTTTTGCAATAATGAGTTGAAAAGTTGACAGTCTAACGCTATTTTTTACAAATATCTCTTTAATGAACCATTTAAACAAAATAAAAAGAACACATATTGAAAGGTTATAAAAAAACGTAATCTAATGTGTATCAATATTTTAATATAAGGTAATTAATTAATGAGAAAAATGATAATTTATGAATTTTGATTTTGGTAAAGTTGACAGTCTAACGCTCTTTAAACTTAAATAACTCATTAATTAGACAGTTTACAGTACTTTTATTGTATAATTATTGTGTCATTTATTATTCTTAACAATCCTAGATGCAAAAGAATCGGATAAAACAAGCTGCTTTTAAGAAATTTACAAAAAATGTATATTTTAAGCCAAAAATTCTTTCGTAGATTTGCCCATATATCAAAAAGTTAGCTCTTTTCCGGACAATTGCTTATATTGCCTGATCATATGGCAAAAGAATCAGTTCCTAAAAGTCTAATGGTTAAGCTGTGACCCCGATTACAAAATTTGATGACCGAAAAAATCAGTTTTTTGGCTTTTTGACCCCTTTAATGGCCTTTAAATTGAAAAATTCCTGTAGATTATGAATCTACTCGTCGAGACGCACATTTTGGTACCAAAAACTTCTCATAAAAGTGGTGGGAACATAGTGAACTCGAAAATGGGCTTTTTGGGTGAAACCAATAACTTACACGCGATGCGTGGAAGTTAAAAGGAAAATGGAAAATAGAAGATGAAAATGTAATCATTATTCTTTGTAATATTTATTTTTGCCTTTTTTTGCTCCTTCAAAATTATATAAACACTCATTCTCATTTCCATTTCATTTTGTTTCATATTATTTCGCTGAATCGAGGATGGTTGACGGAGAATAAAAAAAGGGAAGCCTTACAAAATGATAACAGCACAAAAAAATTCATTGTAAATGCACGATGAGAAGAAGCAAAAAAAAATTGTAATAAAAAAGAATCTTTTAATTGCATTTCCATTGTGAATCTGTATAATTTTTTTTTTCGTTCCTTTTTTTATATTTTAGTCATTGTTAAATAATGAGAAAGTTCCTCTGTTCACAAATGAGGAGGGATTTGTGCCTCAATGACTGACTTTTTAATAGTTTGCACTTTTTTTCGTTACTGACAATTTTTCTTCATCTGTTCCACCCATCACTTTTGGAATGAATTTATGGAATGAATAAAAAGTTTTTCTTTTTTGCTGTTCCTTTTCTATTTTTTTTCCTCAACTTTACTTTTTAAAATAAAATGATAACGAAATAACAGAAAAATAGAATTCAAGTTTGGAAGGAATTTTATGTTATTGAATTTTAAAGCAAGGTTAAAAATTAATTTTTATTTCAAAATTAATAAAATTGAAATTTTTATTTCAAAATTAATAAAATAAAAATTAATTTTTAAAACATAATTTTGTAATTTTTCAATTTAACTGAATTTTATCAAGTTTAAGTTGAATTTTTTTTTTTTTAAAAAAAAAACTTAGATTCGATTCAAGGTTCGATTCCTTACCAACTGTTTTGCTGGATTTTCAAATTCGGTTTACTCTTTTTGATTTAAATTTTTTACAATTTGATCTCAAATTTATTTATTTTTTTTCTTTATTTACAATCCACGCTACATCCATAATACGAAAAAAGTAAAAAAAAAAATAGAAAGCATAAAATAGAATTAATTCTACTTTTTTTAATTATGTTTTTATAACGAATAGATTTTTTATGCAAATTTCATTTCTTCTTTCGTTTTTCTATTCTATTTTTTCCCTACTTTGTCTTGCAATCACATTCAATATTTTTACGGACAATAACTTTTTTCCTCTGCTTTGTCCTTTCCATCCGCTCAAGGGACAAACAATAGCATCAGAAACGGAAAGAAAAGGACTTTTAATTGGTAAAGTTACAGAAATTCCAATTAAATTTCGCTCGAATAATGATAATTACTGAGAAAATGCAAACAAGGAAGTTTTATTGCCATTCATAGAATTGATATGTTCAAGAGAGGGGCCACGACATAAAAGTGTAAAGGAAGGGATTTAAGGATCTCATTGGCATATTATGCAAATAAAAAAAAGAAAGAAAAAGTAAGTGAAATTTAAAACCACCTCAAGTCATATTTTACGCAATAAATCACGACAAGGAAGACGTAAGAAGCTACAAATAATGTAATAATATATACAAAATCACTTTGATTGATAGGATTTTTATGGCAAGATAAACTGTTTTTGCTTGAAACTTTTGAGTTGGGGAAGAAAATCTTTTGTTTTAAATTTTTGCTGCTTGCTACTGATGATGCTGATTTGTAGGTAGATTTTTTTTTCTGGAGGAGCTAAACACAAATATGCGAGACGCAAAAGATGAATGGGGAAAAGTTTTTCTTTTTAGGTACTTTAAAATAAATAAAAAAAATGTTTTTTTTCTTGCCAAAAGAATTTATTTTTCTTCTTTTTGGTGGGTTTTAAAAATATTTGAATAATTTTTTTGAGATATGTTTTTTTTATAAAAATGAGTTGACTGGAAATATTATAATAAACCATTTTGCTACGGTTTAGAACAAAATCATTTATAATTAAGAGTTCGAATCCTCAAAAATTAACTAGATAATAATTAGCTCCAGCTCATCAAAAATTTTTTAACTATTTTTTTATTTTTATTAGCTTCCGCGCAAGCTCGGAAGCTGTTTTAGTACACTTTGAAAATTTTTAATTTTAGTAAGTATTTCCTTTAATTAGTTTTTTACGTAGATTCCTTCTTTTCTCATAACATTCAAAAACATAATTTTTTGCAAGTAATTTTCCAAACAATTCACAAGATGGCTCTTCGAACCTGCATCGGAGTAATGTCAGAAAAATTTGATAAATCGAATGTTTGTACAACTCATATACGGATAACCATCCTTTGATCGACCAACTGAAAATTGCGAAACGTACGGAAGCTGTTTTTGCAGAAAGCAAAAAAAAACATAATCGGAAAAGAAGGAGGAATTTTTTTTCTATTTCGATTGTGAAAATTCTTCATTTTCAGATGACATACGATTTAATGAAAATTGTTTTTAGTAGCGCGATTGTAAGGATGATTGAGATGAAAGGATGTAGGTCTAGCTTGATGTCTATGAATATTTAGTAGTTGAAATTCATATTTTGGTAAATGAACATCATGAGTATTTAGAAAGTATTGAAAAATCTATGAATTTCCGTTGAAGTCATGAGTTCGAATCTCATATCATGATAATGTAAAATCATGCTTTTAAATCTCGAGTTATTTACTTTTTTTACACAATTTTTCATAAAATGCGCCATAAAATTCCCAAACCAAACTGCCAACAACTCTTCATCAAATCTTCCTTTTTTACACAGAAAAATTTCATTTTTTCCCATTTTCTCTCCTTTTTTTCATTCGAATCATCATTGATCTGCAATAGACAGACACGAACATTCATTTAATTTTGCTTCAGCATCGCATCTCATCTCATGCGGACATTAAACTCCCTATCCATTCTAGTTCTGCTGTATATACACATATTGTTATGCTTGAATGTATATCATCCGTATATGAGATAGCAATTTTCAATTGTACATAATTTTCATTCTTTCCAATCATTCTGCTGTCGTTGAAAAGGGGATGGAAAGTCTTTAAGGATTTTATACTAAATTAGACATGTCATGTAACACAGTTGCTCGTCCTTTCACATCTCGTATATGACCATTACAGTATACACAACCATACGCACATTTATCTCTGGCATATTAACAATTTTATTGATGTTGTTCCTTTTTATATTTTCAATATTGGTGTATTTGGTTGTAAGTAGAAGAGCAGAAACGATGATGATGATGATGACTATGGCAGGCAGTACGGGCGGTAAATGTGTATCCCACAAAACAATACAACAAAATGCATACGAGATACAAAGCACAATTGGTATTTTGCATCGTTATCTTGCACAAATATCGATAACTTTGACTGCATAACAGGACATAGGCAAGGGAGTTTATTCAGACATGAAAAACACAAAAATACAAATTCTAATTAAACATTTTACATTTTTGATAGTCATACACGAGGAAGTCAAAAGGAATATTTGATATTTGTGTGTATATGCATGGATTGTGAGTTAGTAAAATTAGAAAATTGGTTGAAATGGAAATATTTGCTGAAGATTTTTTTTTTCAGCATCGATTATGCGATTTCTGGTTCAATGAAGCTTGATACTGATGTTTGAAAATGGAGTTGGGTTTTTTGTGTTTGATAGTGTCGATTGAAATTGTTCGTATGTTTTAAACTTTTATTAATTGAACAAAGATTTGATATAAGTAGTAAAAAAATCAAATAAAAATCAGAGGTTCAAATCTTAAGTAACTTGAAAGAATTTTTAACAAACGTTCTCTCTTAACTTTTCATTATACATTTTATTAATGTTTTGAAACAAAAAAAAAAAAAAAATACAAAAAAAAAAATTAAAAGTTATATCAACTATCAATAAATAAAAATCTTTTTAAGAATTTGTCATTCGATTATAAAAAAAAATTAGTTTAAAATTATAAAATTGATTCTAGATTAAAAGTATTAAGTTCGAATCTTTGCAAAAAGAATTGAATTTATTTTTCAGAATCTTTTTTTATTTTCTAAAATTTTATTTTTTTTAAACAAATTTTGCCAATAATACAAAACTGTTCATATTTTTAAAATTATATAAAATTCCTAGCAAAGCATTTCCCCCACACCAAATCCCTCACTACAAATTCTAAAAATAATTCTAATATATAATACGTAAAGCACCCACCAATCCCATGTCTCCGTTTCATTTTCATATCGAATATGAATCTTCATATTTTATTATATACAATATTTTTCATCCACATAAAAATAATATATAAAGAAAACAATAAAAATGAAAGGCATGAAGAAGAAGAAGGAGAAAAAGTGGGTGAGTGAGTAAGAGCGAGAACGGATGGAAAGAAAAATTATTATCTTTATATGTGTGCACAGCAGAGAACAGCAAAAAAATCCATTGAATCTTTATTTCTCCGACTGTACGTACGTATACATATCTACAAGCTAAAAAATATTTTTATCGAGGGTTGTGCAATTTTTTCTTCTCGTTCTTATTCATTCACTCACTCTCCGTTTACCCTCTCGGAACCAATAATATCTCTCTGACTGGCTTTAGCTTCGGAATATGAAATGAAAATCTACAAAAATTATGAAATATATATATATTTTTTTCTGACCGCACTTGCGCATATCCTTTTTATTTCCCACATCCTTTTCTCCATTCTCTTTCTTTTTTTCCTCCTCATATACTTTCTATGCTGGAATCACCTATGGCTTACGATGAAAGTTATGAGAGGCGATATCATAAATTTATTTCATCTTTTTCTTTCTCTTCCTCGTAGAAGCTACCAACACGAAGATGGTTTATTGTTATGAAAATTATTTCATTTACCGTCAATTCCTTCATTCTTTCTGCTTTGCAATGTGCGCCATAATCCATATGAGCTCATAAAAATTGTAGAAGGATTTAACTTTTATTTATGCAAATTTGAAAGGCTATACGGAATTTTTCTTACTTAATATTTCAAAATTAGAATAATTAGGATTTGAACCTACAAAACTGAGTTAATTTTAATTGTTTTGTTTGACTCTCTTTTTTACTTTAAATTAGGTTGGCAAAATATGAATATGTAAAAAATTAAACTTTATCATAATATTATATGTCAAAATTATCCAAAATTTATTATTAAGAACCATTTGAATATTTTTTAAAAATGATTTAACTCTCACTTTTTTAAACAAATATTGTATTGATATTTTTTTAGCAAATTTTTTAATGCACTTTAATTTTGAGTCCGAAAAGGAAAATTTAAGAATTTAACAATAACGACGCTCATAACGAAAAATAAAATTTCTAGTATCACAAGTTAAAGAAATCATTAAATTGTTCGTAGAAAGTCAACAAACTCCAAATGACAACCACCAAAATTTATATAATCAAACATAAAAATTTAAAATAAAACGTCTGCAATTTTAAAAGGGTTAAAATGTTCACATCTTCCATATTTTTTTATGCTTCGTTCATTTATTTTAATATTTTATGACGCTTCACTCAAAATTAAAATATATTTTTCTCTCCCCTTTTGTTACATCCCCTCTCAGCAAAAAATGTCACTCATTCCTTGCTATTTAATTTCTTCATCATCATCATCGTCATTATAAAATGTATCACATATATTCATGTATACACATACTTACGCAGTCAAATATTTTTTTTTGTCTTATATGAAAATGTGAAAAATTCTTATGCGAATCACATTTCAACGAAACTTGATTATTAATTTAAATCTTCATCTTATGAGAATTTCAATTAAGAATTTTTGCGCTTTTTGCCTTTTATTATTATTATACGCACGCGAAAGTGAAATTATGGGATGGTGTGCTGCTGTTATTTTGTGTATGCTCTGGATTAGGGGTTCTAATGTGTTGGAAATTAAGGCAGAAAAAAAAATTAAAAAGATAAAATGAAAGTTTAGAATATACTCTTGATCTTAAGTATCGATTAAAAATTAAAAAAAAATAATATTAAAAAATTATCAAAAGGCAGTGGGCTGCTTATTTCATAAATTACAAACTACAATTGATAGGAATCGAACCTTTAATTTGAAATACTATAATCGATATTAAATAAATCTACAACGAATTAATTGACATTTTGCAATATGTATTCAGATTACGAACCTTAAAACCCCAATACGTCTCTTTTCCTCATTTCTTAAAACTTCGTACAACATCTATATTGAGGGAGTAAAATTATATATTCTAGATATAAACATAAAAAAAAGATGAACAATTAAAATTTTATAACGCTTCACTAATATTTTCTCTCATTTTTCCTTCCTCATCGCAATTGTTTACTTAATTAAATATTAAAATGAAATGAAAAATTTTACTCGTACTAATTGAAACATTTTTTGTTACTTAAGTAGAATATGGATTTTCAAAACGAAAAAAAAGATTTTATTGAAATTGAAGAGTTTGAGGGAATGAATTCTTGTTTTATAAAAAAATATTTAATCTAAAAAAATTAAATACTGAAAAGCAAATATTATATTTGCTGTTATATCAAAATGTAGGATTCGAACCCTATAAATTAGAAATCAATAAATGAAATTTCTTAACTTAACTGTTAATTTTTTGAACACTTTAGAAAATTTTTAGAATCAAGCAAATTTAAAATTCATCTGAAAATAAAATAAAATTTTGAAAATAAAACAAATATTTTTCTTTTGATTTTATAATTTTTATATTTTCTTGCGTATTTCAATAATTACAATTTAACTATGTACAAAAAAGATTCCTTCCATCTTTACTTATCTTGCAATTTTCATTTTTTTTTATTTTTTCATTGTGAATAAAATTTTTATTTAATATTTTTTTAAATTTATTTACTACAATTTAAAAAACTGAGAAAAGAAAAATTAAAAGAAATAAAAAAGGTGAATTAAAGTTTAAATTTATTCGCTATTTTGCGAGTGAAACTTTATTAAAAATTCAAATTATATTTTTTTACTTCTTTTTCTATCATTTTTCTTTTCATTTATTTATTTTGTTCGAAACTAAACATATTATCACAAAAAATTATTGGTATACACATTTTGCAAATTTGTCTCTTACATCGAAATGATAAAAATGTTTAAATAAATTTATATTTTGTTTGTGTTTTATGCAATTTTTTTTTACAACTAAGTGCTTTAATTGAAGAATTTTCTTGGATTTTTTTTCTTTTTGCAATTTGTTGAATTTATGAAGAAGTATCAGTTAGGGCAAAGTTTAGTTTTTAACATTTTTGTTTTTTATATTAGGCATTTTCAAATTTAATGATTTTCAAAACTTCAATTTAGAGAAATTACTTTTTCTTGCTACAATGTTGGTAAATTTAATTTTATCTCTACAAAAATATAAAAACTTTCATCACCTCAACTGAAACTTTAATTCATCATCAACATTTAAATTTTTACCGCCTTTTATTTTTGATTTCATTTTTTTTAATAAGACAGAAAATATTTTTTGCTTATTCTTTTACAAAAACCAAGTTAATGCCAAATATTTTGTGTACAATTTTTTTTCTAAACAATTTTTTACATGATTTATTTTCCTTCCTTTACTGCCTCAAATTGAATTTAATTGAAAAACTTTTTGAAAGCTTTCATTTTATTTTTGTTAATAATGTTTATCAATTTGTTTCGCAAAAGTGATGGTTTTTGGGGGGTCGTGATTGATAGATTATGACAAAGCTAGTAATTGAAATTAAAAATTTTATTTCGAAAATTTTAAAATTCCAAATTTTTTTATTCAAACCCATCAAACCCCCCAAAAAAACCTTCACTTTTTCAATTTCCCCAAAAAGTTCTTTCCATTTCCAACTTTTTGCCATCAAACAATAGAAAAAAATTTCAATTAAGCAAAATAATCATCCGAAACAGAAAGAAAATCTTCTTTGTCTATTATCTAACATCCTGTCACGCCATCTATAAGTTTATTGAACTCTTTATTTGATACTTTCTTTTCTTCTTTTTAATGTAAAAAACAGAAGATAATTAAAAGATGAAAATTGAAAAACAACTTGTACCACTTTGCAATTATTTACTTAATCGATAACTTTTTTTATATTTTAATTCTTATTCTTTCTTGCATTACAACTGTGCAGGTATATTTACTTATTTCATATCCATTCATCCATTCTTCGGTTAAGTAATTTGAATTTCTCATGATTGTGAGTTTTTCGGGGGGTTAGGAGAGATGAAAATTGGGATGTTAAAGGTTTCAATAATTCTTCAGGAAGCTTAGATTTTCAACTTAAAATACCCCCAAAACATCAATTGAATTCCCAAAAATATTGCAAATAAAAATTAAATAAGGAACTAGTGCAACGACCCTCTCAAAAAAGTTATTTTCCCCACCTCAAAGCCTCAACAGACAATTCTCAACACTTTAGCAACCAAAAAAATGAATCTAGCAATGGACGAACTGATTGGTGTGAGGCATGTCTCTCTTTCTCTATTATATAATTGGGACAGATAATTGTGACGTGGATGAGTGGGTGGGTGGCTATAGTAGTAGTACATATGTATTTAAATTGTATGTAGATAGAGCTGTACACTTTCGCTTTTAATTCGCTTTAATTTGATATGTCAAATGTCTGTCTGTGTGTTATTTTTTATTATTTATTTTAAATTCTCCATCTCGTCTCGCTCTCACTTTAAAATGAAAATTTTTATCAATTTCTAACTTTTTTGTTTATTTTGTAAAATTCATAGACACATTTAATTAAATTTTTTCATTTAAATTACTTCATTTTTTTATGAATTTTTGTTTATTTTTTTATACACAAAAGTCTTTTTTGCATTTTTTATGGACCATTCATCAATTAATCGGATTTTTCCCGTACAATTTTTTGTATTTTTATTCACAATTTTATTTCTATTGATTCTATCAACTCGCAGCAATATTTTCTGGCATTTCATTCAACTTGTTGCACCACTTTTTGAGCTCAGGCTCATCGTCTTTGTATGCAAAATCTTCATCATTTGATTCCTTTTCAATGCCATTCTCCTTCATCTCGTCATCATCATCACCAACATTATTTTTGTCGTCACCACCATTAGTGTAGTTTGATGGCGATCGGGATTTTTCCAGTTTTATAGCAAAATTTATCTGTTGGTTATTATTGTTGATTGTGGATTGTGAGTCGCTTGTGTGTCCACCGCCTGATGACATTCGAGATTCATCGCCAGAATTTGAGTTGCCAAACATGTCACGAATTTTATGGGTTAGCATGTGCTATTGGGAGAGAAAAGAGGAAAAATTTAGTAAAATTATTCTTTTTTGGATGTAAAATGGGTTCGTGGTGGAGATTTTTGTGATTTAACCTCAAAATTTAGCAAAAAAATTCCAAAAATGAACTATCCCAGAAATTCAAATTTTATGAGCTTGTAAAGGAATCGAACCTAGCCGCATTCAATATCTTTATATTTTCCATTTTTTTGACATTTACTAATTGTGATAGGTTTAACATTTGACCAATGTAAAAACATGAACTAGCTCAAAATATTATTCTTAATATATCAACTTAATAACTCTAAATTTTATTATTTTATTAGGGATATTAAACATTCATCACAAAATTCTTCATTCCACTCTACAAAAAAAAATCGAGATGCACGCATATTTCACAGAACAGCTCAACTCTCGTCCATAAGTCAGCATATCGCCTTTAATTACCTGTTTCATATTGCCCTGCAACGATATAATCAAATAATAAATTTTAATTTAATTTATTTTCTCTTTTTTTTCGTATATATATGAAAATATTCACATTTGTCTGAGTATTATTTTTCATACATTTTATTTTTATTTTTATCATTTCATATACATTGTCACACATCGCTTGAAGCTTTAAAAATCCGGCACAAATAATATATATAATGAATTAAAATGTTAATCAATAAATTAATCGACACAAATAAATGAAATTGCGCTGTTTTTTTTTTGTTCTCTTTAATGAAAATTAAATATAACTTTTTTTATTCTGTCCATTGTCGTTACTGCTGCTGCTTTTATATTTATGGCATATTTGATCATTTGTCAATATATTTTATAGAATTTTATGTCGCTTGTTTAAAATGACATCGAAAAAAAGGGTTTAATGATGATTAACTGAAGTTATTATTAATTGATTTAGTAATTGTCAATAATTGACATCGAGATGAATGGTGGAAATTTGCTTAATGGAATTTTATGTAAGCATTTGATTTGAGAGAGTTGATTATGTTCATTGATAAATTGATAGATGAGAAAATTGTGTTAATTTAAATAGTGGGGTGTGATTAGGCTATGAATTTTGAAAAATTAGAATTTTAAGATAATTTAAATCTCATTGAAATGAACTTCATAATGTAAAATTTTAAAAATCAGGACATTCTATTTCAAAATTTATAAAATTTTCAGCCGTTTAAAAAAAATATATTTTTACCAATCTAGTACAAATCAATCAGAAACTCTCAAAACATGTCCCAAAATACCATCTTAAATCCTATCAACAGCAAATCAGTCCACAAAATCACTTCATTCAACCCACAAATTGTCAAACTTAATCCCTGATAGTCATTATTTAATGACTTGTAATTCAAAAAATTTTTTATGTAAAATTTCAACATGATGAAAATTTTTTTATACTTCAAAAATTACATTCTTCTTCTTAATTTTCCACATTTACACAATGAAAAAATATATAATTTCGAGAGAAAGAAAATTGAGATGAGTTTATTTTAAGACAAGAAATGCGATTAAAAGCGATTTAAGTTGAGGAAACGCGACTGCTATAACAAAAGAAGAAGTAATTTTTTTGTGTATTTGTCACATTCGTAAAAAAAGATATTCTTTGTTGTTGTTGTTGCTCATTCTCATATTGTTATCTTACGGTGGCATTTAATCCGACCGCTGATGATCATCATGATGTGAGAGAGAAAATAAAAACAACGATGCGAGTGGAACATAATGTGACAATATATTTTGGCTCGATATCAAAACATTTCTAATATAAATCTATTCATTTTCATTCTCAATTTCATGCCTTTACAGCACACGAAAATAAATAAATATAAATTTTTTCTTCAGTATTGAAAGAAATTGCCGCGATGAGTTTTTTTTTTGTTATAAAAAATTTAAAATTTATTTTCAGCACTATTGTTAAATGTGTTGTTATTATTTAAACATAGAGAATAAAAAATTAAGAGAATATAATGTGCCTATCAATTTTCTTACGCGCACGATCCACTTCGTTCATGCTATAATTGCTTTTGGCGGATATATGTTGAAAGAGTTGTAAATTATCGTTGATAATTAGATAATCTGATTGCCTACATGAGTTTTTCTAATGTGAAGGTTAAAATTCGCATGAATTAGAGGATGATTTTAATTTATAAATTTTAAGTGAAATGACGTGGTGTGGGACGATTTTTAAATGCGGATATTTGGGGAATTAAAGAAAGTTTTAAGGGGCCAAAAGGTCTGCAATTAATAAAATTTTGTTTTATGTACATGCTTAAATTCAAATCCTATGGAATTGCTGATATTAATTTACTGTAAAAAATCATGTAAAACTTGCGAAATTTCACAAAAATTTTACAAAATTTTTAATCAGTTCAAAAATCTATAACCATTCACGCAACCATTAAAAATAAAATTACTTAATTCTCTTATCTCACTGCCATCTTCTTTTTCATTCGAAAATTTCAACTTTAATTAAATCTGTCGAGCCATTAATTCTTTAAATTTTCATTCACAAAAAAGCAGCAAAAAGATTTTTTTTCTTTCATTGTCTAAATGTACTTTAAGTTGTTTTGAGAGTTCTCAGCTTTCCTTTGAAGTCTCCATTGTAATTCTCTTCCCTACATCATGATTCTTTTTTCTATGTTTCACTTTTCAATGGGTCACCGACATTTGCCCATTGACATTTTCCCAATGGTACATTTGCCCACTGGTACATTTGCCCACTAGTATTTTTGCCCATTAGTATATTTGACCATTTGCATTTTCCCATTAATACATGCATATGCCCACTTAAAAGGTTTTTAATTTTTGGTATTTTACAAAACTTAATTTTCAACATTTATGGTCAAAATCGATTTAAATTTTCGAAAACTGAAAATGAGCATGTATTTAAATGACAGTTTTAATGCTTAAACCATTGCTTTATACATTTTGGTTAAATGTTTGTTAAAACCTCTTAGAGATATTAAGATTTGAAAAACACATCAATTTTTTTAGGAAACTCCCGGATAGGTGGTTGTTTTAACATTGAAGCCATTTTTTCTATGTTTGTTACAATTACGATAAAAACTTTTATCTTATGTTGTAACCAGAGTTTTAAGCTTTCCACTCATAATCCGACCAACTTTATAAAATCTTACAATAATAGCAGATATATTGACAGTCGCTCTATTTCACTGATATCAAGAGAATTTGTCATTTTTCTTTTTAATGACTGCATTTTAAACACGGTAAAAGAGGAGAGTAAAATAGATGTAAAATCAATAATAAGTTTTTATATGGATATTTTAAAAACGGAAATTTTTGGAATGAAAGTTTACAGTTACAAATTTTGAAATAGTTTGTGCTCAGAAAAAGACAAATATTTTGTTAATTAAGGCATGTAGCAACAAGATATAAGGACATCAATGTAGAATTTAGTGCTCTACCTAATAACATTTAGTTATTTAACTATCTAGATGGCTCAATTAAATTCAAATTTGCTTCGAAGTTAAAATTTTTGCAAATTTCTATTTAAAAAATTACAAAAGTCCTCGTTTATATAGAGGGACTTCAGCGCATTTTTGACGCAGCGATTAGCAATTGATTAAATAGAAAATAATGTCGAGTTTTAAAACTCTATTACTGTTTCTTTAATCATAATGCATTTCAATAATAAGTTTAAAACTAAAGATCAAAACTCCTTTAAAATAGATTTTTATAATGTTCAATGCAAATAATAGCTTTACGATTTACCGGTTTTTTGAAATTCAAAATTTTCCATTAGCGAAAAATTTAAATTTCTGAACACATCCATTATTTTTCAAATTTCTAAACGCACTTATATTTGTTTTGTATGAAAAAATTAAATGTTAATTAATTAAGGTGTATAAAAGAAAAAAAATTTAATCCGAAATAACGGTCAAAAAAATTTCAAATTTTTTAACGGTTAGAAAAAATTCAAACTTATCATCAGCATAGCTTTGCCCTGCATTGTTTACATATTTTTTTTGAAATATAAAATCGATGAATTAAGCTATTTAATGAGTGTTTTTTGATTTTTCAATATAAACGGCGGGAATAAAAACATTCAATGAAGCTATTAAAACAATTCCGAGCTTGCTACGAAGTCTAGATCAAGAGATAATTGGGACCCGAACGACCGAACGACCGAACGACCGAACGACCGAACGACCGAACGACCGAACGACCGATCAAAGTGCATGATTGAGCTTCCTTTTTGAAAACAAGTTTTCAAAAATGCGCTAAAAATACTCAAAATTTTTCTGATTGGTCATTCATTTCCAAGAAAATTTATTTCAAAAATTTCCTTTCCATAAAATTATTTTCCAAAAAATTTCATTCTAGAAAAATACTTTCTAAAAGAATATGCTCCCCAACTTTGTTTAGTAATATGCAATTCAAATTAGTTATTAATAAATATCAAAAATTAAAAACCTTTTAAGTTTTTTTTAAGTTTAAGGGTATATGTATGTATCAATGGGAAAATGTAAATGGTTAAATATACCGGTGGGCAAAAATACTAGTGGGCAAAAATACTAGTGGGGAAAAGTACCAATTGGCAAATGTACCAGTGGGCAAATGTACCATTGGGAAAATGTCAATGGGGAAATGTCGAGTGGGCAAATGTTTGTGGGCAAATGTCCCAAACCCTTTTCAATAGATATAAATTTTATATTTTTTTATAGAGAAAATCTCGTCTTGCTTAGAAAATCAATCTATATTTATCACAGTCAATAACAAAGGAATTTATTTTTTTCTATTTTTTATTTTATATATTTTGATTTGATATTTTTTCTGTGCCACACAATGTGACGCTTCTTGTAATGTGTTGATGAATGAAATGAAATGTTTCTTTATTTATTAAAATCTAGATTACATTCACGTTAAATGGGATTAAAGCTTTTGGCAGCTTTAAATATTCTAGAATTAAATTTTCTTTTTAAAAAATCTAAATTCAAATTTCGATTCCAATTAAATTGTAACGTGATACTCAGACAAATACGAACAACTTTCTTATAAATAAAATTTTTGAAACTTTAAAAAATTTGAAACTCACCTTTGTGGAAAAGCCGCGATCGCAAATTGTACACTATAATTTTGAAGATAAGAGGATAAGAAAATATTGGGGAATTAGTCAATTTGTTGCAGATTGTTTTCTCTTGAATTTGTTAGACATTTTCCAAATGAGTTAGAAATTTTTTAACGATGATATGATGATTTGTAGAATTTTAAGGTAAATTTTTTCATATTTAAATTCATTAGAATAAAGTATGTTTTTAACAATCGAACTTTTGTGTATGTTTTTTTTTATTAAAATCAGTGTTAAATAAACTTTTTGTGACAACTTGATTCACGCAAATATGGTAACTTTGATATCAAATCTAAATTTTTAAAATTTCTCGAAGGTTCAAATCCTAGTTTTCTAAAATTGAATTTACTTTATCCCTGAAAAAATTTTTAATTTTTTTTTTTTTCAAAAGTTCGATTCCCAACATTTTTTTTTACAAAACTAAAAAAGTGCGCACAGCTATTCTTACCTTATAAGGTCGTTCTTTGGTGTGACTACGATAATGTATTTCTAATGCAGAATTGCAGGCAAAAGTTTTAAAGCAAATGTTGCACGTTGTCGTATTACCACGTACACCTTTTGAACAAATCTATTTTTAATTAATTTTGAATTTTTCATCATTAATTGATTTTGCAATATTACGTCATTTGCGACGCAACGATGCTCAAACTCACCGAATAGTCCAAATGGTGGCATATTAGCTGCTGACGGTACGATCGGTACATTTGCCATGAATGGTGGACGATTTATAAAGGGCGGAAATTGTGGCATGCCTAAAAAAGGTGGTCCATATGGAAATGGTGGACGTTCATTTGCTGGTGGCGTTGCAATTGGTGAACGACTTGATAATCCAGATGGTGGTGTATGACGATTCATTTGGGGACTTGATGAGCGCAGTCTTTTAGCTTCTGATATGCTCGGACTTACAGGCGATGAGTCACGTGAATAATCATCATTTGATTGGACTGATAAACGTTGCAAGTTCATTGCTCTCAAGTCTTCGACATGATTCTCAAGGTCGGGTGATGTGAGGCCTGTCTTTACACGAATTCCTTCATTGACGTTATTACTACTACTATTATTATTATTGTTGTTATTACTACTCTTTTTTTGCACCTTGCCAGATTTTTCGCGTATTTCACGCTCACGTGTCTCACGTTCACTACGATCATCAGTCATTTCCACATCATTCTCATCATCGGAATGATCAACCGTAGCTGACCGTTTTTGTGGTTGAAAATCAGGCATACGGAGGGCATATGGTGGCATTTTCATTTCATTATGTTCGGGAAATTCACGAATTTCAGCTGCACGAATTTGATCAGGTGTAAGGTCGGTCATTTCACCAGTATGTAGTCTGATGTGTTGTTGAAGGACAAAAATGTTTGAGAACTTTTGATGACAGACTGGACATTGGTGTAGTGTACGCATTGGAGGTTTGATTCTGTGGACACTCATGTGGGTCTTGAGGTTACCTTTTGTCGTAAATGATCTGCCACATATCTTGCATCTATATTTAAAGTTAATTTTTTGAGGTTAGGTTTGCAATATTTTATACTAGTTACTAAAAAATTCTTACCTGAAAGGACGTTCTCCAGTATGAACACGATAATGCATTTGCAATGCACTTCTGCACGACAGCACCTTTTTGCACACCAAGCACTGATTTGGCTCAATGTTCTTATTATCGAGATTATCCACAAGTTCTTGCAACTTCGACGTCTCCGATGAGATTTCAATGAAATTCTCCCACGAGCTATCATTACTATCTGGTCGAGGTAGATGTGCAGAAAAGTAATTTGGATCGAGTACAGTGTCTTGATAAAGTGAACCAGATGTACTCGATGAGCTACTTGGCGGTGATACAGATGGAACTTTTGCCAAATTCTCAATCGAATTGTTATTTTTCATAGCTCTAATATTAAATTCCTTTTCTTCGCGCTCACGTTCTCGTTCATGCCTCTCATGTCTATCATGTCGTGATGATCTGGCTGGTGGTCTCTCGGTTGTCTCATCTTTTTCTAATCTTAAATGATGATGAAGTGGTAGTTGCTGATGATGATGATGATTGTTACTATTATTACTATTACTATTATTATTTGGTGATGAAATACGTAGTGGTTGTGTAATTGCCGGCGGTCTTGCTGTTTGTATCGTTGAGTCACTTGACATCGATGAATTCTTTTGTGATTTGTCACTCAAATCTAAAGTTTCATCTGTCGGTTCCTCTTTGATTGTTTGCTTTGGTGTCTCTTCTTCATGAATCACAACTTCTGGTGATAAGCGGAAATTTGGTGATTCTGGTTTCTTAACTTGTGATAAATCGACTGGATTTCTTGATACAGCAGCTGCTACTTCACTGGCAGCAGCAGCAACTGAATTAAATAAGTCAAGTGGTGGACGTGGCAGGTAAAAGTCAGGAAAGAATCCACGTTGTGGAAATTGTCGTGAATCGATACTAGGGAACGGTGGTGTTGTTTGAGGTGGAGCTGTTGGCATTTCCTTTAATGCCTCAGATGGTACGAGTGGTGGGAAATATTTATCCAAATGCTCAGGAACAGGATTGGGATTCATCGGTATATGTGGATATTTATCTGAATGCCGTTGAAAATGAACTTTTAAGTTGCCTTTTGTGGTGAATCTGCTTCCACAGACGTTGCACCTGGTTATGAGGAAGGTTTTGAGGTTATGAAAAAATATATTTGAGGTTAGAAAATTAAAAAAACTTACTTGTAAGGACGCTCGCCAGTATGTGATCGTATATGAATTTGCAGTGATGAATCTGATCCAAAAATTTTACCACAATATCGACATCGATGCTTAAAAAGTGCTGAATCTGTTCGACCATTTGGCGATGCTTTATCATTCGCAAATGCTAATTCATCTAAGAGATTATTTGATAAAATTCCTTGTGATGCTGAATTGAGCACCTCTTGTGCTTTTTTCTCCAACATAGCTAATGAATTTGTTGATTCATTTATCTGCGCTGTTGGATCATGATCTGTGATGATATTTGATGCTAATGAGAAATTATTTGAAAATGAACTTATGCTATCGTCGTTTTGCTTCTTCTGGCTGAGACCGTCGATTTCGCCATTTTCTTGGCTTTTTGATTTAGAACTTCTGTGAAAAGAGATTATTTTTCTTGAGTAAGCATTTTTAGGGATTTGAACTTGCGAATTTTAAGATTGATTTAAGTAAGTTTTTTTGCCAGTAATTATATTAAATAAGGTGTTGATCGAAAATAATTCTAATTAAAGGGTTCGATTCCCAAAAAATAATTTATGATTTCCTAATGCGTCGCTGTTGCATTTTTTTTGTCACAAAAACACGTTTTTTAAAAAAAAATAATCATCCATTTAACCCATTCAACCCGAAAATCATCATCCCTATAACTCACCTAATTTCACTTTCCTTCATAAGACTCTCTTGCATTTTACTGAAATGTTTACTTTCCATTAGTCGCTTATGAATTTGATTTTGTCTTTCATTCATTTGCTGTTGCTCAATTTCATCATCCATTTCACCATCCTCCTCTTCAATGTCATTATCCTTCATTTTACAATCTTGCTCCTCATCATCCGATTCGGACTTGCTATTATTCTGCTTCTCCTCTTCACCATCATTCTTTTTATTCACTAATTGCGACTGCAAATGCTGTATTAATTGAAATTGAAGGAATTGTTGTTGCTGTAATGTAAAAAGTGCAGACTGCAAGATCGCCAAATTTTTCATGACAGTTTCATTATCCATATTGTTTGCAATTGCATTTGCTGTGAATTGCGCAATGGCATTTTGGAAGGTTTGCATTGACATGCCCGGTTGAAACATGGCTGCATTATTAAACAATGCATTTGCCTCATTCATTGCAGCCGATGCAGCGGCTGCTTGATGCGCTTGCATTTCCAATGCACTTGATTGATTGAAATTTATTTCACCCGGCTCCGTTTCATTGTCATCAGCCGTTGAATTTTCATCATCTGGCTCATCCTTTCCAATTGATTTTCCATTCACATCCTCTAAATTTCCATTTACATCCTCACCCTCATTGTCGACAATGCCAACGCGCGTCGTCTCACATTCAGCCATACCAAACACTGGTGATTCTGATATTAAATTGTTGTGTTTCTTTTGCTTACTACTGCTGTTACGACTGCTGTTATCGATTGAATTCTCTTTGTCATCACAAGACGTTTCCTTTAAATCTGTTTGCGTTTTTTTGTTTTTGTTGAATTGATGCGGGTGCGTATAAGGAATGAGAAGAATTAAAGCAATAGATTAGTATAGATTAAAGTGAATGTTTGGGTTTGAATTTTTAATGGGATTCAAACTTTAGTTTGGATTTTGTTACATTTAAATTTATAAACAAAAAAGACAGCTTTTAGAATGATTAGAATTTATCTGTTGAGATCTAGGTTCAAATCCTATTAAAATTAAGAATAATATTGAGAGGAGTTATTTTCTTTGTAATTTTTTTTTTTTTTCAAATCATCAAACAACTAAAAATTTTAATAAAATTATGAAAGAAACCACTCATATCGATCAACTATTAAGCAAAATGGAAATGGCAGTTTGAAAACCAGTTTTTATATGTCTGACATTCGCCTCCGTTGTTTAATTTAAGCAACAAAACATCTTCTTCATATTTTTATATTTAATGTGTTTTTTTGGTCTGTCTTGTAGCTCCATCTCACTCACACAATTCTTTCATGGATGATAATGAAGAACGACAATAATAAATATCATCGATTGTAAATTAATAAAGTTGAACATATAAATGCGAATTTATTTTAACTTTTTAGAACAATCTCATTTGCGGGTTCCCATGTAATGGTCATAATATGAATTACTTCAAACAATACGACAGAGACAACATAACAAAAACAAAAAAAAAGTATCGAAAACAAACTGGATTCATAATGGCAAACTCTTTTTACGTCCAGACAGCAATCTTGTATTATTATTACTACAAGACTCACATAAAGGGAATAAGAGAATGAAAAAACAAAAAAAAAAAGATGAAATAAGTTCTTGAAACATAATCATCTTTTGAAAAAAATAAAAATGTATAAAAAACTGAAATGAATAAGCAAAATAACATGCTTTTGCGATTGGCTGATTGGCTTTAACTCTTTCTCTTGTTGTGTGTCTTTTTTTGTTGCTGTAAAATGCAATTTTTGTATATTTTTGGCAAACATGGCAAAGTCATACCAAAACACAACGAGAGATGCATAATAAAACTGAAACAAATAAAATATTTTTAAAATTGTTTTCTGGATGCTTTTGTAGAGAAGGTTTTTTTTGGAGATGGAATTGAGGGTTGGTGTTGTGTGATTTGGTTGGTTTTGGTTCAAAAATAGCTTAGACTTGAATGTTAAACTTATAATTAGAAATTGCAAAACATTATCGCAACTTTGAATTAAAATTGATAAAATTCGAATAAAATAATTTATAAAGTTGAGGTTCAAATCCCTAAAATTGTAGAAACAGTTTACATAATATCTCTTGATTTTTTTTTTTTTTTTTTTGTTTTATTTATTAATTTATTTTTTTTTTTTTGTTTTGTTTCTGTTAGTTCAAAGCATATTTTTTCTTGGTACATAATTTTTAATAAAAATATTTATAATATATGTTATCATATTAAAAATATGCAGTGAACATAAATAGTGGGGGAAATAAATCGTTAAAAAAAATCATTAAAAAATATTACTATCGTAATATTTATTAAAAAATAGGAAAATATATAATAATAATTTTTAGGCCGAATTTATAAAAAAAATTATATTGCAAATCGTGATACATCAACTAAATAACAAAATATCTTCAAACTTAAAACATTTTTATCACAATTATCAAAATCTTAATCAATCTGCACCCCTTTCTACTCCAAATCTAACAAAAACCGTTACCTCAAAAATGTCTCTCAATCTAAACTTTTAAAAGACAATTTTCCCATGTCAAACAAACCATTCAATAAATTTAATCATTTAATATTCAAACATTTTTTTTTCTTCCTCTATATCTATCTAACCCAACCTTGCCCACATCATCAGTAATATTATTATCATTTACGATTATTGAAATGAATAAAATCAATGGATGTTCACGGAGAAAAAAAAAAAAAAAATTTCTGCTTCTTTTTTCATTTCTTCTCATCGCGCAACACTATCTGAGCTTGTCTCATACATATTTTTGAAAAAAAAAAAATATTATAAACAAGTATAACGGTGGTCACTCGTGACCGACGAAAGCGCATTTTCCGCGATCAGTAAATACACAAAGAATTAAAACCCCAAAAGTACAAAGCCAAATATTTAACTATAACCATTCTTTGTTTATCCAAAAATTTAAAATTGACAGAAAAAAATGGATGAAAAACATTATGCAAAATAGAATTTAAAAAAAAGCAAAAAAGTTTTGGTCACGGGCTAGGTTCGAACCCATGACTTTCATGACAGGAGTCGCACACTCTACCACTTACGCCACTGCTGTTCTTTCTATGAAATTTCCGTGTGACAATTTGATTATTTATATTGATGAGTTTTTTTTAATAAAAGTGAATTATTTTACGATTTTCACAAAATTTTCCGGAAAAATTATGAAAAATCCATGAAAATAGAAAACTAAACAACTAAAATATCAAAAAAATATAAAAAAAGTAATTATCTATGAAAATTGTATGAAAATATTGAAAATTTTAACAAAAATCGTCGGAAAAACTCGGAAAAGTTGTGAAAATGGAAAATTATGACATGATTTAATATTATATGTCATTAGAAATCAAAAAAGTATCAAAAAAAGCAAAAAAAAAAATTGTCATCGGTGGGATTCGAACCGAGGACAGCTAAGGTTTCGAAAAGTCAACATTTTAGTGCATTCGACCACACTAACACATACAAAGAAATGACATTTTTGGCACTTTTTACGCTGGTTCCAGCAGAGGAAGTGACCATTCGAGCTGATTTTTTCGCCAGCTCTAGCCAGACATACTACACACATTTTAAGCCAAAAACCGCATCAAAAAAGCTTAATCCCTAGGAGGAGATGCGATGACAGACAGACGGACAGACAGACGGACAGACGGACAAAGTGCGGATAATAGCGTCCTTTTCCCAAGAGGAAAATGCGCTAAAAAATATAAAAGAGATTACATGAATTGCCAATAACATCATTTGTAAATTATTTCCAGAAAAATGCTTCAATAAAATACCATTCAGTAAAATGCAATGCAATGCAATGGGAAGTCAATGAGATAAATATTTCATGCATTTATATTTTTATTTATTATGATATTAATATTATTTATGCACGCTTTGCTGTTGAGCGTGTAAAGGCTGCTACATCATAAACATTTTAATTTTATTATGCAAAAATCCGCGCGAAAATAAAATATTGTTAACCTCACTTTATTAATTGAAAATGTCTCATTTTTTGTACTCATTTTATAATAATAATTAGTTAGTTGTAATAATGTGCAATGATAATTAAACGTTCGATAAAATTTCTTGTGATGTTTTTTGCTTTTGCTTTGAAAACATGCCAAAAATGATGGCTCGGATGAGTTGTTGTTGTTCAAGAATGAGATGAAATATTAGAAGTATAATTTGGGGTATTGGGACATTGTTGAAGGTGATTGTGTGACTTTAAAGTATATCATAGACTTAAAAGTAAAATAACCTCAAAAAATATTCAATGATGTCTTGAAACCCCCCCAAAAAACATAGATCCCTTCAAACATAATCAAAACCTCCATACAAACAGCACCCATGCCGCCATACATCCACGAGACATACACAAAATAGTAAAGATGACACACTCTCTATTAGCAGCTTATATATAAGGACATTATATACAAAATTCGATTTGCGTGCGTCTGTGGTAGTAAAATTGTGTTATTTATTGTAAAATTAAAGCTGACTTGAAAATGATATAATTTGACATTAAAACCATTCATTTAATTTTCATTCTTATGTACTCATTAAGTGGCACTGTCACAATAGTTATTTATTGTATATAATTTTGTGAGTATATAGGATCATGTGAATGTGAAAATTTAATGCAGATCTATCGCGTGTTTTTTTCATTTTGGTGGTGCTTTTTAAGTGTGCTTTAAAATGTTTAATGAGGAATTGAAAGGGTTTTTATAAGGAATTGAACTTGGATGCGGATGGGGTGCTATATATGTCTAGTGATAGTTTTAAGATTTTTTTAATACCAAAATCGGTAGATTATTCAAATTGCTCTTTAGAAAAGGATAAAGTCATTCAAGGATCAAAAACTAATCATAAATAGAAAGAAAGCTCCAACTTAAAATGTTTAGTTCGAATTTCAAAAAATAATTTGTGAATTTTTTAAATCTTACATTTTCCTCTCATAATCATAACTGTCATACCAAATCAAGGCCCTTAAAAAACTCAAATCACATCTCATAACAACCAGAATTCCAAAAATATCCACATCTATGATCCACATGTCTCAGAAATGTGTTAATTCGTAAATGTTATAAAATTCTTGATTTATAATTCAAATGACTATAAATTTATATTTTATTTCATTCCGTTGTTCCAATTTTTATTAATATAATTTTTTTGCTATTTTGACTTTCATTTTTTTATATAAAGCATATGACAGGAGCTGAAAAAAGCTGCTCTCAAAAATAAATATTTTTTATGAAATCAAGTTTCCAAAAATAAATTATGAATTTTTTGTGTTGCTGGCTGTCGTCTTGTGTTTTCTTGTCTTGACTTTTGCTTTTAATGAAAAATATTTTTTATAAAAAAATATGAGAGGTTCAGGAATATTTAAAATGATAATTTACTGTTATGACAATCTTTGCAGAAATATTCTTTAATGGACCAGTCGATAATCTTTATTAAAAATTATCAATAACTGGTTTCTAATGTCTATACAGATTTGCGTCATATTCAGCAATCAAAATTATACCTCGATGACATTTTCCCATATCTATAAAAATATTGGATTAAGATGCAAATTATCGACACATCTCGTGACCCCCATTGAAGTAATTCTCATTTTGCAAATCCTTTTCTCACGCCATCACTTCCAACACTCTTTTTTTAAAATATTTTTTTTTGACTGCAAAAGGCATGCAAATTTTATTACGGAAAAAATTTGTTTTTGTGCAAATAAAACAGTAAAAATCTGTTTAGTAATCTCAGATAAGATGACAATGATGAATGGCGTCTGCGTTTTGCATTCATGACTTTATCGAAAGCTAAAAGAGCTTTTTTGGGTAATTTTTAATCGATTTTATAGTAAAGTGACTTAGTCATCATTAGGTCATCAATTTATAACCTCAAACAACTCATTAATAAATAGTTCATAAATTCCAATTAAATTATATCCAACAAAATCACCAGCAAGGTCATTAAAATCTGTCACAACTAGGCTGTTGCTTCTGAAACAGTAGTGCAAAGCTGCTTTGTTATTATAATCTCGGTAATATGAATTTAATTAGCAAAAATATGAATCTAATCAGAATGCATTAATGAATAATTTATTGTACTTATTTTAAGTCTAATTATTGTAATATTAATATTTGGAACAAGTCATAAAAATTGCAAATTTTATTTAATCTTTTTAGCTAATATTTTATGTGATTAATTTAGTAAAGTTGGAGTAGTGTAGTTAATTAACAGGGTTCATTGTTAAATTACGTCATTTTCTTATGTTATGGATTTTTTTAAAAATTGAATGTTTAAATTTTTTTTTTAAAATTATAAAAAAAAAATAAAAATTTGAAAAAAAAAGTTTAACCTCACGGAGTTGGGAACAACTGGAAGCTTGACTTTTAAAGGAATTGAACCTTGATTTTCGAAAAAATCATTCTTTTTTTTTCTTTCCAATATAAAACTTTTAGATTCAAAATGGCTGTTCTTATTCTTCAACTTCTAGTCGTAGCCTTAACTCTACATTATTAATATTCCCATCAATTCAACCCCATCCATACACAATATTGTCCATAAATTAATTTATTAAAAAAAAAAATAAATTTAAATAAATATAAAATGACGCATATAACAATAAATATTAATAATTTAAACTATATATAAATGCAAAATAAAGGAGTGAAAGAGAGCGAAAAAGTAACAAGTTTTTATCTTCCGCTATTTTCTTGCATTCACATTTGCATGCACTTGAAAGTACTGACTTGTACATTTTTCTTTTTTATATTGCAAAAATTATTTACACAAATTGTTAATAAATTTCAATTTCTTAACTTTTTCTGGTGTTTTATTTAAGTTTATGAGTTTGGGAAGTTGGAGGATAAGGTGGACGAAATTGAGATACAAGTTGAATGACTATAATGCAATTTTATATTGAATTCTAACCTCAAAATCATTTATTTTTCATTTTATCTCAGCACCGCCAAACAAGCACAACGTCAACATCAATTTACCATCTAAACTGTTACCATCATCCTCAATCATAACGTCATGAGATAAAAATTGCATATATTTGCATGCATACCTCAAAGATCAATCATCAAGTTATACAATCTATTATATAATCAGCATAAACATTTATTTTTTCTATATCACCGATCACCGTTAGAATAAGAACGAGAACACATCCATCAAACTACTGCGCAATGCTTCAAAAATATCGACATTGAAAGAATGAAAAATGTCGAAATGGAAGCTTGAATATTTCCAATACTTTGAATTGCGGATGAAAAAAAAAAGTTTGAAAGTGAAAAATCATTTCAGAATGAACGAAAAAAATGTTATTGAAAGCTGTCATGAAAATTTATTTAAATAAACGTTTAAAGCACACTAATAACAATATAAAAATCACGCAATAAATTTTTTCCATTTATTATATTAAGAAAAATGTGTCGTAGATGAAAACATGATTTTTAAGTTTTTTGTAAGATTTCGGTCAGATTGTCAGATGGCTTTTGGTCGGTTTTGAAGGAGTTTGGACTATAAAAAATGTTAAAAAGCTTGAACTTGCAGTAGAGTTAAAGATACAATAAAAAGACTTTTAAAATTCTTAAATTTAGTAATTATTAGCCAAAATCAAAAAATGCGCTTTTTAGAGTCAACTAATCATGCCTTCCTTACTTATTCCTCTTTTTTCCTTAAAAAATGAACACAATGAACACTCATTCGTATTGTTATGAGTTCAAAAAAATATTTTCAACTTCGTTTTATTTTTCCTATGTAAAAGCGCAAATTAATTTTCATATTTCGAGCAGATTTCTTAATGGGAGATGAGATGAGGAATAATAAAATTTATGCGATAATTTTTCAGCAGAAAAAAGAAGAGATTTTAAACAAAGACCAAAGAAACAAAAAAATATGCGGTTGAGTTATCTTTTTTATTATCATTTCTTACTAAAGTAAATAATCATTCGCGAAGAAAAAAAAAATTAAAGATGAGAGTCGGTGGGGATCAAGGGAGGGAATTTATTGAAGATTGTTGAATTTTTTTTTCTTTTCCTTTAAAGATGAAAAGAAGAATGATGATTATGAGAAAGAATTATGGATGCTACTAAAGCCACTAAAGTGATCATGATGAGATTACACAAGATGAAAAATTTGAAAAATTTTCTTCTTCATTTAGTTAATTGTTTTATTACAGGAAAAAGAGAGTGCTTTTTGTGTGTGGGATTGGATTTAAGATTTGTTTTTGGTAGTTTGAGGGATTTTTGTCGATTTTTTGAGGTTATGTATTTGAGTTTTGTTAGACTTGATTTTATGATTAGTTTGTGTGATTCAAATCATTTTGTGCAAAAATTATAGAAATCAAAAGTTCAAATCCAAGTTTTGAGTTGAGTGCATCAAATTTCAAAAACTTTCAAAGAATCAAACCCCAATTATCACAAAATTAAACAATCAACCATCCACAACAAAGCATACTTCTATAATTCAAGCCTTAATAAGCAATTCTACTCAAATAAAACTTCGCCCATTTAAATCCATTAATTTCAAATTTCAATTCCGTCCGCATTCAAAAAAAATTATTTTTATTAAAGCTCATCCAATAAAAAATTTTTTACAAGTCCATTGGTCCAACTCAACTACACTTTAATAAAAATTTTAATCGATTTTTTTGTTCATTTCTCAATCTAAACGCCTCCAATGAGAAGCAGAATAAATGAGAATTGATGATTAATTATTATAAAAATAATTTTCTTTATGGCTATCGTATCATATGATTTATAAAAATCGGAATTGAATATTGTCGATTGTTAGTCGCCAAAAAAATTGAGAATTTTAAAATTGATGAGACACTAAAAATGTAAATTGAAATTGAGACATTAAAATGCAAAATTGGAGACCTTTTTTCCCAATAACAATGCGAAATGTGATTTTTTTAGTGATGGAATATAAAACAAAAAAATGCACTTAAAAATAAGAATTTCAAATCCTTAATGTCATATGAGAGATTTGATGGCCTTTTTGTTGTTTACCTGACACTTTATATTCGCGGGTGGACGTGTAGATATGAACGTTCATCAATTTATGGGTTATGAAAACTATAGCGTTAGGTAAGGAATGAAAAAAATTTTTTCACATTGCTGTCTCCTACATTACGCAAAGATAAAGAGATTTATGCTCATAAATTGGAAGTAAATGGCAGGAATGCTTTGCATTTTGTTGTTTTACGATTTGTGATTGATAAGACATTGAAGGATTAGTCAAGAATTTTGCATATTGTCATGCTACGTGATTAGGTCGGGATGAGGTTTGTAAAAGGAAGTCAAATTGAAGAGCAAAATTGAATTTTCATGAATTTTTATTTTAAAAATGTTTTTGATTAAATTTTTAAAAAATAAATAAAAAAAAAACAACGAAGACCATTTTTAAAGAAAATTCTTACGGACTTAGGATTTGAACCTTAGATTCTGTGTTGAATCTTAAAGTTTTTACTAGTTTTAATTAATTTCAATACAATTTCATTCATGAATTAAAATAGAGTTAATTTATGTAATATCTTTGCAAAAACAGAAATAAATTATTAAATTATTTTTCTATTTATTTTTTTTTTTTAAATCATTTTAAGCCTAATGAGTTTGCAAATAATTCTGCTCAAAAATTTTTCAAATTCAAAACGAAAAAATCATCAAAAATCCCACTCAGGACCCCACAAAATGAGCGCATCAACCCATAAAATTCAAAAATAATTTTTTATTATCCTCAATTAAAAAACATTTGCAACAATTTTTAATAAGATAAAAAAAATTATTTCAACAGATTTTGCGCAAAAAATTCCTTGCAAAACCTCAAACAAGAAATATTTTCTCCTCGAAAATTAAAAATGTAAAATAAAAAATTTACACAAGCCCGAATCTCATCTCATAATTTACTCCTCACCATTTAACTTATTCTTCTTCTTTCTTCATAAATTTCCTCAATTTTTATCCACTTTAAAAACATCACAACATTCTTTTTTGTATAAAAGTGAAAATTATTATTTGTTTTTGTAAATAAAAGGCACACCACAGAAAATTAAGATCTATATACACATAGTCTCATTTTCTTATTGTGTTTAAATTTTTTTTTTTGTTGTGTGACTCATCGAGAAGATATTGCACAAGATTTGGATGGATGGCAACAAAAACGAAAATGTTCACACATGTCTTGAATTACATTCTTTTGTATTTCTTCCTATAATCACCAAAATGAGACCTCAAAGGGACTCCTCACCGTCATTCAGTGTAGGTGAATTGTCAGGAAATAATAACGAATACCGCACAATAGGAAGTTAGATGGCTTTTTATGGTCAAGCTTATGACTTTCTCATGAAGATGAATTTTGGGAAACCACAGTGATGAAATTAAATATGCAATGCAAAAAAAAAAAATACATAATTTGAATTTTTGCAAAGTGTTTCTCATTAAAAAAATATTTTAATCTTGTTTTTGATGCTTTTGAGATGAGTCGGAGATGAGTTGAAGTAATAAATTTAAAATATGTTGTTATAATAATAATATGAGTAATAATCTTGGCACGAAAAGTCATTAAAGCTCATGTGTGTTGCATAATTGCAGCAATTTCTTCATCACATCATAAATGCAATAGTTTTTATAAAATAATTTTTTTGCAGAGCAAAAAGTTGGGTTTGGGTGGTTAAAAACAAATTTTAAGCACTTTTGAAACACAAAAAGAAGTCTTCAAAGTGTTAAAGAATTAAACAAATTTGACAGGACTCGAACCTTTACACTGAGAGTATTAATTTCATTTTCCATTTTTATATTAAAATTCTTGAATGATAATTAACAAATTGTCGAATATATGCAGCAACACAAAAACACACTCAATCCATTAACAAAAAAAAAAATCAGGACACACACAGATGGACAATTACAACATTCACATTTCTGCAAATGAATTTATCAACTGTTGTTAAACTACTTTTTTGTGTCGAGTATCTTCTCTCATTTTTTCTGCTGCTGCTTCTGCCTTCTTTCTCGCTTGTCTGTTTCGAGATTCAACAATTATTCTAGCGTAAAATAGGTGCAACAAAAAAGTTATAAAAGAATTAAAAAAAAATAACTAGAATTTCATGATCATGATGATGATGATGAGAATTTCTTGAATTTTTATTATTAAAGTTGCACTGTGTGATCTCTTTTTACAACTCTTGATCGTTTAATGTTGTTTAGTTTGCTCGAATCTTATGCATTTGTGCACATTTTTGCAACATTGTAGGCTTAATTGCTGCTTTTTTGTTGCTGTTCGGAAATTTGATGAATACTTTTAGACATTAAAATGATAACCTTTAAGTGTGTTTAAAACATTTCTTTGTGATTTCTTCTTTTCTCTGTTAAATGGCATGAATTTTTATGGCAGACTTTGGATGTGCTCGAAAGGATTTTTATTGTCGCTGTTTAAACTTTTGCGAAATTATCATGTCAATGGAAGTTATTATGATTTAAAACAGAAAGAGTTGAATTTTTATATGTAAGAGTTTTGATGGGTTATTGAGAGAATTTTTAAGTAAAAATTTTTATGATTTTTGAGCGAAAAAAAAAGAATTTTCAATATACTATCAATTTAGTTTGTTTAGGATTCGAACCTCATTAAGTGACCTGTTTTTTTTTTAAAAAAAATCCTTATCTGTTTAAGACAATTATTGACAAAAATCAATTTAAGTAATATAAAAAATATCACAAAATAAAAAATAATATAAAGGTGTCCAAAATAAATTAGAATATTCCAGAAATTTTGTCATCTGACCCTCAAAACAAATCATTTAAATAAAATCTGAATTTATGCAAAAATTTTACGGAAAAATATGAAAAGTCAATTTTACATTGACAACAAACAGTTGTAGATATAATTATCATGTAAATTTATTTCTATGTGGATTTCGCAATATTTTTTTCCGTTTATTCTGTTTTTTTTGCGGTAAAAATTTGTCATCATGTTAAATTGTTATGAATTGCAATGATTTGGTAAAAAAAATGTTGAATTGGAAATGTTTCGAAAAATAACTATTAAACTTTTCGAATCTCTTGTTTACAATGTTTAGGATTTGAACCTTTCTTTAGATTAAATTTTAAAATTTAATTTCTCATTTACGATTAATTTTCGAATTATTAACAGACATATTCATTATATTAAACGTTAAAAATTTCCTTAAAAACCAATTTCATTCATCATCAACATCGACAAAAAAATACAGAAATCTTATTTTTTTTTATTTTCAAAAATAGAGCAATACTAGAGATCGTATGAATAATATTTCCATACAATTAAATTATCTAGCTGTTGAAAATAATGAAATATTAATTGTTTATTGTTTGAAATATAAGGAAATTATTTATATTGCACACTTTTGTGGTTTTTCGTTCAAGCGATGTTTATGTACTTGTAGTTTATATACAAATTGTTTATATACTCAAGTGTGAATGTGCTATATATTTGTAATATATCATCACGAGTGTTATTCATTTTGTATGGTTATAGAAGCAGTTGAGTGGATAGCAATGAGATTTAGTTGTTGATATTTTAGAACTTTGAAATTTAATTCATTCTAATTTAATATTATTTAAATGTTTTAACTTTGTAAAATTTAGGTTTAATGTTTTTTAATGCAATTTTGGAAATTTGAAGATTTTTTTTTAAATAAAAAAATATTTTTTGAAATTGAATGAAGAGGATTTTTTAATAATTTAACTTAAATTTCAACTTTAGGTCTTCAATATAATTTTCGAAAAAAATGTCACCAAAAAATCATTAATTTATTTTCACCATAGAAAATCACATCAGTTGACCGACGGCAAAAAATTCAAAGCACAAAATAAAAAAAGGAAAAAATGTGTGCAATGACCACGTTGCTGCTGATTGATATTTGAAAAGTTTTTGTTTTTCTTTTCTTTTCGTTCACTGAATTTTGGAGCTAAAACTTTTCTTTTGATGGAAAATATTTTCTTAAAAATTGCATTAAACATCAGAATTTATGAATTTTTAATAAATTTCTGTTTTTGTAAAAGTTAAAAGTTTGAAAATATTTTGAATCACATTTCAACATATCTTTTATATTTTGATAATTTCTTATTTTTGTGAAATTCAAAAATATTAGATTAAATTTAAATTTTTTTAATGTCAATTTTATAAGTTCTTTTCATGCAAAATAAGTTCTTTCTTCAAATAACTCAACATTCAATAATTTTCAACAAATTGCTAATATTCAATTCTTTTCATTTTTTCACAAATTCTTCATAAACAATTTCCCAATAATCCATCAATTTCCAACTTCAACTTCATCTCCTCACAATGATATTAAACATGATACTCAGAAAAAAATTAATAACAGACATGTCAAAATTTTAAATATACACAAAAAAATTTTATTAACCTTGTTCATGAACGGAATTTGATTCACTATCGGCATTATTTCTATATCCAATTGAATCAAGTTGAATCATTTCTCGACTGTACGAGATTCTTTGAATTTTTTCTTTATTTTTAAAACTTCTTTTCTTAATTTTATTTTTTTTTTAATTTCGCTAAGAACTTTGTCTCATGTTATTTTCACTTTAATTTATCGGTTCACTGTTTTGATTGCACTTTTTTAACTTTTTTTTGTCAAAATTTTTTTCAATTTTTCATTTCTAATTCCACGCGATTTTCTTTGCTTAAATTTCACAAATTTTTTCTTCTTTTCATTTTCTTTTTTTATTCACAATTTTTTTTTTATTTTTCTTGTTAAAAATTTATTTTAAATATTTTATTAAATATTTTTTTTTGTAGTTTGTTTATTTAAAAAAAAAATATCGTACAATATAATATTAACAAAATAGTCTTGAAATCGCGGCGAAAAAGTCAAGAGAACCGAGCGTGATAAACCGACACGTTTACACGAATCAACGGAAAATCAAACATTGAATATTGTTATGATTTTTGTGAAATATAATTCCTCTAATATTTTTCTCTGTCTTTCTCACTCTCCACATGTACACAATAACTCCCGTCACACAACTGTATATGCTATATAATACACACACGGGCTGACTGCTGAGCTGGTGGTGTTGTGTGTTTGTCTTATGATCGAAAAAGATAAATTATATTGAAGGGAAAGGAAAAATATTATTTTATGATTTTTTTTTTATTTTTTTTTCTCTCCTCAAAAAATCATCTCTCAATTTTTTTTGTCCGCGCCGCGCGCCTCGTATTTCTTCATGTATCAATTGTACACACGGAGAAAAAATAACACAGAAAAAGCAAGAAAAAAATTATTAAGGAAGACGACTGCTTTTGCTTTTGCTACTATATCCACTGAAATGAAAATAAAAAATACTAACGAGTCAGAATTCTGTTCTGTGTTTAGCCCACACTCATTCGGTTATGAATTTTTTTTCTTCTCTCTCTCTTTTAACACACCAAGAAAATGCTGTACATTTTTTTTTCATCATATACACAAAGACCGACGTCGAGACGATGAGCTGAATAAAATAAAATAAAATAAAATATAGTAAAAAAAAAATATTGTGTGTAGAATTCACATTCACACACATATTAAATCATAAATTTCCTTTCCTTTATGCTTCTTTCATTTCACATCTTTCTTGACTTGTTCTGCTTCGTTTGTTTGTCTTTGTGTGTGACTTCTTTACTTCTGCTCTCAATTTTTTTTTTTTATTCATTCCATGCGCACATAAAACTGCACACAAAACAATTTCCCCTTTTCATATGCACATGATGTAAACTCACAAATACAATTATACGGATGTAAACTTAGTCATCCCCACTACTCTCTCATTTACAGACAAATGAAAACTTTTTTCTCGTACACAAATACATACACGAAGATGGAAAAAAACGAATGAAAAAAATTTTTTACCGCATTTATTATTTTTTATGATCATTTATTTATTTATTTTTGCTGTTCTGTCATAAATATGGTTTATATGTATATATAGTTGAGTATAAAAGGTGGAGCATCATTTTGAGTCTTTGAGTTATTCATTCTTCATACACACATGCATGTATATCAAATATTATCATTTTTCTCTCTCTTCGCTATATTGGTAGTTATTGGTAAGGCCAAATGTGAAGATGTGAGTGGATTTTCTTTTTGTGCAAAAAAAAGATTTTTTTTTAATATTTTTCTCTCACTTGAATTCTTCTTTCCTTCCTATCCGTGAGCTCCTCTCACAATATTTATTCCATAAAAAGCAGTAAAAAATGTGAAGTGTATTAAAAAATACAATAATTTTATTCTTTTTTTTTCTTTCGTTCCTTTTTGCCTTTTCTGCTCGGGTATAATAATAATAAAAGAGATTTTTGGGAGGTGCTGGAGGCGAAAAAAATGATATTTTTCAGAATGAATTTTTATTTGTGGTGTTTATGTAAAAAAAATAATATAGTGTATATTTTATGTATCATGTTGGTGCTGTTTTGTGTGTTAAGGATTAAGGACTTTTTACATATATGAAATTGTATACAGTTGCTGTTATTTATTGATTTATTGTGCTTTTTGTTGCAATAAATGATAAGAAAAATTTTTACTTGGAATTTTTCGGATGAGTTTTTAAAAATAAAGTGAGAAATAAATTCATGGAATTATTTTTTTTTTGTGTTTTTCGCAGCTTTTCTTATTTCCATTAAATGATAGCTTTAAAGAAAATTTTATTGATTTTTCTAAAGTGTAATTTAAAGATTTTTTGAGAATTAGGGTAAAAAATATTGAAATTCGTACAAAACCAAAATTCGTACGAACAAATTTACAAAAAATTTTTTTCACAATTTTTAGACTTGAAAAAATTGCCTTTAAACTCAAGATTGGCCACATGATAAGGTCTTATGACTTTACTCGTGTACTCTACTTTCCAATTAAATTAATTCAAGGCATAAATAAGTACTGCTTATACGAAAAAAATCCACCTCATTCAAAATATTGAAATTCGTACAGAAGAAATATTGAAATTCGTACAAAATTTCAATAGTAGGCGGTGAAGAATTTCAATTGTTTTTGTGTAAACAAATTAAATAAATTCAATTTTAAGGACAAATAAGCTGCTCAGGATGAATAAAAACCTCATCAAACATAAATACAGCAAGAATATTAATTTTTTCTCAAGTTTTGGATGCAAAAATCGTGAGTACTTGGTGTACGAATTTCAATATTTGAGTGTACGAATTTCAATATTTGTGTGTACGAATTTCAATATTTGAAATAAAATGGATTTTTTATTGCTTTATGCTGCACAAATTGCTCTTTTCAAGTTCGAATAAAAAAATTTGGAGGACAAGCAAAGTCGTAGGAAAAATTTGGGAAATCAGCAATGCTTCCAATAAAAGTTACAGGACTTTCAAAAAAAAAATTTCGTTTTGTACGAATTTCAATATTTTTTACCCTATTCTGCTGAAAAACTTGTGGTTTTCTTTTAAAAATTTCAAGAAATTTAATTTGAGTTTCTTATAAAATGTAAAAAATAAGAGAAATTTGAAAATTTCATTCTTTTCTTCTAAATAGAAATAACAATTTTATTGAATTTGCAGTAAACAATTCAATATAGTAATATAGTAATAATAGTAAAAACTTAAAATTTAAACTTCAAAAAATTAAGTTTCAAAAAATTCATTTAGATATTATTTTTCTCGAAGAATGTTTTTTAAGTTCAGTTTTAAATTTTTGTGTATAATAATAAATGTAAATCGAATGTTTTGCGTGAACTTAACATAGATTTTTAAAAAATCAACAAAAATTTTTGAATTTTTGAAAACTATAGATTTAAATTAAATTAAAGTTTGTTTTTAATGAATAATTTAATTTTTGAAGTTTTTTTAGTTTTGAAAAATTAATTTGAAATCTCAGTTTTATTTTTTATTTTTTTATAAAACTTACTTTATTTAAAATTTCATGTAACTTTTAGAAAATGTTATAAAACTAAATAAATTAAAAAAAAATGAATAGAAATGATTTTTCAATTTTAAAAATTTATGAAAAGTAATCATAAACAATTCAAAATTCATTTAAAAAAATATTAGAAAAATTATGTTTTTTTTAAATACATCAAAACTCTAAGTTTACAAACAAACAGAAACAAACTAAACCCAAGAAAATACTGTCTTGTAGCATGCTGCAAAATATTTAAATTTCCAAAATAATCATGTCTGTTGCAAAACACACCACATCATGTGCCCATCATTATTTCAATACCATCAAAATATCATCCATTACGGTAATTCTTTAAAAACATCTAGTCTGACAAAACCGGAGAATCTTCTTCACCCTTCCCTTGACAATTTCGTTTTGTTTTCTGTACTTGTAACACAAAAAATAAAAGAAATAAAGGAACAAGAAAATCATTTCAGTTATTTAAAGAGCAATGACTTTTATTTCTAATACACGCATTTTACAGTAAATTTTATCGATTTTTGTTTCAGCTTTAGTTTTTTGGACTTCTGAAGAGAAAATTTAACTTTGTACGGTCGAATTTAAAGCGTAAAAAATTTGCATATCTAGTCGTAAAAATAATTAAATTTACTCATAAAATTAAGGTTATTTTGTTATTAAATTGAAGCTTAAAATTTTAAAATATTTAAAAAAAAATAATAAGTTTTACAAAATTTGCAAATAATTCAAAATTTAATAATAATGAAACTAAAATCATTAAAGCAGAAAATTATTGAATTAAAAAATTACTAAATTTTAAAAATCTATGCTTTTTTTGAAAAAAAAAACTAAAATTTTAATAAAAAATCCACGCGTCAGCGATTTTATGTTTTAATTTTTTCAGGGTCGCGTACAGTGAATGAATCAGATGTATTCCACAAGAGCCACATATAAATGAGTGAATATTCTGTTAATAGACGGGAAACTTGTGGATGAATTAACTCAAAAATTCATCAATTTTTGCATATTATGGAAATTTTTTAATTTATAAATTTAAATTAGCTCTTTAAAAATAGTTTTGTAAAAATTTCTTTACAGCGAATATGATATGAGGATCTAGACGAAAAAATTTATGCAATTTATTCATACGCATGGATTGATGATGATTCATGTGAAATTTATGAATTATTGTGAATTTATTAAAATTTTGAAAGGTTTTTTTTTTATTTTTTCAAATTATTTTAAATTTTAGAATTTTCTTCAATAAAAAAATCATTAAACAAGAAATTTGTATATTTTAAGAAATAGACAAAATTTTAAGAAATATTTAAAAAAAATACCAAAATATAGAAAATTTAAAAAACATAAAATTTATAACTAGTTGCTACCCAACAACCACGATCAATCCCATTCTTATCTCAAAACCAGCCATTTCCATTTAAAAATTCATAAATTATAAAAATTATTAAATCGATTTTAGATTTCACTAATATAATAATTTATCTGTTTTATTCACCAATTAACAATCTTAAGTTGCAATATCATGTTTAAAAATTGCTAATTTATTCAACGAATGACAAAAAATATAAAATTTTTATCCATAAAATAACACAAAAGAGCTGAGTATTAAGAGCCCGAACTGATAAGAAAAATGTTTTTTGATCGTCTATTTAATGATTTTGATTTCTATTTTTAAGAGGTGTGTTGTTAAAGAGTTTGAATTGATTTTATGACACATTGAATTTAAAGATGATTTCTGGATAGTTTCAAGGTCAAAATTTTAATAATTTTTAAAAAAATTTTCGTATCTACAAAAACTTAAAATTTTTGAATTTTAAAATTTTTTTAATTCAAGTTTTTCAAAAATTTATTGCAATAAATATAATTTTTTAGAAAACTTGATAAAAGTTTTTGCTCATGTCACATAAAAACCCACATTAAAGCTTCTATAAATGCAAATTATGTCAACATTCATAATACTTAATAACGACTAAATGGCGATCCATTAAGTCATAATCTTCATACATTATATAAAAAATTTAACTGCCTTAGCTAAAAATGTCCATAATTAATAAAAAAATTTATTCATCATCAGCTGAACAAATTAAAAAGCTAAATGGCAAAAATTAAAAAAAAATCAATAAAAAATTTTAATCGCAAATTATTTTCTGATAAAAATGTTGATTGAGAGACTTTAAAGTCAAAAAGTTGCACAAACAATTTTTCCACATTTTTGTGGGTTTTATTTTTATTTCATGTTTTTCAAAAAAAAATCACGCGAAAATGAAAAAAAAAATCAAAATTGAAATCGAAAGTTGTTGGATAGTTTTTTTATTTTAATTGTGCACACACACTAGCGGTTAATTTTTTGGTTACCGCTGTTGATGAGCCACTCGTTCATGATTTTGTTCTATATTTTTAAAAATAATGTTTCACTTTTTGTCATGCAGACTTGCCTCAAACAAACCCCTAAAAAAATTAATTGTTCACTTTTTTTGGTAGACACAGGAAAAATTAATGAAAGAGAATTTGAAATGTTAAATGAATTTAAATGGCAATGAAGTTGAATGACCTTGACTTGATATTCTTTTTTCGGAGAGTTGTGAGATGTGTTCTTTTTAAAATGAAGTATTTTTATTATATTTTGATATTTTTTTTTAAAAAATAATAATTTTATTTCATTTTGGAAAATCATTTACCTAATTTAAAAAATCAGAAAAGGTAAAATTTGATAAAATTACAATTTTGCAAAATTTTTTGCTAATATATTTTGGGACTTGAAAATGGCATAAAACTGTTATTGTAATAATTACAAACTTCATAATTCATGACCTTCAAACTTATCAATTTTTGCAAACTAAACCTTTAACAAAACATGAAAAAATAATAACCAAAAATTTTTATCTTACCACCTAATCGAGTTCAACATCCCAACATTCAAAATATTTACAAATAAAGTAGCTAAAAACTGTTAAACATTTCAAAGCAAAATAAATTCAAAAAGAAGAATAAAATTTTTCCCAAAAAAGTCGACGACATACACATAACCGTGAAGACGAGCAGAACAGACAGTGTGAGATTTGGAAATAAGAGAAAATTACATTTTATTTAGTTCGACGCAAGAAGAAGGCAAACACAGACAATGTAACCCCATCCTTCTTAAATTTTCGATTTTCGCTAAATTTTTTTTTTTCTTCTTTTTTTCGTGTCTTCGAATTTTCCAAAAAGCAGAAAAACAATGAAAAAGAAAATGAAGAAAAAAATAGCAAAAATTACAAATGTAAAATTGTAATTGTACGTAAATAGATTAGAGTTGACGACTGTTTTCTTGCTCTTTGCTGTTCATTTCATTCAACTTTTGGTTGGTAGGGAAAGATGTTTTTTTGGTGACGAGGGTTGGGAGGTTGATGTAATGTGGTTTGTTTTCTGAAGAAATACTCGAGCAGCAAATTTCTGATTAAAAGCAAAAAATTTGAGTTTTTGTTTGGATTTTATGATATTTAGAAGAAAATTGACTTTTTAGCCTCTTGATTGAATTTTGAAGGCTTAATTTTGATTTTTTTTAGTACATTGGCCAGGCTGATACAAACTATTGTCAAAAATCAGTCTTATGTTCAATTCCTAAAAATTATCATCAAGCAAGAGTTCAAATCCTAAAAGATTCCCCTTCAAAGTTGACAATCTTCTAAAAACCAAAAATAGTCATCTTATCTTAATACACATGCTCATACAAAACTATATGTACAATTCATACAGTTGACTGGATGATATTATCATTATTTTTGGTTTTGTATTACTAACTGCTGCCTCTATGTATATCCTCTCTCTCCAATTGCCGCTCTTCTGCTTCTGTTGACGATAATGTTGTACTATAAATGTTTATATAAGGGCACACGAGGCGAAACGCATTGAATTTCTTCACTTTCAATTTGACTTGTTAAGTTTACATAGAAATATTCTACTTCTTATTTTATTTTTCGTAAATAGCAAGCACAGACAATGTGAAGTGAAAAAAAAAACTTAGAGCGGCGGTAGAGGAGAGAAATAAAAGCGAAAAAGAAGAAGGAAATACATTCAGTTTTTCATGTAAAATCGATAAAGACGTCACTGACCTAGTGCACACACATCTCACTCACTATATCAACGAGCTCTCTTCTGTGCTTCTCTTGTTGTTTTTTTGACTATATTGTTTTGAAATTATTTGTAATTTTGCTATTTTGAAATTTTTAAGATATTTTTTGGTTAGCAAAAAATATTAGCTAATTAAGGTTTGATGAAGATTAACATAAAAAATCTGGATCAGATTTGAATCAAGTAGTTTTATTCAATTTAATAATTTGTGAATTATTGATGCCTTAACAACCTGGTGCTGGTTTCATTGGTCAAATGGTCAAGAACTTAAACGAGTCTCAAATTTTATTTAATTCCTTAAAAAACTGAGTTCGATTCCTTCCTGTGTCGTGAATCAGTCAAAAAAGATTCCTAACTCCAAACCATATGTTCAAATCTCATTCAACTCATCTAAAAAATCTCAAAAATGCCCTTAAAAACTCCAAAATAAGCTTAACATGATTAACAAAATGATTTTGATTTCTTCAAGTCCAATGTCATCAATTTTAATCGTTACACGATGAACGAATAGATAACGACACACATTTTTCACATTTATATCACCAAATGAAATCTAATTTCCATGTGATTATATTTCATCTTTCAAAGAAGAAAAAAAAAAATAAAATAAATAAATTTAAAAGAACTGAAAATTTTCGAGCTTCTTCTTTCCCAGCATCACACACATCAGCGATGAGAAGAGACGAAAGAGAGAAAAAATTAAAATTAAATATCTAATGTGATAATAGCATATATTGAATATCAAGATAAGCTATGGAGAAATAAAAAAATCCTTTCGGCAATTTAATTAATGATCTCATTAAGTAATAATTTATTAAGATGAATTCTGAGCAACTTTCAAAGAAATAAAAAAGATGAGGGAAGAATATAAAATTATAATTTTTCTCCTTGTTTATTTTTAGCATGGGTCTTGAAATGGTTGTGTGATGATGAAGACATTTTGGTAGAGTTTAAAATTTTGGTGGATCTTTTGGTTCAAATATGGATTTTTGTGTGAGATATGATATATTTTGTGGTAGTTTAAGATTAAGTTTATATGAGCATATCTATTTTAGCATTTGATAATATGGATTCTTAACTGTACACTCATAAAAAAATTTTTTAAAAAATATTATTAAAAAATTTAAAATTTTATTTTTAAAAATTATTTTTAAAATTTAAAAACTGGTTTTTAAAAATATTTCTGTATATGTAAACATATTGCCAGTATAAGTCACATGGCTTGGTAGCTCAGTGGTAAAACGCCTGGCTACCATTCCTAAGGTCAAGGGTTCGATTCCCACTCCGAGCAATTTTTTTGAATTTTTTTAAAAAATTTTTAACGGTCAAAAAAATTTAAATTTTTTAAAAATATTTTTTAAATTTTAAAAATTGTTATTAAGCGTACAATTTAAAAATAATTTTTAAAATTTTCCATACAAATTTAAAAAAGTTTTTAAATTTTTTTTATCAGTGTAAGTAAATATGAAGGCATTTTTTGACTCCCAAATTTGTATGAAAATTTTAAAAAATTTTTATGTTGTATGACAAAATTTTTAACCCTTGACCCAAAAAAGTCAATTTATCTTACAAAATGTAAGACTTTTATACAAATAATTTAAATAAAATTTCAAAAGCGCTCCAAACCCCAAAATTCAAACTGCATCAAACCCTTCCATACTCACCTCATTTTATATTTTATTTATCCAGTAAAATTTAAAGTGATGATGTTAATAAAATTAATTTTTTGGTATTTCTTTCTGTAAAACAAAAAAAAATGTGCCATAAAAATGCAAAAATATTTTTATTTTTTATTTTATAAGAGAGAGAGAGAGAGAAAAATTTCTGGCAATGGCACAGGAAAGAATTTCCATATTAAGAAATTTCATCATAAAAAAATTCTTATGTGTATTTAAAAAAAATAAGATTTTTGAATCTGTGTAAGCGAGGTTATAAGGAAGGTGAGTGAGATGGAGAGAGAAAAACAGACAAACAATTAATTATTGCTTAATGAAACAAGATTTTTATCCAAAAATATATAAAACAAAAAGAAGATGAGAAATTTTTTAATAGTTTCCTTTAGTTTGGCGGCAAATCTTCTTTTACAGATTATTTTTAATGATATTCTTTCTCATCTTGAACAACCACGTTTGTTCTTGTATTGTATGATATAAATTCTTTTCTGATCATATCTGATCATCAAACGATCATTTCTCAGCTTTCCTCACTTTTGAGAGTCGCAGTAAAAAAAAAAAACCAAATGAAAAATATCAGATTAAGTTTGTTGTGTTTATAAATATATGAAACTATATTATGGAAATTTTATACTCATTTATTCATCTTTAGACTTTTTGTCGTATTTCGAGGGATGGAAAGTAGAATTTATCTTACACCTTCTTTAATTTTATACAGCATTGCTTTATGATTTTAAAACTATTGTTAATTTTAAAATTTTAAAATCTTTCAGGATATATAGAGCGTTATCTTAAATCTTAAAATTTATGAAGCGATGTTATTAATTATTAGTTTTGTTTAACAAATCGCTGCTTTTATGTTTTGATTTTTTATAAGGCAGCACTTTAATCTTTTTGAACCCCGAAAGAATTTTTTAAGTTTTCAAATCATTGCTTGTAATCTTTTAAACTTTTTAAAGTGATGTCTTTAAAAAAATTCTTGCAAACTTAAAATACAAAAAAATAAATCACATTTGAATAATAATTAGAATAAATGAAATACACACGATCATGTTTTCTTAAACATTTTATGTAATTTAAAAATATTAACTTAATTTTATTTCATCTGTTCATCTCTCTTCATTCAATATTTTTTCCATTCTTAAATTCTTCTTCCATTTTTGTCTTTGAAGAAAATAAAATATTTGAATGGAAATCAAAAAATATAAAAAAAGAAGAAGAAATAAAAAATATAATTCAATAATTTTTAAAAAGAGAAACATGGAAAGATTCTACCGCAATATAAACGTAAAAAAAAATGTGAATGTGAATGAAATCAACACTCGAGAAAGAGGAGAGATGGAAGAGCAAAAGATGTAGATGTATTTTTTATAAATTAGAGATTTCCTGTAATATATTTCGTAATTTATAATGGAATATAAAACAAAACCCATATTCGATTTATTATTATTGTCCTTTCGTCAAACCTATAAATTTATAATGCGATGACTATTTTGTTCCTCAAACAAATGCATTTATGTCGTCTATCGAATATGTCAAAATAGAAAAGTAAAAAAAAAATTACAAAAGTCCTCGTGTTTCATATCGAGGGACTTCAGCGCATTTTTGGCGCGGCGATCAGTAATCGAGCTATGAATTGAAAGTATATCAACTTTCAGGACAGACCTTGCAATATTCTACATAAAAATAACGATAATTTTACAAAAATGTTACAACAACAATCAAAAACCCTTCAGTTTCAATTTCCTCACATTCATTGTTTATGCACAAGTGTGTTTTCATTATGCACAAACTAATAACTTGCAAAACTGAACAAAAAACTTTTCGTAAAAAATAACGGTCAAAAAATTTTCAAATGTCAACGGTTAAAAAATATTTGAAATTTCTATGACGTGAAGTTGCAGTCATGTGTTGATTATTTTTCTTTGTGAAATTAAAAATTAATTAATTAAGGTGCTTAAATACAAATTTGGGACTTTTAAATACATTTGCCGCCAATAACTCGATGAAACGAAGCTAATAAAACAAACCGGAGCTCTCTACGATGTCTAGATCAAAAGATAGTTTTTCGAAAATTTGCAGCCAGCCGAAAAAGTGTATGATTGAGCTTCCTTTTTGAAAACAAGTTTCCAAAAATGCGCTAAAAAGATGAAATGAAGTGTTTTAGAGAAAGAAAAAGTAAATAAAGAACTTGATAATGGATCATCATCGTCATCAAGATGGGTCTCTGACTTTTTTACTTTTTTTTTGTGGGACATGACTTATTGCGGGCATGTGTTGAGTTTCATCAATGAAATACAAACTGTTTTTTAGAGAAACATTGTAGCTTCATATTTCATTCAAGACTCTAGACTTTATTTTTTTATGAAAATTAATGTTTTTTATTCAAAAAAGAAAAGAAAAATTTTTTGGTTCACTCATTAAAGTTTGGTAAACAATCATTAAATTAATTATGAAAATTTGAAAACTGATACTAGACTTTAATGCTTTTGTTGTTTTTAAGCTGAAAAATTGTCTATTAAGGTGGGCAATTAAGTTAGTTTTTTGAATGGTCTAGAGATGAGAGGAGTCAATAATTATATTTTTTTTTTACAATTTTAAATCAAATTTAATTAAATAAAAATCCTCTCAATAACCTATAATAATCACATACTCCCACACATCTCAACTAGTAACTCTAAATAACATCCTCAAATCCCCATATCCGCTACAAAATACCAAACATTATTTAAAGCATCTTCATGTTAATTAATTAATTAAAAATCAATTCAAAACTTTCATAAATTCAATTAAGCGTAACAGAATCGATAAAACTGTAAGTGCATCCTCGACCACATCTGTTTAAAGCGAAGCGAGCGAGTGAGTGAGATGGAATGAAAACAAAAACCTCCCGCTGATACAGTTAATCATTTAATTTATGCACACATGTTTACTCGTCGTTTTTTTTTTTTTCATTTTAAATTAGTGATTCTGATGCGATTAAGCACTCAATTCCATTTTATCTGATTCCATTATGATAAGTATCATGCGTAATTTATGTCAAATTAATTAAAAATAAAGAAAATATTTATACGATATGAACTACTGAGTAGTGAGACTGTGACTGTTTAGTTGAGACTAAAGTGCTTAATTATAATTAATAATAAATTGTGGAAAAAATGTGCTTTGCCAGTTGTCATTTTAATGATTTTTGTCGCCTGCTGTGCCTCAATGCGAGAGATGCATTTAAAGGCAGACTTGAGAGACAGAAACTGCACACACTGTGCTACGTGTATGGAGATTCAAGACATGTAAAATATTATGGATAATTCAACTAATAGTAAATTGTCTGTGGATACACGGAAAAAAATATTATGAGAAATAATTAATTGGCGCAAACAAATCGACAGTTTCGAGTCTCAAATTGGACGTAATTGATGAAAGATTTAATTAATATTTTCACTTCTGATTTTGGATGTGTGAGAAATTTCACGGCTATGTGGTTTGGTGGCACTTTGGGCTGGTGTGAGCTGCTTAAGCTTCAATCAAGTATTTTGCTTTCTTTTCAGAGACCAGATTTATTTTTTTATTTAATTAAAATTCGTTTTTATTTACAAATCTGTAAATTTCATAGTTTACTTAAGGGGCCGTTCACAAAGTACGTTACGCAAAAAAAAAGAGTTTTTGAACCCCCCCTCCTTACGCTTTTTGTATAAAAATTCTTTTGTTTTGTTTAATCTGTTACAAAATCTTAAACCCCCCTCCCCCCTAAAAAGCGAACGTACTAAGTGAACGGCCCCTAAAAGACTTTTAATATTTTCACTTAAAAGACAGCGTTCGATTCGCATTAAAATCAAAATTATCAAATAATACCATGATCTCGTGCAATTTTTTTCCATCCAACAACCTCCAGAATTACCCAAATGCACATTACTTTTTTGCTATAATTCATCTCATTCTCTCCAAAACTCCGTTATTGGTGTGTGCCAATGTGTGGTCTTACGACATTATCGTTGATATATGAGTACATGTCATGTTGACAAAAATGATTTAATTTCCATTTACGATTTGAAGTAAGAAACCAAAGAGAAAAATATAAGCCTGACGACATTCCTACCTGTGTTGCGCATTTTAGACTATACAGACATCATATCATTTATTATTTATATTATTTTTTTTATTCTTTTTTGTTTCAAATTTTTTGTCCATGTGCGCTGTGTTTCGAATAATAATTTTTATAATATTTATTTTTTTTTGGTAATACATCTTATAATTTCTCTTCAAATAAAGCAAAAAAAATTAAATTCACATTCCAAAAGACGTGATCGAGATTTTGGTTCATGTCAATGACGATAAATGTGTCTATAAAGTGTTTAATAAATTTTTGCGCTGTACTTGTGAGCATGTTGGATGAGGTTGTGGCACTTTGAAGTAACTGATGAATTTTCAAATTAATGCAATTAATTCCAATTATCAGGTTTCTAATTTTGTAGATGATACAAATTGTTTTTGGACTAAAAAGAAGTTCATTGAAGATAAACATGGTTGATGAATTGAAATTCACCTTATTAAGAGTGTATTGGAACTAAGTTGCACGTGCTGTTCAAAGGTAATTATGCGTTGCATTGTAATTTTATGGATATATAACTTGATTTGCTGTTTGAGATCATTTAAAATTGATTTAAAGAATTTATGTGATTATATTTTAGTCATTCTTATACAAGATCAATTTTGTAAGGTTTAGATAAAAAAATAAAAATTCATAAAATTTCGAGTTCGAATCTCGCCACTAATATAGAAAAGTTCCAATAATTTCTTGAGAATGAGTTTTTTTTATTTAATTATTTTTTTGTTTTTTGTATTTTTTTATGTTTTTATCACATAACAATTAATAAGTTACAATCCCTCTCAAAAAAGTTCACCAAACTCGATATTTTGAATATCAATTCCCCAAAATCAAATCTTTCACATCAAATTCCATCAAATTGTCAACAATATTTTCTTTATTTTAATGAGACAACTGACATGAAATTGATTTGTGTGAAATGTGAAAAAAGTTGATGGAAGTGATGATTATCTTAATTTCAACTTATTGAATTATTGATGATTTTTTTGTGGTCACTGTGAGTGCGTGCAAATAATTTTTAAGTTGGATAATAATTCATTGTGGGTCTTGGATGTCAAAATAAGGATTTTTGTTGTTATGAGTGAAGGTATTTGAGATATCTTACTTCTGTGGGTTAAATTTAATTAGGAATATTGAAAAAATTGTTTGATAATAAATAAAATTCATTAAAAATGCTTGTAGCCCTTAGGTTCGAATCCTTATAAAAATCAAAAATTTATGTATTTTTTCCTTTGAGTTTTTTAATCTCCTTTATTTATTTTGTAATTAGCTTAACATTTTTTTTTTGTTTCAAAAAAAGAATTGAAAGCAAAAAATACAGAAGAGAAAGAATTTATTCGTAATTTATTTTAATTTTCTCATCGACACATAGCAAATAACCATGAACGAAATATTGAACATATAAAAAAATTAAATTTGCATAAAAAAAGAGATTTTTGTGACAAAAATTTTCCTTCACATAAATAAATAAAAGAAGAACAAAAAGGAAAAAAGAAGACAAAAGAGAGGAAAAAATTATTGACTGGAGTCAACAACAAAGTAAGTTTGGTAAGATCAAAAAGACGAGTTAAAATTAAAAACGCGCATGTTAACAAAAAAAAATCAATTAAATTTGAAAAAAACTAGAGAATAATTCTTGAGATTCGAACTCATTCATTTTCATTAACATTTTTTTCTTCTAAAAATGTTTTGATATTAAAAACTTCTTCGTTAGCAATAATCTTATTTGAATTTACTGAAATAATTTTTGATTTATTTCTCATCTGTGACAAGCCGCATACTCCTCAGTCAGACAATCCACTCACCTCACCACCCTCACTCCACAACAAATATTCAACACAAAAAAAGATGAAGATTATAAATTGCACGACTAGTGCGTTTAATTAATCGAACTGTTGTGGCGACTTGTAAAGATTCCAATAGGTAGATATTTTTGTGAATTTTTCATTTCATTTTACTTCTTCATATATATTTATATGTTCAACTCAGCTCAACTTCAATGATTGCATTGAGGAGAGAAAAAAAGAAGGAACATGAAGCAATAAATTTTTAAATTCTTAAAGTCGCTTCATTATCGCTTCTGTTGTCTTATTAATATTCTTAAATGTTATTTTTTTACAATATATTTTGACCACTAATATATCCATTCATTTGCGCCTTATTTTATGCCTCCCTGCTTCAGGTTTCAATTTTTATTTTCATTGCAAATTGAATAAATCGATACATTGATTGCTTTGTTATGGTGTTGAGTTTTTCGGAGTTGGGGTTTGAATTAAGAAATTAAAGAACTTTGAGAAGTATGGTCTGGTATAATAATAATGATAATAATGGTGATCGATCGTTTTTAGTTTAAAATATTATCATCATTAATTTCAAATCTTCCTAACAATATTTAAGAACAAATATTGAAGTAATAGAATATCTTAAAACAGTAAGTTCGAATCTCAAAATTTTAATAAAAATGAGTTTGAAGCATCGAATAGCTTTCTTTTTTAGAAAAATGAATTTGGAAAAAAAAATAAATTTAGATACAATTCTACCCCTAAATACCATTTTTATCACAAAATTTATTCCAATTTTTTTTTCCTTTTTTTGTGATTTCAAAACTTCAACATGGAATCCAAACAGCATGAAAAAGGAAGGAGAGAAAAAATGTTAAACTAATTAATGAAATGTATGAAAGACTCAAGTGCATGTGAGGCGAATGGAGGATACACATAATTTTTTTATGTGTTGTCTGCTTACGCGAGATCTGCATTAATGCGATTTTTTATGGTCATCGACTCAGAGTTGGTCGTGAAAATTAATTTGACATTTTATTGGAGTTTATGAATTTGTGAATTGAAAAAGAAACATTCTCTTGTGAAGCATATAATTTTGAAGAATTTCATGAAAATTAATTTTTTCAATTTTTTAATTTTAAAAAATACACCTAAACCCCACCCTGCAACTCAAACACAACAAATTTCATTCCCTTACTTTTTGCGTAAAAATTTAAATTTTATTAAGGAGATTTTTCATTATCGACTCGACTCGAAAGAGCGAAAAATGCTTGCATATAAAATAGACAAGCCAGCCGTTAAGCCGTGTATGACACATTTGGTAGTCACTCAACAAGACCCAGAAGCAGCAAGTAACAAACAGAAAATGTCGAAGGCATAATAAATTGCACTACTTTTATGACTCACGTGGATTTAACAAAATTTAAAATTATGGGTGATAGACATTTTGTAGAAAGTATGTACTAGGAATTCCTATTACTTTACGTAGGACCTAAGATTTTCGTTTAGGAATTTTACGTAGGAATCTAGGAATTCCTAGTATTTACTAGTTGCTGAAATTTCCTACGTTGCTTGATTAATGTTTAATTTAAAACTTAAATATTAATTTATTTTTTGCGTAGGAATATAGGAATTTCTAGTATTTACTAGTTAAAATACTAGAAAATTTGGGAGTTTCTTAGTTTTAACTTGATTAGGGTGAAGATCATTTTTCGGACGGAATTCCTAGGAACTTTTTTAGGAATTCCTAGAAATATTCCTACGTTTTCCTTAGATTTTTTGCTAAATTTACGATTAAATTTTCTTAAATTTTCAACTCAATTTTAGTAATTTCTAGTAATTCCTAGGAGTTACTAGGAATTTATAGAAAATATTGCTTTTAAAATCCTATTTCTGTACTTAGGAAAACATAGGAAAACGTAGGAATTTTTTCAAAAGACTTAAGAATTTTTAAGAAATTTCTAGGAATTCTTAGTAGCACCTTTCAACTTGTATGATTTCCTAGAACATTTTCGGAATATCCTACGATTTGCTATAAAATATCTTTACCAATTTCTTACATACTTCACAAGATGTAAGGTAAAAGAATATACAATGGAATTTGCATGATATTTCCTTATACAAAAATACAAGAAAAATCTTTCAAACAAAAAATACTTTAATGTTTTTACTGTAATTTTTCCTTTTACAAAAATTGTGAAGTATATAATTTTTTACGAAAAAAAATATGAGGCTCTGCAAATAGAAATGAGAATTAAACATTTTTCATTCATTGGGCGATATCTTTTAACTGTTACATTATTAATATGACATGTTATATATTTTTGGAAAGCTCTTTGAAGTAGCTATTAGAAAAAAATAGGCTGAATACTTAGTTTAATCCAGGGTTGGAACACTAGTGCTTCGAAACTTGTCCAAACAGTACTTTTTCAGAGCTACTTTTCACACGGTTTTTTTCAGCTAAAAAATACAACTCTATGGTTTATAATTACACACAACAAAATACTAAAATGCAATGCAGAGCTTTTTTAAAATCAACCCTGGAACAAAAAATTATGGATTTTACAACTCTGGCAACTTTTGTATGGAATTTTCACAAAAACTAGCATAAATAATGACTGGAATCGAATTTTCAAATGATTTAAACAGCATTTGATTGGTAATTTAATGAAGAAAATTATGAGTAAAAATTTTTTTCACATCCATAAAATTTGAATTTTAAAAATACGTTAAATATCTTTTTCATATAAAAGCATTAATTTCTTCATTGAAAATTCCATTTTCTTAATTTTCATTTAAAAATAAGTCAAATGTTATGAAAATATTCTTCCAAACTTGTTTTTAATGTTTTAAATCACAAGGAAATTTTAAATCAATATTTCATGGTTTTAATTGAAATTATTGAATTTTTATATGAAAAAGATATTTAACGTATTTTTAAAATTCAAATTTTATGGATGTGAAAAAAATTTTTACTCATAATTTTCTTCATTAAATTACCAATCAAATGCTGTTTAAATCATTTGAAAATTCGATTCCAGTCATTATTTATGCTAATTTTTGTGAAAATTCCATACAAAAGTTGCCAGAGTTGTAAAATCCATAATTTTTTGTTCCAGGGTTGATTTTAAAAAAGGTCTGCATTGCATTTTAGTATTTTGTTGTGTGTAATTATAAACCATAGAGTTGTATTTTTTAGCTGAAAAGAACCGTGTGAAAAGTAGCTCTGAAAAAGTACTGTTTGGACAAGTTTCGAAGCACTAGTGTTCCAACCCTGGATTAAACTAAGTATTCAGCCTATTTTTTTCTAATAGCTACTTCAAAGAGCTTTCCAAAAATATATAACATGTCATATTAATAATGTAACAGTTAAAAGATATCGCCCAATGAATGAAAAATGTTTAATTCTCATTTCTATTTGCAGAGCCTCATATGAAAATCTTTCATCTTGTGAAGTATATAATTTTATACAAAAATTTTAATAACTAACTTTTCCGAAAATGTAAAAAACAGAAATTACTTAAAAATTCGGAATTTTCAATTTCTAAGCCTCTTGAAAAAATTCCTACGTTTTCCTACCTTTATCTTAGTACAGAAAATGGTTTTCTTTAAAGCAATATTTTCTATAAATTACTAGTAACTCCTAGAAATTACTAGTAATTTCTAGAAATTACTAAAATTGATTTGAAAATTTAAGGAAATTTAACCGTAAATTTAGTGAAAAAATCTTATTATACTTATTATAGGAATATTTTTAGAAATTCCTACGTTTTTCAGAATTTAAATTAATAGGTAAAAGGAATTAAAATATTCCTAAAACATTCTAGGAGTTCCTAGAAATATTCCTACGTATTCCTGATAATTTCTACGTAAAGTAACATGATTTCCTAGTACATACTTTCTACAAAATGACCATAAGCCTAAAATTATATATAAATGTCTATGTGTAACAGGTTATTGAGCTGTGGACATTTTTGATCTGATTGAAATTTATTCATTGAATGTCCATTAACGCATTTGTAAGGAGAAATAAAAGAGAGCAAAAATGTTGTGATTTTATGTGTAATTTCCATAAATTTTTCTTCGAACATGAATGAATGTTGATGGTAATAATGAGGTGTTCATGTTTCTGTTTTATTGGAATTAATATTTTATGGAGGAATTTTTGATGTTAAACAATAGTAAGTAAGAGTATCTGAAGAATTTGTTGAAGAAAAAATTAGAAAGATTTTCTTGAGAAGAGAAAATGAGGTGCGAGATTCCTTTGAAAATGTGGTTGAAAATGAGCAGCACATTGAAACTAAATATATTATAAGTTTGTTTGATTCAATATAATAGAATTTTATTAAATCATCAATAAAGATTCAAATACGTAATTTTGCAAAAAAATAACGAATTAAAAATTTAAGTAAATTTATAATTATTCTGAATTTTCTGTTCGAGTTCGAATCTCAATTAAAAATTTAAAAATTTTATTAAATGGGTTTGAGGTTGTTTATTTATTTTTTTTTTCTCTTTGTTAATCGAAAATAATTTCTAATTCTAATTATTGAATTACTTCTTCTTCTTTTTAAATAAAATATTTAATTCAATTCCAATATCCTACATCCAACTCAAAACATTCCACACAACAAAACACATAACCCTAAAAACATTCCAAGAAAAATTCAACAAACTCATTTTGATAGCAAAATTGAATATGATTGACAACATAAATGCATAAATTAATGCGAAAGATGCATAAAAGGAGCATTAACATGCTGAGTTTGTGAATATACAATTTTATATATAGTTTGCATTTCAAACAGCATCAGTAAATGATGATGAAAATGAAAAATAGCAAAATATAAAATAACATTCAAGTATCCATCTAAAATGACTAGACAGACATAAACATTAAAATCGTGTGCAAATTATGAGCTATTACATCTTCCTATAGTCAATCTTACTTCCAAGTCAATTTCCTTTCTCTCTACTTGGTTGTTGCCTCTACTTGTTATGCATCATTGCTTGGAAGTTCATTTGATGTGTTGAATGTGCTTTTTGGGGGGTTAAGATTGGTTTGTTAATTAAAATTGGGAATTTTGTAGTTTTTATCTTTTAACATTAAGTAAAAAATTTGATAAATGCGCTCTAGCCTCTCCAAAACCCTACAACAATTCCCACCACTACTCATTCTCATATCTAAATTCAAATGAAATTTTTCCCGTACATTTATATAATAATTAGTATTGAAAGTCACGATTACCAATTTGATCTTGTTCAGGTGTCATATTTCATCGATCTATGGAAAAATAAAGAGTTTTTCTGTATTCTGTTCCTTCTCATTTTGCTTGCATGCAATTACGATTGACATTCATAATACGATTCTAGAATAAATTTTTACTTATTAGCATTATATTATGCCAATTTTCTCTCTATTAAATTATTTTTTTGTTGGTGTTTGGTGCTCTTCTAGTTCTGTTTTGTTCGTTGTTTGACTGTACATGAGTGGATGTATTGATGTGTAAATACATAGAAGCTAGAAGTTAAGTTTGATGAGAATTAGAAAAATTCAGACAAAAGTGCACCTCACAAAAAATAGTACTGCAAACAACCTACAAATAACTAAACAAAGCAAAGCATAACAAAAACTGAATTAAACGAAAATTACTAATAGCAAATAATAACAACAGCAACAACACAAGCAACAGCTTTAATGATATGATGTGCGAATCAAGTCAAGCGAAACAATAAAATTATACAATGTGAATTTGATTTTTTGATTTAAACATTCAGTCAAGTCAAATCAAAAAACGAAATGAAAACAGCAAAAAAATAAAAAGAATGAAAAAAAAAATCATTCGATATGAAAATTATAGTTAAATGCTTAGCCTATCTAGCAACAGCAGATATAATAATATTATTTATTGTTGTATATAATTTTAAAAAGGTAAAATATAAAAAGCGTAAAAAGCTATTGAAATCAATCAAGCAAAACTCAAACAATATGATTTGTTGCTTAAACACTATAAAGTGATTTTTTTGTGTGCTGTTGGAGGTATGGTGGGTGTTGATGTCTGTAAATTGTCTGGGAGAGTTTAAGTAAATAGAAAAATTTTAATTTTAATTTGTTTATTTATTTAAAAAGTCAATTTTTGAATATTTTAGACTTTTAAATTTATATTTAAACTTTTTATAATTTTTAAACATTTCTAAAATTTTATCTATTAAATTTTTCAAAAATTGGTTCTTTATTTTAATTAATTTAATTTTTTTTTTAATATTTTTTTATGTTTAATGTTTTATGTTGAATTTTAAAAATATTTCTGAAGTTCTTGTGAAATTCTTAAAAAAAAATAGAAAAATTAAAGGACTATAATTATTAAACTATTCTAGACAAAAAAAATGCGTCTTAATACTTTTGTAACTCCTTGGAATCTCACTTGACAATTTCCTATCCATCTCACTCTCTATTTTTATTCAATAACTTACTTACTTAATTCAACAATTGGCGTTAGAGCATAAGCGAGACTATTGTCTGTACATAATTTTTTGTATTCAATCATGTGCATGATTTTTTTTTTTTTTTGCTTTTGGGAAATTAAATCAACTTCTTTTTCCTCCTTCTTTCTTACTTTTTCGTCATTTGTGACCTGATTAAGTAATGACAATCATGTTTTATTTGAAATAAATTTATTGTGCTTGTTGCTACTTAGCTTTAGGGTGGAGATTTGGTTATTTGTGTACGTTTCGAGTTCTGAAAATTGATTAAGATTGGTTAAGTTACAAATAATTGGGAAATGCCATTAAATTTTGGCGAATGCTTATTTGCAGAAGAAATTTTAATTCTAAAATGTCAAAAAAATTATGACAGCTCTAATGTTCGAATCCTATCAATATCAAATAATCAAAATTAATTGATCTATCATTAGCGTTTTTTATTTTTTTTTTAATCCAAAATCCTCTCTATTTATAAATTCATGTCTTAATTTTATAAACATCATAAACTAAAAAGCCAATCACATAATTAACCTCAAGTTTACAGTTAGATAAAAATGTAAATCCATCATAACATTCATAAATAATATTTTTGTTAAAAATTTTTTTTTTTCTCCTCAAAAATCTCGTAAATCTTTCAAATGTCTGACATTTACGATCTCATGAATGATCAAAATTTTGAAGGAGGCGATTGATAAAGGGATGGAAATATTTCTTAGTTGTCTGAATAGCAGTGAAAATTAAACAAAATTTACAATAAATAAATCGACACTTTTCAAAATAAACAACTTTTTTAAAAATTTCTTTTCATATAAAAGTTTCCATCCCCTGATATTTCAACTTTTTCCAAGCAATCCAATTACTCAATATTTTCATCATGTTCATCATTTTAATATACAGACGCACATTTATCTAAATATTATAAATAATTTTAATCACCGAAATAAAGTTGAACATAAAATGCAATTAAAAATTTTTTTTCCTTCAAAAATTTTTTTATTGACGTGAAAAAAATTTCTTTTCTGTCTGGTTTCAAAAAAAAAATTGTACATACAAACACATAGGCATGGAAGAAAAATTTTCATCATCTTGAATGAGCATCAGCAGCAGCATCTTGTGCGGTAAGTTTAAATTTCTTATCCTACATATGATACATTATAATTCTGTAAATTGTTTATATTGAACGTCAATTCACAAATCAGTTTTCATAAGCAGGCAGGCAGAGAGATTGAAATTTGTTGATGATTTCTTGCTGCTACGATGAAGATTTACATGTTTGATAGTTTACGACTTTAACATTATGTACATTTTACACTAATTTTACTCAATTCAAAAATCATAAATAATTTTGTATTAGAAATAAAAAAAATCATCGTTCTATTTATTTTCTTGATACCTTTATGATTTCATTCAAGGGGAGTAGCTAGTTTTGGTGGGAAAGGCAAGAGGGGCATGCCACTTTGTCTATTATGATTTATTTTAAAATTCTGCATTATATGCCAATTCTAAGCTAAATAAGTTCCAAAAACATAAAATGCGCTCTAGTCTTCCAAAAACCTCTAAACTCGCACAATTTCCTTCATACAGGCATTCATAGCAGTGAGCTATTAAATTCATTATGGGGCGCAGTGTATAGAATATGTTTACATAACGAGTTAATATAAAAAACATAATTTATGGTTGAATAAACAAATAATATCAGCTTGTTCACTCCAAATATCAATGCATGTACATAAATATGTCTTGTTTATAATGAGAAAAATAAAAATGCATCAATAATATCAACGATCATGCTACATTTGATATACAACTTATGCTGTAATGATGACTTTTATTGAGTGTGATGCAATTCAATGTGATTTTTAGGTACTTTTAGATTGGGGAAGTTAGTAGGGAGTAAGTTGAGTTTTTTTGACACTGTTTAATTTTTTTCAAAATGTTTTATTTTATTTTTTGAGATTTTTTTAAGTTTCTTCAAAATTTTATACGGAAAAAATTAACTACGAATTTAAACTTTATAATTTTTAATTGGGAATTTTCATTTTATTTTATCAAATTTTTACTAAAGGCAATTATTCATCCCAAATTTAAAAATCTACCTGCAACTAATGTCATAAAATTTTTAACAGTAAACTCATCAAAATCTTTAATTCTGTTATTTTCGGTAAACTTTATGACATAATTGCACTCATATTCTTTGCAATAACCCATTAAAAAGTCAAAAATATTTTTTCAAATTCTAGCATACAAAAAATTTTCTGTTCAAATAATTTCCAAGAATCATAAAAATTTTTAACCCAACAAAGGTTGTAAATCATAAAACAAAGTCCAAAAATAATTTTATTGTTCACCTCCGCATGTCCCCTTTAATCTTCAAAACTCGCACACATGCCTGCATGTTGTCAAAAGTCATTTTTAACTCAACTGAACACTCACTCAATTCATTTATGGGTGGTTTGTTTATTAAAGTCATTTTTCACATTTTTATGTTTTATGACCTTCAAAAATGCAACTACGTTTTTGCAGTATTGCTACCTGCTGACAGTTTAGTTTTAAATTTTAATTTAAATTGTTTTTTTTTTGCACTTTTAAACTTGTTTATTAAATTTAATTAATATATTATTATTTTGCAAGGTAGGGCTAATTTAATTAATACTAAAAAAAACTTATTTAAAAAATTGTCCTTAAGACTTTGTCACTTAAAAATGCCATCAGTCAGACAAAAATAACATTTGCAAAAGCAGTTCATGACAATATACAAAAAAAAATTAATTTTTTTATGACTAAAGGAGTTTCACAGGAAGCCACAAATGCCTTTTTTTGTCCAAAAATATTCCTTTCCATCTTCTGCTCTTTTGTCTATAAGAAATATTTCATTGCTGTAAAATTTATTGCATCTATTCAGACGAAAAAAAAGAAAGAGTTTCTGTAAATCAAAAACATAAAATTCTTTTGTTCACTCAAATGGAAGAAAAACTGTAAAAAAAATATTTTTGAAAGGATTTTTGCATGCAAAAAATTTTGCTAATTGCTTTTTAACAAGGTCATGTGCTGTACTTTTTTTTGCAAAATTGAGTGAAATATTGCATTCCATTCTTTCATGGAAGGATCATAACACATGCACGTCCAACATGTGAAGGATAAGTGAACATTAAATATATTTATGCATAAAACTTGGAAGATAATCTCAGAGGAATTCCAATTCTATGATTGATGCACATCCAATAAAAGTGAATTAAACTATCATAAAAATCTATTACGATGATTTACGCTTCAATTATCATCGAATGGGATTTTTTTGAGAATTTTCCTTTTGATAAATATTTGATGAGGAAAAAAAATATTTTTTTCATTAAAGTGGCAAGTTTTGTCCGAGACTTTAATATGTATGTGTGTGGATGCTTCGTGAATGTAGCAGTAGTCAATTCAGCATAAAGAAAAATCACATAAAAAGTTTTGCTTGATGGAAAAAAATTTTCCATTCGGACGCCATAAAAATGTGAAAAAGAGAAATGAGGAAAAAGGAAGAAGAAGGAGAGAAAAAATTAGTAAGTTTGGGATGATTTTCTGGTCATAAAGAATTGTTTTATGTAAAAAAATTTGAAGAAGGTTTCGATTTGTTCAATAAAAATTTTTTTAAGGATTCGAACCTTGATCTTACATAAGTTTTTACATTGATTGAATTTAAGATTTTAATAACTTTTATCTTCATTCTGCTAAAACATGATTAAATTTATGATCGATTGAATCAAGATTAATTGAAAGTTTTCGACAAAGGAGAAAGTTCGGAGATTTAAAAAAAAAATGCATGAAAAAGAAACAAAATATTTTGCCGAAAATCTCCAAAGAACAATATTATTTAATTTAATTTAAGGTTTTGAACCAAGATTTTCTTTTGGATGAAAAATTTCTTCAAATTTATTTAATTTCTATTACTTATAAAATAACAAAATGTTTAGTTAAATAACCAGCAAATTTTCAATCCATAGAAACGAGTAAAAACCAAATCCAAATCTTCTCTCGAAAATCGCCTTCTCACCACCAAGTTCAAAATAAATTCACGTAAAAATATGCACAAGAGAGCAGTAAAATAAAAATCTCGTTACATTAACCAAAAATATAATTCACATTTGAAGTTTTTCTTCTTTTTTTTCCTTGCTCCTCACAAAACTTCTTTCTCGTCCTGTTTGTGTATTCTTTTTTTCGCAAGCATGCTAAACGTGTTTTCATTTTTTGAGCTACATTTATACAGATATCATTTCCCTTAGCCAAACAAGCAGCATTGGTGAGTGGATCATAGTGGAAATGATACAACATAGAAGATTATTCGTGATGTAATCAAAAATTGTTGAATTTATGGACTGTCGAAGGAGAAATGGAAATGAAAGAAGATCCTCGTTTTGTCCATAAAATTATTGAAAGCAATATTTGATATATCATAACAATATGTGTATGTGAGGGTGGAAATGGAAAAAAAATCAAACAAATGTATTTTTATGAAGTGCTGTAATCTGAGCAAACAACAATAAAATCGTAAAAGTGGCTAGTGGATATACCAGAACTATATCTAATATAATATTGAAATCCTATAAAACAATATCAAATAAATAGAAAAGCAGAAGATATTTTATTGTATTATGCAATCGACCCTTCCGTCTCACACCCCCCTATCAGCTCAATTTTCTTTTATTTTACATGCAATACTCGACTGTTCCGATGGATTTCGAGGAAAAAATAATTTTCTTTGAATACATAAAATATAAATGAGAAAATGAAAAATCAGTGACCGAAACTTGATAGCGAAGAATTTATGTTTAGCATGAATTCCTTTTTCAGTTTTATATTTTATTGAAAAAAATTATTGGATTTACGATTTTTATTGTGAGGAATAGTGAGGTTGTTATAAAATAAACAAAAAAATATTTTACAATAAATTTGAAAACAAAATCAATAAAAAATAAAACTGAAAACTACAAAATTTTGTTAAATGGATCATTTTGAAAAATATTATTGACATTTTTTTAAAATTCGAACTTACTCACATGAAAGTTTCATCAAAAATCATCAGTGACAAAAATTTGATTTATTTTAAATGCAACCTAGTTGCTGTAATAAAACTTAAACATCCTTAAAAAAATCAATATTTTGAAAAAAAAACCTTCACAAAAAAAAAAAAAAACGCAAAAGCCAATAAAAAAATCAATTAGATTCTACTTAATTTCTCATTCAGGCCTTTCAGTATTCACTGAATCTTAAATGCAATAATTTTTATTTTCGCACTCGCCCGTATCCTGTGTGTTTGCCGAGGGGAAAACAACATGATGGAAAAAAATTGATGGAAAATTTTTGAATTGTCCACCGCGGTGGAAAATTGATGGAAAATTTTCCACCGATGGTGGAAAATTGGTGGAAAATTTTCTACCGATGGTGGAAAATTGGTGGAAAATTTTCCACCACGATGGAAAATCGATGGGAAAAGAAAATATTTTCCATCAAATTAAAAAATTTTTTCAATGATAAAAATAAAAACACTATTAGTCCAAATAATCTTTTGAAGATGGTTGAAGATGATAGATTTTCATCAGAAAAGCGATTTTTTGCATCGATTTACTTATTTGAGATGAAAAACCCATCAGAAAAGCGATTTTTCGCATCGATTTACTTATTTGAGATGAAAAACCCATCAGAAAAGCGATTTTTCGCATCGATTTACTTATTTGAGATGAAAAACCCATCAGAAAAGCGATTTTTCGCATCGATTTACTTATTTGAGATGAAAAACCCATCAGAAAAGCGATTTTTCGCATCGATTTACTTATTTGAGTTGAAGAATACATCCTAAAAGTGAATTTTCGCATCAATTTTCAACATTCAGTTGAATTAATTGTGTTAAATAAACAAATTTAAAGTGATAAAAAATTTGCTGAGAAATTTTTTATTATGGTGGAAAATTGGTGGAAAATTTTCCACCGCGATGGAAAATTGGTGGAAAATGGTGGAAAATTTTCCACCGTGGTGGAAAATTGGTGGAAAATTTTCCACCGTGGTGGAAAATTGGTGGAAAATTTTCCACCGCGGTGGAAAATTCCCACCAATTCCCCACCAATTTTGGAAAATTGGTGGAAAATTTTCCACCGCGGTGGAAAATTCCCACCAATTCCCCACCAAAATTTTTTTCCATCATGTTGTTTTCCCCTCGGTGTTTGCCTCTTGATATCTCTCATCATTCAATCCTCTTTTTTGTGTGCTTCTAGAGCTACTTATAAGTCTTTTTATGTTATTGATTTAAGATTGTCTTGTTGTCAAAGAGTTCATAAAAGGTTCGACTCTTCAGCAGTTAAAAATTAATTTTTTGCCCAAACCTGAAAGATTTAAGATTCAAGTCCTAGTTTTTCTAATTCAACCTTCATACCAATCTTCAGCATAAAAAATGCGCTTTGAAGAATCCGATACCATAGCTTTGCTAACCATTCATCTTCATCCACTTATGGTACGTTGCTACCACGAAAATCAATTGATTGGATTCATTCATGAAGGAATGAACAGTAAAGCACATTATGTGTGCGTATATATTTTCATAAAAAATGATTTCAAAAGTGCCCAATTGAATCAATCAAAACATGAATAAAAAAGTGGTATTTTACATTATTGACCCGAATAGACAAAGAGTACGCTCAGAGTACGCTCAACTTTTGGCTGAGTATACTCACTTGAGCATGCTCATTCATACAAAATTTGATCGCACTACTTTACGCATTTGAGCACGTCATTTGAGCATACTCTGAGCATACTCATTGAGTGTACTCAGAGCATACTAATTGCATACAATTGAGCATGCTCATAAGTATACTCATGAGTGTACTCATTAAGCATGCTCATAAGTACACTCTGAGTATACTCAAATAATCGATCAAAATTTTAAAAAATAAATATTTTTTTATACTTTTTCACATTTTTGGAATATTTTTTATTAATCTGTAGCATTTGTACTGTTTTAGGATAAATTTTATTTATTAGTAAATCTGAAATGAAACTTAGAAAATTTTTGATTTTACCTGGATTCGAACCCATGACCGCTCTGTTGCTGTTGAGACCTTCACCTTAACCGTTGCGCCACTGCTACTTTTTACCTATATAATAATTTTTGGCAAAAGGCACATATAAATTATTATATATGTAAAATACTCTAAAACGGGTCTCATATTGTCTTATTAGACTTTTAACATGCTTAAAAGTCATAATTCCCAAAAAAATATTTATATTAATTGAATCTTTCACTTGTGAAGTATATAAAAATATCACAAAATTTTTGAGCATACTCATGAGCATACTCAAAAACTTAGAGAAAATTTTAAAAATCAAAGATTTTTTAAGAATTCTAGTGAGCATGCTCAGAGTATACTCAAGAGTATACTCAAAATGAGCACGTAATAGTCTAATGAGAGATTTTTTTTTGAGTGTACTCAGCACGTACTCAAGAGTATACTCAAGATGAGCATACTCGATTTTCTAAAATTTAGCATGCTCATGAGCATACTCAAAAACTTAGAGAAAATTTTAAAAATCAAAGAATTTTTAAGAATTCTAGTGAGCATGCTCAGAGTATACTCAAGAGTATACTCAAAATGAGCACGTAATAGTCTAATGAGAGAATTTTTTTTTGAGTGTACTCAGCACGTACTCAAGAGTATACTCAAGATGAGCATACTCGATTTTCTACAATTTAGCATGCTCATGAGCATACTCAATCGAACGTGCTCATTTAATTTTTGAAACAATTTATTGAGCATATTCAGAGTATACTCATGAGTATACTCAAGTGAGTGTACTCAGCTGAGTACGTGGAGCAATATTTTGAGTATGCTCATAAGTATACTCAGTTGAACATGCTCATCAATATATTTTTATTTTTTTTATTGAGCACATTCAGAGTATACTCATGAGTATACTCAAGTGAGTGTACTCAGCTGAGTACGTGGAGCAATATTTTGAGTATGCTCATAAGTATACTCAATTGAACATGCTCATCAATATATTTTTATTTTTTTTATGAGTATGTTCAGAGTATACTTATGAGTATGCTCAAGTGAGTGTACTCAGCTGAGCACGTAAAACAGTGTTTTTGAGCATACTCAGTAGCGTGCTCAAAAAACTGAGCATGCTCAATGTTTATTCGGGTGAAATCACTCAGAATTCTTTTTCATTTTTTTTTTCTATGGGATCAAAATAAAATAAAACTTCATATATGAATTTTATTTATTTTTTTCTCTTTCGTGTTTTTGATGAATTATTGATGATTTTTTTGCGAAATAAATCTCTCATTTTGATCCTTCAATTTATGCTTCACTTCCTCTTTGAATGCTTGAGTGAGTGCAAAAAAATATACTTTTTGGTGTTTTTGTGTATATGAGATTAAGGTTTAAGACCACTCAAATAATTTTATGGGTGTGTGTGTGTGCGATGAAGTTATCGTGAAGAGCACTTTTCATTATGATGCATGTATAAAATTGTACTTGAGTTTTGATTAAGAGTCAATGATGCAGTTTCGAGATGAAGATGAGGAGGAAATTGTAAATGTTTTGACATTTTTGTGTGAATACAATGACAATACTTAGATTGTAAGAAAAATGTTTTGAAAATTTTTTTTAAAAAAACTTTTATTGATTTTAATGTATTGTCACCAACAAATCTGAAAAGTATATTTAGATTATGTCAAGAAATTTACAAGACAACTCTACCAAAAAACAACAAAGCTTGCGAATCAATAATAATCACAATTACTTCTTCTACCTAAACACCTCATCCGCATTCATAATGAACATCTTTTATTCCTCTCTATGAAATTGTTTTCGTGTTCATTATTTTCGTCTAATTTTATCATTTAATTGCCAGCACTTTCAGCTCTTTCAATCATGGATTAATATTTTTACTGCTTTTTCTTATTTTTTTCTGTCTCAATCAAATCATCACAATGTCTTCAATTCTGTCAGTTGTTATACACATTTGATGAGAGAAAATCTTTTTGCAAAGAAACTGAAAGGATTTTTATTGATTGGAGGTTATATAAGGTAAGTTAGTTGTCTGTTGTGAAATGATGCTGTTTGATATAAGCCAAAAATATATCTTTTTAAAGAACATTGTAATAAATTATTCAAGTTAGTTTAATTGAAGTTTTTAAATTATCAATACTTAAAGTTCGAATCTCATGAAATTTAATTATCTATATAAAGTTCATTCTTACTATCCAAACTTTTTTTCGTTAAATGATGTTTTTTTTTTCTATTGATTCTGATTTTAATATTTACAAAAAATTTTTAAAAAAAATTATCTGAATGAATCCTAATTCTAAGAAATCATTTTCAAAAATTTCCATTTCATTTCCAAAAACTCTTTAAGAGTCCCCACTTCTAGTTTCCCATAATTGAATCAACCACAACAAAAATCGAATCGGATTAAGACAAGTTGATTGTCTAATGGATTGGTAAACAGAACAAAAAGAGAGAAAGAGCAAAAAAAAGATTTAGCTAAATTCCCTCAAGATTTAGCGGAATTTTTATGATACCAAGAATCAATTATTATTTATCCATTTGCTGATGCTCCAATAGCCAATATCTATATATTTTGGGATTCAAGTAAGAAATCATTTTTACGTGCATCTGTGAGAATAAAAATGATTTCTAGTTATTATATCTTTGAGACGTTGGAAGGGGAATAAATATTTCCGACATAAATCATTTTGGTGCTGTTGCTCTACATTTGGTCATTTATTATTATTTCCTAAACATATATATGTGAATGGTCTTATCATCATTTTTATATTGATATTATTGCATCTTTCCCTTAGAATCCTCACTGGCAGGAGCAGTAGCAGTATTTTCCACGTCAGTGTTCTTTAATAGATATTTATGACATCTCGACTCTTGTTCTATATATTTTTATTATATTTTATGATGATGATATATTTTTTATTACACATCTACTTCAAGAGATATTATCTTTCATTTTTCTGTTGAGGATTTTAAGGATAAGGAGAACTGGTAGATGAATAGTGTCGGAATGTCAAGGAGTAACAAATTTGCAACTGAATTTTAGATTTTTAGTTTTAAATTTTTCAAAAAAATTTTCTTGAAAAAAATAAATACTTTTTATAAGCTATAAATTATTAAATATTAGGTAGTTCTTATTTTAGAAGCTAAAATCTAAGGGTTCAAATCCTACAATTTGAAAATCATTTAAACGATCAAAATCGTTGCTCGAATAATATTCTTTTTTTTTGCGCCACATGAATGTCAAACCTTGCCATTCAAGAGTTTACTTTTTTACCATTCCTGCCTGCCTCTTCCACCACTTCCATATCTAATGATGAAAAAATATGCCTTGACCATGTTAAGTGCTTAATGGACCATAATAAATAATAATTTTTTTGCTACTATATTTTTTTCTCTGCTTCCTTCCTTCTCGTTTCTACTTTCCCGACTCTCGACCATCACACATGCTGCCCAACTTGCCTAGTCAGATGAAGTGATTGTTCATATATGATAAAAGAAATGTGAAACGTGTTTGCTTTTAAGCGCAACATACACTTTTTATATATGAGAGAAAAAAATAGAATGTGGAAAGAAGTACGGCAGAGTAGAATAAAATAGACATGGAGATGAAGAGTCCATCCGAGAAAGATAAAATAATAAATTTGTCATAGAACAAATGCTTGCTTGCTTGCTTGTGTATATGAATCGGAGGGGTCAGCGATGATTATTAATTTAGATTCCTTTTTGTAAACAGCAATTTGCCATTCCATTAGCACTTGATGATGCTCACTCATTTATGTGAGAAACGTGAAACATGGAATGGATGTTTCTATTTTCTTTATTATACTTATAAAGACATCATAATTTAGGTATCTTATCAGTTTTGACATTCTTTTGAGCTTAAGAGTTGCTCTTTTGTGATTTCTATTTTAATATTTGTGGGGTTTGTGGGATTGTTTTGTAAAGCGGATTCCTTATTAATTATAGAGTTTTCTTTCCATGTTAGGACTCGTACCCATGATCATTTCAAAAATATTCAATATAATACAATTTAATTCAATATTAGTTTATAAAGCTTTTACGCATAAATCAAATATGAAGTTGTCTAATTCAGTTTGTACATCACACACATATAGCCCCCATCAATTCTCATAAACCCATCAACACATTTTGCAAAACTAACGCTTTAAAAAAATATACTACAAAAAGAATAAAACAAATTATCTTTTGTCTACCTTTCTTATCATGTCAATCAATAATAAAAACGAGAAAAAAAATATCTAAATATAATCTTTTGTATTCCTTAATTTGCCTAAAAGTTTCCCATGAAATGATCCATAATTCAATTTAATAAATCTATCCATATATGTGTGAGAAGAGACAAAACCAGCAATAACGAATGTGAAGAGAGTCTGTAAAATATCGATATTTGCGGTTATCTAATGGACGATGCCATAAATTGTCATCCTAACAAGCATTATTTAAATTCATTAATAGACTTCTCTTTTCATAATTCTCGATTCTCCCATTCTTCTTATAATTCAATAAATGAGCTCTCATTTGCATATTTTTGAATAAGAATAAACATTTTCTTTTATCTATTTATTATATTATTATTTATGGCGTTGTATAGTTATGAACATTGGTACTTGGAAATTAGAATCAGAATTTAAAAAAAAAATCAAAAAGATGAAAATAAAAAAAGTTAGCGAAAACAAACCCGAAAGATCTTATTGAACAAATTTAGAGGATTCGAACCTCACTGTTTTTATAAAATTGCAATTTCATAGAAATATTTCAAATACTTAATAATCTTGTTTTAAAATTTTGTTTATAAATTCTACCATACTTAACGAACCCACTATTCTAGTACCTTCCATATATTTCTCCAAAATGATTAACATGGCTCGTCGTCTTCATTATGTGTCATCATAAACAAATGTATATACACACATATTCATTTTAATATTTCATAATTCCACATTTATACCTTTTATTATTAGCTCTCCAACTTCCATTCCATTCACGTCCAATTATCGATGAAATTGATTCTGAAATTTATGAGCTTTTAAGTGCGGCTTTACCGAATGTGAAGAAAACACACAAATTATAAATTATAAAATTTTATTTCATATTTCTCTCTGACTCTTTTATTTAGTCGGACTTAAGAAGCTGTTTGGTCTTCGGAGACAATGTTATTGACATTTAGAATGGATGATGTTTCTGCGAAGCCATAGAAGTTTACTTGTCCGTTGGTTAATTATTAACATTGGATGAGCATCTGCTGTGCTCTTTGGAGAATGAATAAGGAAGAGAAAAGTTGAGGGAACTCTAATTGATTGACGTTAATGAAATATAATGCTGAATGGTCTTTAAGGTTCTGTTGTGAGGAGATTTTGAGGGAAATTAATGATATATTGATGAATTTTTGGTTGAATTGGTAACTATTTAGGCAAAGAATCAAATTTTAGCTAATAATAATGAAAAATTGAAGTTTAGTTGCTGATTTTTATGTGAAAAAAAATACACAGATTTTAGCTTTGAATTATGTTATTTGTAAAGATAGTTACATCCTCAAACCAAACTCCTTCTCAAAATTTTCCTCCCATACGCCATTTCAAAAAATTCAAATCAGTATTCAAACAAGTAAAATTATCGATAAAAGTATGAATATCCATAAATTTTCCAATCCTAACGACCAAGGGACAAGTGAGTAAGGTAAAATAAGATAATTTTTTTGTGACAAGAAAATCACAAGCCAAAAAAAAAAATAGGGGAGAGAAAAATCAGAACTAATAAAATATGAGTCGGTGAGATCAAACTTGCATTAAAGCAATTCAGAGAAAGGTCAATTTATTACTGATATGTGAATGCTCAAATAAACTGACATTCGAAATGTTGCTGAGAACTGCAGAAAATGCCAAAAAAACTATGCAGAGTCAGAAGAGGTGGAGAAGAATTGGACAATGTACATGCAAGGTGTATTTTTAGTATAAAATTACATATATTTTTATCGAATGTGTGTGTATATGTGAGAAGCATTGTCATGGAACTGTGATTTACCTTCCTGTGGGAATTTTTCAGTTGAACTACAATGAAAAAATTGGTTAAGTTTTATCAAATGGGGTGAGGAGGTTAAAACGCATTGCTGTTGAGAATGAATAGCATTAAAGTTAGGTATATGACTAGTAAAGAAGTCATTATTTTTATTTCAGGTGCGATGTTTTAGATTTTTAAAGGAAAAATAATGAAAATTTGTCAAGTCCAATTTTTCAATAATTTTATATGGCAAAATAAACCTCTTAAACCTAGGCCACATATTTCCTAATATTTTGAACGTTAAATCTTATATGTACACTTATTCAAGTTTAAATCAAACTTTTACCCAAAATGCTGCTCAATATTCCAACAAACTGCTCACAAAACTACCAAAACATCCCTCGACACAAACAAGAATCAGCAAAAGAAACACAAAAACTATAACCGATTGAACAACAAACAATATCATTTTATACTTATTCAACATAAAGAAGAGAGCAAAACAGACATTTAATTAGATTAAAGTTCAATATTTATGCATTTTCAAAAAATGCACAAAAAAAAATTTTTTTATTCAGGTTTTGTTCATCCTCTCTGTGCATTTCCTTGATCGAGATTTTCTATTTATGGAAAATAAAGCGCCATTTGACTTTATCGATTTTTTCTCTTATTTTCTCTTCCACTCATTGAAATTGTACTTTTGCTTATGTTGGACTTATGGATTGTAGGATTGTACTCTTTAGTTTTTTGCTGTCCAGTTATTCCCAGTTTTAATGAATCAATTTCTTTTGTGAAATAAATGGAATGATTTTTTTTTTTGTTTTGTTTTGTTTTTTCATTTTTATTTTAATGTGTTTTGAATGTTTTGGAAATGGGCAGGTAATATGGATTGTAAGGTATATCATGCCTTTTATTTTGTTTGAAATTGACATCCTATTAATCTTAAATGAGTCGCAATATTGAACAGTTAAAATCAAAGGATAATCAAATTAAATTATAAATTAATTAAAATCTAGGTTCAAATCCTATATAAGATCATTATTTTTAATTTATTTTTTTTTTTTTCAAGCTAGTCCTGCAAAATTAAGCTCAATCTTCAATTAATTCAATTTTTTTCATTCAATAGCATCACACACGACAAAATTCACATGCTGAATAAAAAAATCGAAAAGCATTATTGAACGCGAAAAAGAAGCAGAAGAAGCTGAAAAAAAAACATCTGAAAATGAAGAAAGCAAAAAAACATGAAATTATTGTGAGCAATAACTTAAATACTATACAATTTGCTTACTATCAACAATTCTTTTTGCAACATTTATTTTAAGCTGCTAGCCGTTTCCAATGATTCTGCTGCTGCTCTATCTCATTTTATTTCTTTTATTGGAAATCTTAAACGATTTTTTTTCTCATTTCACTATCTTATCGTGGTTGAATGCAAACAATTGCAATTCATTCTTGCTATAGCTGGATTGGATGATAATTTTGTTATACATTTTGTGTGACTTCTTAGCTGTTGATTCAGATTTTATTGTTGACTGTGACAGAATATTGAGATTATCCCATCATATGTTCAGGTCAGATAAAGCAGAACAACGGATGGGAATAATTTAGTAGGGTAGGTTGATTATGCATATCAAGATGTGACAAGAAGCTAAGGAGTAGTGGGTATGGGATATTATGGAAGAAGATGAGAGGTTCACAAATTATAAAATCGACAAACACTAGATCATCTTAAAACTTTTGAAGAAATTCATGAAATTTTCCAAATATGTCCATACCTAGCCTTAAACTGATTTCACTTCAGAAGATTCAAGTGATTCTTGGTAAGGGCTACACTTCCTTTCAAATTTAATTATAATTTAAATATTTAAACACAGAATCCAATCTAAACGAATCCTAAGGCATAATGTCACTAATCTGAGTCACTATTGACATCACTTCCGAACCTCCCTACAAAAAAATAAATAAAAAACTTTTGTGTTCTAAAAATTGTTTCTCGTTACCCAATATGCATATTGTCGTTGTAAAAAATGTTCTTAAGTTCTCTTTCTCTTTTTACATTTCATTTCTGTACCTTTCCTCTTCTTATTGCTACTGCAACATTTTTATAAATCCATTACGAATATCGTTGAAATGATAAAAGAAATCTCTGCTTCGTTTTTTTTCTGCAATTGCCAATATTGTCGTGTACATTCTTATAAGGCTTTTTTTCTTCACTGATTATGTTTTCTCTCGTTTAGTGTATTGTATTTTGGAATCTGAGGAGGAATGTTCGATTATGTTGATGGGATTTTTTTTTTGTTATATTCTTGGATTGTAATTTTTGTCTATGTTTGGGTAGATCTGGAGATTTGTGATTGTTCTGGATTGCTGAGATAGAAAATTATTAAGATTTGGAGAACAAAATTAATGAAATATGAAAATTGAACAAGGATGACGTCACATTTTTCAGTAAACCCTACCCTACCAGCAGGGTTGGGTAAATTATTCAAATTGCAGTTTTTAAACTAATTTTAGTTTTCAATCATAACTCTAAAATCAACTGAAAAGTTTACAAGAATAACTCAACTCCAATAAATTTAACTTGCACTTAGATCAGGATTTGAACTCAAATTCGATATATTCATACCAAGTCAAAAGCAGGATTTCTTTAAAATCTTCTCACTTCGATATATCTTGATCAAATATTAACAAAATACGCAATAAATTACAATCAATACAAAATTATGAATTTTAAAATCGCCATAAAATTTCCATAAAATCATAAAAAAGCTTCAAAACTCAACACAAAAAAAAACAGAAGTGACGAAACCCCACGAGCAATTCTCATCTTATCCTCGACTCTTACTCACAATGTTCACGACTTAAATATGTTTATTAAAAATTTGTAACTTCTGGAATTATTATATTTTATTTTATTTGCATTGTTTTTCTTTCTCTCTTTTCATTTCATTCCTTTATGTATTTGCTTGCTATCAATGGAGTCGCCCGAGTCGAAGTTCTTTTTGGATTTCTTTTAATGTGTCTCTCGTTATCGATATTTTGTGATCGCCCGAGAAACTCCAACAAGCCAATTTAACGAATCATTTTGGAATATTTTATTAGCATAAATATTTTGTGTGTGTCGGCAAAATGAGCTTCTTATCTTCCTTCGACACGTCTGTTATGCTTTGCTGAATATATGACGAGACGATGCGCGGAAAACTGAACACAAAAATATTTGCAATAATTTTTTTTTCATAAAATTTTTTCCATGGAAAAAAATTTCAATAATTGACGACAAAACGGGAAGAAGGTGAGAAAGCAGCAGTAGATGTGTGCATTGATGCATTCAAACAAAATTCGCGATATGAGAAAGACAACAATATTTTTTGGTTACCTTTTTATTTAAAACAAACAAAAAAACTCATTGAAATTTTACTGAAGTGAAACTTTTATCACCTCTCGGCAAACAACAAAAAAATATAATAAATTCTTGAATTTTTGCTTCATCGATAAATAAAAATATAAGAAATAAAAATTTTTGCCATCTCTCAATGGACCTTTATTTATGAATTTATTCTTTCAACATTTTTAGCTGAATTTTTTGGTGATCGAGGGGATTCTATTAATGCGGTTTGGAGGATGGGCTATGATCTGTTGGTGTGGTATTTCTATGATTTTAGACGATTTAGGAATCCTAAAAATTTGAAAAACTAAGAATTAAAAATTAAAAAAATTTACAAATTTGAAAATTATAAAATTTAAAAATAAATTAAATTAAAAATTAAAAAAAAATTAAAAAATTTAATGAACTTAAAAATTAAAAAAAAATAAGGTTTGAAAAAAAGATTTAAAAAATTTAAAACCTTAAAAAAAAGATTTTCCCCAAAATTCAACTCCAATTCCCATGCTTCTCATACTTACCTTGTGTTTTATTTCTCAAGAAAAAGAAAATAAAGAAAAAAAATATATATTTCGAAGAATTCTTTATGATTCTTCATGTTTATGTGGTTTTTAGTCAACTCACAAAAAAATGAATAAAAAATTGAATTTCTAATGATTTCGATGATAATTTGTTGCTGATGATATGAAGAATTATTATTACAAGTATGTCGACTCGAGCGATGACAAAAAATTTAAAATTTAAAATCATATTTTTTTGTGTCTCATTCAATTCAATAAATATCAAGTCATAAAAGAAAATGTTCAGGAACTTTAAATCTTGTGTGTGATTTAGAAATATTTTACAGTAGATTTATGCAAAGAAAATCAATTTTTTTGTCTGTTTTCACTATGACAATATTATTGTTGATAATTTATGATGTTAGATTTGAGGAAAGATGGCTGAAAAAATTTATTATCTTAGAAATAATCTGAATATTTAAGATAAAACTAGACTATTAGAAAATAGATTTGATGGGATTTCTTTTATCAAGGAACATTAAAGATTTGTCATAAAAATTCAAATTTAAGTTCTGTTGTGGAATTTTTGATATTTTTCGTTTCAGATTAAAGCTATTAAAATAAGTTAATATTATAGATAAAAAAAATAACGTCAGAATAGAAGGATAAAAGCTATTTGAATGAAAAGTTTGAAAGTCAGTCCTGAACATTAATTTCTTAAATTGTTAAATCTGATTAAATAATTTTTAATAAAAAAGGAGAATTTAAGTACCAAAATTCTAAATAATTTGAAAAAACCAAATCCGAATCTAAAATTGAACTAAAATCGGAAAAAAGTCATTATTTCCTGAATTTTGTTTTTAATCTTAAAAAAAATATGCTCTCGAATCTCTAAATTTGCTCAATGTGTCTCTTAAGTATCCCCCCAAAATAATCCAATATCAACACCAATTAACAAAAATCACATCCACCAAAATCTGTTTTTCCCTTTCATGTTCAATTCTCAAAAAATAAATAAAATAAAGCAGAATTATCACTGCATCGCAACAATGATGACAATGATGAGAGGAATGAAGGCAAACAGAACATCTGAGTATTGAGTAAAACCAAAAGGAAGAATGAAGCTGCAAAAAAATTATTTTATGCCAATTTTGTTTTGTTTCAGTTTTTCGAGGCATATAAAAAAGATTTTGAGATGCTATCAGCAAATGATTTATAGAATATTAAAACAAGTGTGTCATTTTACGGGAATGAGAGAAGAGATTTCTTATTCCCTTAACATTTATGTGTGTCTTCCACATCTCTCTTCTTATTGTCGTATTTATATGAACGTACGTGAAAAGAAGGAATTCATAACTTTTCCTTATGCCTCTTTGCTCGACTTTATTTTCTTCATTTTACTCTTCTTGTTCTTTATTATCGAGAAAACTGAATGAGATTTATATGAAATGGTATTTTTTGAGGGTTATTGGTAGTTTGTAGAGATAGATGTAGCGCATTTTTAAATCATATGATTTTTATTTGCTGTAAACTTTAAAATATTAGGTTTCAAACTTAGGCAACAAAGATTAGAAGTATAAAATCTTTAGTTCGATTTCTTAATTTTAAATTACCTATAAAAAAATCGACATTTTCTTTTAGATTTCTGATAATCCGCAATCCACCCAAACTGTTACCTTTAATACACTCATCTTGTTCATAAAATTTTCACAATAAAAAATATAATTTTGACCGAATAAAAAAACGCATGCATGGACGATTGGAAAAAATGATCGAAGAAGAACATAAGATTGCATTTGGAAAGGAAAGGACGATAATTAGTGGAATATTTATATTGTGTATCGATATTTATTTATTTTATATTTTTTCTGGTGCATTCTCGGAAATCGCATGAAAACATGCAGAAGAGATTTCAATATGAGAATTTATTTGATTTAGATTTTTTTGTCGACATTTTTTTCTTGGATTTAATGTTGCTTGTTTTTAAAGGGATTTAGTGATGTAGCATAGATTTCAATTTTAAGTTAGAATGCTGAAGATTATGTGGGAAAAATATTGAAATTTTTTAAAGGAATGGATGTTGAAAAATGGTTAATTAATTTTGATATTTCACAGGAAAATAAATGTTTAGATTAAAATCTAGATTTGTGCATTTTTTATAATTTAAATTATTCTTCTGAAAAATCAATTTAATAATGTTTATAAAAAATATTCAAATATGTTTGAAATGTAATTTTGAATGAATGGCTCAAGTAGCTACGTAAAGATGTTCTTTTGAGTCAGATAAATATAAGGTTCAATTCCTTGCACGAATAAATTTTATTAATAGGATTCAGCATTTATTTTTTGTTTTTTTTTATAAGTTAAATCAAATTTGAAATCATTTGAATTATTTTTCGAAATATTTTATTTAATTAGGATCTAATCAATCATCAAATATAAAAAGTAATTTGTTTTTTTAACTTTTTAACTTTAAGAGTCAAAAATTTCTTCCTTGGAAAACCTATTTTCCTTCAAATCTATAAAATCTGAAAATCAATACATCTTCAAACTACATTCAGCATAAAAAAGTATGAGAAAAAGTTGCAATCGTAATCAAAATTCATTTTTCTTTTCACATTTTCTTCTTCCTATTTCTGTGTATTTTATGGTTTACATTCCTTATAATAAATGTGAGATAAAAAAATACTCCAAAATGTTCATAAACAGAAATCAGCAAGCTCGAAAAAGGAGGGAAAAAGACCCCAAACGACTTCGAATATTTATGAAATCCGATGAATAAACATAAGCACATAAGACCACCTCTTTCTCATAAAAAAATTATTCCACATCTTCTTCATCTTTCGTTTCTCTCAGCTTCATATTGTGCATTAAATATTCATCTAGAATTATTTTAGCTTGTTACGTCTGACATTGCTCGCGAATTCTTTCAATGTGTTGGTGAGCATGAGGATATGGAGAAAAATATCTGAAATAAAAAAATTCCCCTACATTTTTATTAGTGGAAAATGTGGAAAAATTTTCCGATTTTCTTTTCTTTCCGTTCATTCTCCGGTTTACCTTCGAGGCGTTGTTCATAAAAAATATTTTTGTGCTTCTCTTCAACTCAAATAATTACAAAATTTGACGAGAATTTTATTATTTCTTTGTGTACTGCTCCGTTAAGTTTTAAAATCCAATATAAAAAAAATTATTGCAGTCATCGACAAATTCAAATAAACTTTTGACACAAAAACGTATTCACAAAATCTCGTCCAGGAATGTCATTAAATCCAAGAGTTCCTTCTTTGTTGAATCTTCCAATGCTCAAATGATACTCATTATTGCCAGCTGTGTCAGGTTGGCCAGGAAGCCAAGGCATCACAAAACCAACCTTTTCTCCATTTTCAGTCCAATACCAATCAGTTGGTGACTTTGGAGTCAAAGCAATGCCATCGAGGAAAATCCAAAGGAAGTCAATTGCTGATAACATTGAATCTCTTCGAACCATGTCCATAACTGCATTTGCTTCCTCCAAAGTTTTGAATGATGCTAGTTCTAGGTTGTATGTCTTGCAGATTGTCTTTGCTTCTATCCAGGTTGCTTTTAAGTATCTTGGGAAGTAGTAAATTTTTTGATAATAATTTCCACATTTATCATCACCTCCTAGAATATGTAGATTAAGTTTGTAAGATTTTATTTTCATGCCAAGTTTGATCTTACCATAATTTCCCAATGTAACAAAAATTGTGTCTCTTATTATTGGCGATCTACTTGAACAAGAGTCAACTGCTGAAGGTATTTTGGGGCAAGCATTCTCGCAATTTTCACAAGAAACTAGTGAAATAAATAAAATTACACAAAAAATTACTGATTTTGAGTACATCTGTTTTATTTTATTTCACAATTGCTACTGATAAGAGAGTCGAGAGTTGCTTACTTAAATACGCAAAAAAGTTAAGGGAATGTATGGAAAGAATTGAGAATTACAGCGCAGATATTATTTCAAGGTCATTAGCACATTTTAAAATAATAATGAGTTTAATAATTCCAATTTAATGTTTACTTTACAAGGATTATCAGAAGGTTTAAGTTTCACTGTTGATATCCTCTAAAATTCTGATTCTTAGAAAGCCTTCGTTATTAAAAAACACTATTTAAAGTGTCTGACTCTATACTTTTTAAAACTCTAACTTCATAATAAATATTTGAATACAATAAATTTCAATGCATAGCTGTGATAAGAAAAATAAACTGCTACAGAATGTGCCTAAAAATCACAAAGAATAAAAAATGTACAACAACAAAACGAATAAGTTAAAAACTTTTGGGATTTACATGATTTTTGTGATTTTTCATAAAGATTAAATAAAAAGCTTTTAGTTAAAAAAAATTTTGACAATTTTATTAAATATTCTTATGACATAAGAAATAAAGAAGTGTTCCTCTAACAGGAACTTCATTAAATGCAATAAGTCCTGTTTTAGTGAACTTTGCAAATCCCAAAAATATTATATTATTTGGTTCTCTGGCATGATAAGAAATTTCGTAATTAATTTTTTTTTCCCAGTTTTAGTCAAATACCAAGTATTTTTTTATTTCAGTGCCAAGCTAGTTCTATCAATGTAGAAAAATGATTATTTTTTTTTATTTCGTTTTTATTTTATTATTTTGTGCCTCAAATGAATATTAATGATAAAAGATTAAGCAGAAAAAAATTAGATGAATTATTTTTACAGATAAAAAAAAAACCCAAGTGGCATAGAAAAAAAGGGAGAATTAAAAATGAAAAATCACTTTAGAGAAATGATTCGTTTATGCTTTTGCGAATGCTTTGCTTCAAGGTTTGTCGGCTGTCTTAAATTAGGCAACAAAAAATGCAACACTACTCACTCGTTATGCAGTCACTTGTGTGTAAAAATTACCGCATATAATAATTGTAAATGTCATATCATTAATTCACTAACTCAGTCTCAATTCTCTCTTTATTACTTAAAGATATTAAGCTTGAAAAAATATTCTTTCTTAGCTAATTAATAAAAATAAATAAAATATGTTTATTTTAACAAATCTCAATAGCTTTTTAATTAAAAATTATTCAAATCTCTTCAAAACAAAATTAAAGAAAAAAATACTTTATAAAAAAAACTTTTTAAAAAACCACGTTTTTCGCGTGGACTAAAAACTAGAAAATAACTTTGTTTTGGATTAAATATAATTTTCTTTAAAAAATTTAATGTTTCAAAATTTTATTGTTGATTCAAATCGCATATGACCTAGTACGACTTAATGTTATCGTATACTTTGACAACCAAAAACGTGGGCGCATTAAAGAAAAAGTATTTAAATTGAAGTTTCTAAATTGCATTAAAATTTTTCAAACTATAATCTATTGTAAAGAACTGTTCATTGTGAAGTAATGCGCCCACGTTTTTGGTTGTCAAAGTATACGATAACATTAAGTCGTACTAGGTCATATGCGATTTGAATCAACAATAAAATTTTGAAACATTAAATTTTTTAAAGAAAATTATATTTAATCCAAAACAAAGTTATTTTCTAGTTTTTAGTCCACGCGAAAAACGTGGTTTTTTAAAAAGTTTTTTTTATAAAGTATTTATTTTCTACTTTTTAGTGTTATAAAGAGCAAAAAGTAAAAAAGTATTTTAAAAATTTTTTATAACTTTTTATGAGCTTTTGATGATCTTTTTGTAAAAGGAAAAATTACAGTGAAATTTTTTTGTCACAAAATCCGATAAAATTTTTTTTATCGCTCGAACATTTTTACAGTTGCCATATGAATCAAAAGACTGGGTACGTATTTGAAAAATTTTCACACCTTCACTCGCTTCGCTTCGTTCAGGATGTAAAAATTTGTGAGCTTCGCTCAACCTGGTTTGAACTACGTTCAAACTTTTTTTGTTCGAGCTTCGCTCGAACATTTTTACAGTTGCCATATGAATTAAAAGTCTGGGTACGTATTTGGAAAATTTTCACACCTTCACTCGCTTCGCTTCGTTCAGGATGTAAAAATTTGTGAGCTTCGCTCAACCTGGTTTGAACTACTTTAATTGTTTTTTTTTTAGAGCTTCGCTCGAACATTTTTACAGTTGCCATATGAATTAAAAGTCTGGGTACGTATTTGGAAAATTTTCACACCTTCACTCGCTTCGCTTCGTTCAGGATGTAAAAATTTGTGAGCTTCGCTCAACCTGGTTTGAACTACGTTCAAACTTTTTTTATGAGCTTCGCTCGAACATTTTTACAGCTGCCATATGAATTAAAAGTCTGGGTACGTATTTGGAAAATTTTCACACCTTCACTCGCTTCGCTTCGTTCAGGATGTAAAAATTTGTGAGCTTCGCTCAACCTGGTTTGACCTACGTTCAAACTTTTTTTGTTCGAGCTTCGCTCGAACATTTTTACAGTTGCCATATGAATTAAAAGTCTGGGTACGTATTTGGAAAATTTTCACACCTTCACTCGCTTCGCTTCGTTCAGGATGTAAAAATTTGTGAGCTTCGCTCAACCTGGTTTGAACTACGTTCAAACTTTTTATGTTCGAGCTTCGCTCGACTATTTTCAAATTTTACTTTATGAATCCAAAATCTGCAGTTGACTATTACAAATTACAGGAATGTTAGAGGTAGAGGATTACAGGAATGTTGAATTTCACTTCACTAAGCTTTGTCCGTTCGACTATTATAGATCACAGGAATGTCGAACTCCACTTCGCTTCGCTTCGTTCCGTTCGACTATCATAGATTACAGGAATGTCGAACTCCACTTCGCTTCGCTTCGTTCCGTTCGACTATCATAGATTACAGGAATGTCGAACTCTACTCCGCTTCGCTTCGTTCCGTTCGACTATCATAGATTACAGGAATGTCGAACTCCACTTCGCTTCGCTTCGTTCCGTTCGACTATTATAGATTACAGGAATATTGAACTCCACTTCGCTTCGCTTCGTTCCGTTCGACTATTATAGATTACAGGAATGTCGAACTCCACTTCGCTTCGCTTCGTTCCGTTCGACTGTTATAGATTACAGGAAAGTCGAACTCCACTTCGCTTCGCTTCGTTCCGTTCGACTGTTGTAGATTACAGGAAAGTCGAACTCCACTTCGCTTCGCTTCGTTCCGTTCGACTATCATAGATTACAGGAATATCGAACTCCACTTCGCTTCGCTTCGTTCCGTTCGACTTTTATAGATCACAGGAATGTCGAACTCCACTTCGCTTCGCTTCGTTCCGTTCGACTGTTAAAGATTACAGGAATGTCGAACTCTACTTCGCTTCGCTTCGTTCCGTTCGACTATCATAGATTACAGGAATGTCGAACTCCACTTCGCTTCGCTTCGTTCCGTTCGACTATCATAGATTACAGGAATGTCGAACTCCACTTCGCTTCGCTTCGTTCCGTTCGACTATCATAGATTACAGGAATGTCGAACTCTACTCCGCTTCGCTTCGTTCCGTTCGACTATCATAGATTACAGGAATGTCGAACTCCACTTCGCTTCGCTTCGTTCCGTTCGACTATTATAGATTACAGGAATATCGAACTCCACTTCGCTTCGCTTCGTTCCGTTCGACTATTATAGATTACAGGAATGTCGAACTCCACTTCGCTTCGCTTCGTTCCGTTCGACTGTTATAGATTACAGGAAAGTCGAACTCCACTTCGCTTCGTTCCGTTCGACTGTTATAGATTACAGGAATGTCGAACTCCACTTCGCTTCGCTTCGTTTTACTATCATAGATTACAGGAATGTCGAACTGTACTTCGCTTCGCTTCGTTCCGTTCGACTATCATAGATTACAGGAATGTCGAACTCACAAAATGAGATCCAGTGAGCATTCACGATCATAAAATGAGAATAAGTAAGCATTCATGATCATAAAATGAGATCCAGTGAGCATTCATGATCATAAAATGATATTAAGTAAGCATACATGATCATAAAATAAGATCCTATGAGCATTAATGATCATAAAATGAGATCCAGTGAGCATTCATGATCACAAAATGAGATCCAGTGAGCATTCATGATCACAAAATTAGAATAAGTAAGCATTCATGATCATAAAATGAGATCCAGTGAGCATTCATGATCACAAAATTAGAATAAGTAAGCATTCATGATCATAAAATGAGATCCAGTGAGCATTCATGATCATAAAATGAGATTAAGTAAGCATTCATGAACATAAAATGAGATCCAGTGAGCATTTATGTATGAATGATATGCAGTAATCATACTTGTTCATCAAACAAGATCCAGCAACTCAGCAACTTTTTATGTCCTCTAAATGAAGATCCAGTAAATATTTATGTCCTTTAAATTAGATTTAGTCACAATTTCAGTCACAAAACACAAAACAACAATTAATTTAATTAATTTTCAAAATGAGATTTAATTTTGTTTACAACAAAGGGAGTCCACTTTTCAAAAAATTTACCCTTTAAATAAAATGTGATTTTCAGTGCAATATTTATAAAACAGAAATAAATAGTATAAACATTATTGATTAAATGTTCATATACAATCATTAACTAATTGATATTTTGATGTTTTGTTGTATTTTTCGTGATTTTTTAAAATATTGAACAATTTTTATTATTGAAGACCCCCTTGTTTTTTTTCGTTTTGACCGTTATTTAAAAATTTAAATCTTTACTTTGAGATTCCATGAAAAAAATATTTTTATGATAAGATTTCATCATAAAACAGCTTTTAAGTAATGAAATTAATAATTGGTAATATTAATTAATATATAAAGAATCATTTAAGATTATGTTCATCATCTAACACATGATGTATGAAGCAAAGAAAGCACATACATCATTGATGTCGGATTATTTTTTCCTTATTTAACTTTTAATATTTAATTATAATTAAATGATCCTTTTTTTAAATATGAAAACGATGGAATATGAAAATGTCCATTGGAATACATATGTATAAAAAATTTCAGCTCTTAAGGTGCAATAGAAGTGGTCGAAAAATCGATCAACTTTTTTGCACTCGACAGACAGATAAACAGAAAGACAGAAAGACAGAAAGACAGAAAAGAAAGCAAGTTAAGAAAAACGTGGTAAAAATCACAGCAAGAATCTTCCACTGTCTATTTGGTTCGCCGTCAATAATATTAAATAATGAAGAAGGCAAGAAGAGACGAAGAGAAGGTAATATCCTGCTGTGATCGCGCCACAGCTATGATGCTACTGAATGATGATGATCTCCTGATGAAAATCGTAATAGAGCTGCTGTTTGTAAAAAACTTAAGCAAATACCGCGGCTATGAATTTATCAATGCGAAATGTTTATGATGGGTGTGGAATGATGAAAAATCTTTAGGCTTAGTTTTAGTTTTGATTTGGACGAATTTTTTGAAAATTAAAGAAAATGGATGAAAAATGAAATTGAAATTTTTGAGATTCGAACCCACTTTTTTTAAGTTTAATTCAATTGAAAAAAAAATGATGATAAAAAAAAATCAAACTAAAAACCGTTATAATAATTTGCAAAATGAATTACATAAAATTCATAATAAAAATTCAGGCCGTCATGCAATAAACAACCAACAGCCAGCATCAAATCAGCTCACACTTAATTTTTTTCTACTTCAAAAAGTTATTTTAATTAACCTAAAATTCATTTAAAATTCCATCAACTTTACCTCATAATTATGCCTCATATAATTGATTTATGATATTTTTTCAGTTCATTGCAATTAATTGCCTCCCAACTCGCCACCACTGACGATCAATTATATTCCAATCTCCAACCCAATTGCCGTATCATATCGCTTTCATCAATTGACGTTCAATTAATTGCATACAAAATTGTTAATTGACATGACTCAATAAAAAATATAAATCGTCATTCGATCTCTTTTTACACAGCAAGCACATGGTATAAGTATAATGATTATAGGCAGTCAATCGAGCATGATGCTGATGCTTACTACTGCCACCACCGCGACTGTGTAATGTCAATCGACCTGTTTTTATTATCATGGATAATTTTACAAGAAACATATGTTGTTGAGTTTTTAAAGTTTTTTGTTTGTGATGATGATGACTTACGAGTGTTATGACTTATGACAGCAACCTTTTTCACTCCAATGAACCCCTTTAATGAAAGTTAAATGAAGTTAAAATGTTGATAATATGCAATGCCACTTAACATTTTACTGTGATGACATGTAATCGACACCCTTGAAAAATTTTAATAAATATGTTAGGTTATAGGTGTGTGAGGAAAGAAAGGAGTGGGAACTATGGATCATATTTTTGTAGGACTGAATTTTCCAACAAAAAAATTCTTTTCAGGGAATTAACAGAAACAAAAAAAATCTGAAAGCTTTTATAGAGTAATCGGATGTTACTTTATGCCAATTGTGGGAATCGAACCCATTATCCAATCAAATTTTTGATCTCCAAGATAGTTGATCCCAACTTTTTACTATTTAAACTAGGGTAAATAATCTATTTTTTCGAAAATTTTGCACTTGAAAACTTTAAACGAACAGAACTTTTAAACCATGCACCTTTTGGTCCTCAACTAAAAAGTAATTAATAAAGGAACATAGGAACTATTAGCAACTAATATTTGTTTTAATGCATTCATAAAGGAAGTTCCTTAAAATTTGATTCAAAGTCAAATTTTATTAATTCGAAAGAAATTTTATTTTTTCGAAAGAAAATTTTTATTTTTTCGAAAGATTTTTTAACAGAAAGCATTGAAAAATTTTGATGAAAAAAATGTAAACAATAATTTTGATGAAAAAAATGTAATCAATAATTATTTTGATTATGAATTTGCATGTTTTCCCTCAGATAACGAAGGAATTGAGTCCAGTTTATCATTTTTGATCCCAAATTTTAATATTGATTAATTTCTTAACAAAAAAATCATTGCTGACAGTTCTTGTTCTTACGTGATAAAAGTTTTCTATTTCTAATGACTCTGAGGTTCTTCCAGTGCTTATTACATAAAGAATAAAAAACCTTGAAAAAAACTAAACAAATTTTAAAATATGAAGCGTGAACCCGCTTGAACTTAAAGCAATTACTGAAAGATTTTGAAGGCTCAATGAAAGAAAAACAATATAAAGCAAAATGATGCAATTTTAAAATCATAATTTTATTGATAATGTAACGTTCATGTCATAAAAAAAATATTTTAAACAAGAAATTAGCCAATTCGAAAAAGAACAACAAATTTCCAGTATTTTCTTCTAAACTTCGATAAAATTAAATTTTTTGATTTATTTTTTCGTTTTTTGATAAGCTTGAATATTTGTTGGAAGTTCTTTTGCTGTTTTTGATACCATTTCCTTAAAAAGTTGCATTTTGAGCCATTTGAATGATGCTTTTAATTAAAAATTATGTAAACAAAACAGTAAAATTTCAATGAACAATGCGATTAAAACCTTTCGGAAAAATAAAATTTCGCAAAAAATTCTTTCGAAAATATAGAATTGATTTTGGACTTCAGAAAAATTGTAATTTCTCAAGAACGGCTGAATGTTTTGCCTCAAACTTTTTAGTAATTGATAGTTGGAGGAATGAGCTACGCTTCATGTTAAGAACCAAAAGCTCTACTTGCTTTAAAATATGATTTTTTTTCTTTCGAAAAATTTTAAACGGTTTGTATGGAAAACAATAATTCATGGATTTTGGCTATTTAGGCAGTTCCAATTTCATGAAAATAAGAGAAAATCATTCTTTATTTCATTGTTAACAATTTTTGATCTACACTTTATTTTTAGAATAGACCATTTGAATAAAATTGAGGATTTAATTTTTCGAAAAGTTTTCGAAAAAATAAAATTTTCGAAAAAATAGATTATTTACCCTATTATGACAATTTTAATATTTACGAAAATTTGATAATTTTTTAATCACAATAGATACTACATCATGAGCCACCAAGCCTTTACAAACAGAATATTAAAAAATATTCTAGAGCATGGTATGTGTGCGTATAAATGTTTCGTTTATTAATAACAATTTACGAGACTCATATTTCACCTTCTTTTTTTGAACGAATAAAAAGAAAAAAAATATTGTTAACAACAAATGAGTTTAAGCACGCGTGTGAATGGCATTTTCCAGGCTGGCAATAACACCAAAAAAAGAATCAGCCAGTCTCTCTCTCTCCTTCAATTATTATTTTCACCTTCACAGCACACACATAATAATTCTTATTTCATTAAAATATTTAATTACGATAATTGCTTATGAAGGATGGAAGGTGTCGCTTACGACTTAATTAATTTTAATGTTTTTATGAACACTTTATGAATATTTTACGCATAATTAAAAGCAGCAACTTTAATTTTCATGCAGACATGTATATGTATATATATTTTTCGTGGGTTAGTGTTGATTATTATTATGATGATGGATTTATTAGTTGGCTTGCCATAAAAACATAACTTATTTACCTCTTGATAATTTCCAAAAACGCTACTTTACTCCCCTAATATTTTCTCGCTTTTTAATGCTCACTAAAATGATGTAGAATAGGAAGAAAAGAGAAAAATTATTTATTGAATGAGTTAAATAGGTTTTGTTTAGTCTAACACGAATAGCATACGATATTGGGGCATTAGAAAGTTATAATTAGTTGGCAATTGATTAGTTGCTTACAATTATTGCATGGAAGTTATTATGATTTTAAACTTGAAATATTTAATGAGGAAATCGATAAATTTATAATATGTTGATGCTGAGTACGGGATTTCAGGCCAACTATATCCTATGACCCATCCAACTAGCACTAAATCAGGTCACATATGAAACACAAAAACCATCAAAACTACTGCCCCTTATATAAAGACCTTCAATATTTTTCCTCAAACCCATAAAATATGAAACATCAAGCACATACAGCCATACAACCTCCATCCATATTCCCACAAACTTTAAAAAATTATTTCATTTCTACATCAATTTCAATATTAAATTGTAAAATAAATTTGCAATAAAAATGAAGCTTAATTATCATTTAAACCATAAATTCAGCTCTCTTTTTAAATTGACATTCACATTCGACATCTCTTGAGGTCTATTTCAAGTATTTAATAAAGTCCAATTAACCGACATTTCATAATAAAAAAAAAATCGACATTCAAGCTCGCATGAGAGCAAAAAGGCAAAAGAGAGTGTGTGAGAAAGAAAGAGAGAATTCGAATGCAAAACTGCCAAGTGGGAATTATTTATAATGTACTTACAACGTTTATATTTCACTTTAATAATAATAAACGCGAATATAATTAACAAGCAAGTGGTAAGCGAAAATAGAAGAAATTAATGTGGAATTACTTTTTTAACTTGTTGGCTGTGATTGAGTGACTAGACGCATTTTTTATTAATTTTCAAAATTATTTTAATAAATTTTTTAATTTATTGAAAAATTAATTTTTTTTAAATTTTCAGCAATTTTCTATAATTGTCTAAGACGTAAATTTAACTTCAAAAATTTAGAAAATTTTTAAAAATTAGGTATTTTGAAACTTAGGTAGTATTAAATTTTTAGAAAAAATTAAATTGTAATATTTTAAATAAACTTCTGGCATAAAAATGAAAGTTCAGCTTCCTTAACTGGAAGATCATTAATTCCAAGTCCCTTATCCCATTTGCCTAAACTCAAAATATACTCAATGTTTAAATAGTTATCGGGTTGTCCTGGATGCCAGGGAATGACATAATCAATTTTCTCTCCAGTTTCTGTCGCATACCATTCAGTTTTAGATTTTTCGGTGATTGCAATAGCATCAAAGTAAAACCAATCAATATTTTTAACATTTCTAGTTATTAAACTTATAGTTGCATTGAGTTCTTCGATAGTTTTAAATGATGCAAATTGTAAGTCATAAGAATTACAGATTTGTTTTGAATCCATCCAGTTTGCTCTTACGTATCTCGGGTAGTAGTAGATTTTCTGATAAAATGATCCAAATTTATCGTTGCCAGCTGAAATTAAAATTTAAGTTAATGTCAAATTTTTTACTAAATTTAAATCCTACCATAAGTTCCAAGCGTAACGAAGAATGTGTCCCTTACAGTTGGTGTTTGAAATCGATCGGTATTCGGATTCAAACAATTTACATAGGTAAGTGCTACCACAAAAATTATTATCTTAATGTTCATCTTGAAGCAGAAATTTAAATGATAAATTCTTAGTCAATTTTACTCATTTTATATATTTTTAAAATAAATATTTTTTGTTTATTTAAAAATTGAGATCAGCACAAAGAAATTATGAACTCATAATTCTTTCAATCATATTTTTTTTTCATTTGTCATCATTTGTCTTGTAAAAGATCATTAAAATTTCAAATATTTACTTCGCAATACACGGTTTCTAACATAATATACACTGGTTTCATTTTTCTTATCATTATTTTCTTATTTGATTAAGAACTGATTAAGCTACATATTTGTGTCAAAATATACGTTTCATATTCATATACATCTTGTCAAAAATCTAATAATTAGAAGTTATCATTTATAATGTGGTCAATCTGCACACCATCAACTCAAAAATTAAGCTACCATTAGTAACAAGAACAAGAGAAATTATGAATAATAATTCAACTTAGGGATCGTTAATTATTCATCTTTTTTATATTTATTTAATTAAATATGCAATGAAAACAAAGTTAAAATATAAACGACACTAATGTAATGTTGAGAGGTGTGAAAATTTTTTTCTACCTTTTTCATTAAGAATGTGCATACACAGTCACCTCAAAAACAGGAGAAGAAAAAAAATATAAATTATTGTGCTTTAAGAGGTAGGAAGGGAACAAAAAAAAATATTTATAATTTTTATCGACAACACGCGAAGCAAATTCTTTTACAAAAAAATAAAGTAAAGTAAAGCAAAGAAAATAAACAAATTAACATAAAAGCTGATTAAAATATTGCTTCAGTTTATTGCAAATCATTCGATTAATAAGTGGATTTGAGGCATGTTGAAGCAGTTGTTTGATTTATTGTTGCTATTTCTGTGCCTCCTCGTAATAGTCAAGAGTGTTGCTGGATGTTGATGCAGTTGAGAGTCGTTGTGCAGTAAGTGCTTCTGATCTGAAAATAGCTAGCTGGCTAAAAGAATTTTTAGAAGAATCACATACTTCATTGGATACGAGACAGTGAACATTTTATTGAGTTTGTATTGCAAAGCAAAAAAAAATATTAAAATACAAAATATTCTTCTTTGGGAAAATTCAAATCAAATCTCATTTTTGAACGATAAGAGTCGAACCTTGATCTAAATAATTTTGAAAGGTAATTACATTTGTTACACCCTTTTTACACACTATTATTTTTCATATTGCACTTTCAAAGTTTTGAAAATTGACAAACATGACTTTATCGAAAAATTTCCAATTCAAATTAATTTAAATTCAACAAAAATTTCTTTTTTCCATCACAATACATTCACATACACATCCACAACATTATCAACAGCTAATAAACTCCCGAAATAATAATTTCATTCATATCCAACCCTTCCATATATTTCACTTGAACGAGCATTTCACATATTCATATCCTTTCTTCTCCTAAATCTGATGGAAATGAAGAAAGAAAATCTCATGGATATTCACATTTAAATCCCTCGTAGGTCATAAATTCATATCTTAATGGCAAATTGGATTGGAATATTCATAAATTTGTTAAACAAAAAAAATATATAATAATAATAAAAATAATAATTCGTATGCTCAAACGACTCTTGCTGATAAGATTTTCATGAATCACCCAATGGAAGGAAATTTTTATGGCTATTGAGGATGTGAAGAAGGATTTCATGTGAAAAATATTTTCCATCAAAAATATTAAAGAAATTGAAAATTTAGGAAAGGGTTTTTTGGTGCCTTTAGAAGAACACGATAGAGACTAACATATATCATGATGTCATCCCCACAGTAAAGTCAATTTTATTCCTTTCTTGCTCTCTTTCTCCATACCAATCGGAATTTGTATATTCCAATACAATGATATGAATCAAAATAAATAAATTTATGTACATATCCGTACTTTTTGAATTTATCCATGTATATACATGTACATATCCTCATTTCTTTACTCCACGTATTATTTTCGTGCCGTATTGATTTCATGCATGTCATGAATATGTTTCTTATTTCATATTGACATTTCGCGATCATTGTGTTTTATGATCAGGAAAAAAAGGAGTAAATATACTGAATTTTATGCAGCATGAGCGCGGTTTTCTTGTATGTGGAAATGTTCAGCATTCATATGGATATTGGTAGCTGTGTTAAAATTTTTAAAAATTGTTTTTTGTTCATTTCTTTTCAAATTTTCAAAAACAAAAAATCAAGATTTGAACTTTAAGATGTAGAATCAATTAAAAATCGATTTGATCAGTTCTACGTTCTAGATTCGAACCAACATCTTCATAGTTTTTCTATTATTTAAATATGATAAGTCTCACAGTTATTTGAGTTGACAAATTGATATACCCTGCTTACATTTCCAATCGATTTCAATCCTAACAAATCCACGCTAACGACATCTCGTCCTCATATCCTTATTCTTCAATTCTTTTTATTCCACGTTTTTTATTATTTTCTTTCTTTTCAATTTTTCCATTTATATATTTTTTTATATTCGACGACATTTGATAACATATATGAATTTGTGATTGGAATTTTTCATCAACTCAATACCATCGATGATGCATTCTGTACCCTCCTTATTCAATATTACGATTTTGATTTTAACTTTTTTTCTGTTTGTTGTTTTGCTTTCCCTCCCGATTCATCTATATATGTCAACAGAAATGAAAATAAAAATAAAAAAAAAATCAACATTAAAAAAAATAATTTCACATAAAATGAAATAAAAAAAAGTTGGAAAAAAAGTTACAGACATTGACTGTAAATCATCCAAACGATAACTTAAGAATTGATTTTTTTGATTTTTATATTTTTTCCTCTTTCTTGTTGTTATGTAACAGAGTTGGCAACCGGCTGTCTTCTACTAACCGGTCGCTACCGGCTGCAGGTTGTACCGGCCGCCGGTCGCTACCGGCTGCAGGTAGTACCGGCCGCCGGTCGCTACCGGCTGCAGGTAGTACCGGCCACCGGCCGCCGCCGGTAGTAGGTGCAACCGGCCACCGGCGGCCGCCGGTAGTAGGTGAAACCGGCCACCGCCGCCGCGGGTCGTAGGTGCAACCGCCCACCGGGGGCCGCCGGTAGTCGGTGAAACCGGCCACCGGCGGCCGCCGGTAGTAGGTGAAACCGGCCACCGGCGGCTACCGGCAGTAGGTGCTACCGGCCACCGGATGTAGGTACTACCGGCTGTAAATAGAAAATTTTATTATTGTTGTAATTTTATTATTGTTTTGGTTACCGCCAAAAAATGAAAAATGTTAAAAAAGTTTTAAAAAATTTAAAAAAATTTAAAAAAATTTTAGAAAGTTTTAAAAAATTTTAAAAAGTTTTAAAAAATTTTAAAAAATTTTAAAAATTTTTAAAAAATTTAAAAAATATATTAAAAGTTTTGGAAATTTTAAAAAATTTTAAAAAATTTTAAAAAATTTTAAAAAATTTTAAAAAATTTTAAAAAATTTTAAAAAATTTTAAAAAATCTTAAAAAATTTTAAAAAATTTTAAAAAATTTTAAAAAATTTTAAAAAATTTTAAAAAATTTTAAAAAATTTTAAAAAATTTCAAAAAATTTTAAAAAAATTATAAAAATTCTAAATTTTAAGTTAAAATTTTAAATTTTAAGTTAAAATTTTAAATTTTAAGTTAAAATTTTAAATTTTAAATTTTAAAAATTTTTAAAATTATTTTATCTTTTTAAAAATAAAAAGATAAATATTATGTTTTTGAAAAAATTAAAATTTTCAAAACTTTTAATTTTTTCTTTTGAATATTTTTTTAATTGCTTAGATTTTTTATTTTCTAAATTTTTTTAAATTATCTAAATTTTTCTAAAAAATTTTAGTTAAATATTAAGATTCAGGAAGAAAATATAAGTAACAAAAAAGATCTAGCACAAAAATAATTTCAGGTAGAAAAAACAAACTTTTTAAAATTCTCAATTCTCAACTTTTTTAAACTAAATAAAATTGTTTTAAAAAAAGTTGAGAATAGAGAATTTTAAAAAGTTTGTTTTTTCTACCTGAAATTATTTTTTGAGTGCCTGGATCTTCTTGTTTCTTATATTTTCTTGCACTGAATCTTAATATTTAACTAAAATTTTTTAGAAAAATTTAGATAATTTAAAAAATTTAAATAAAATTAAACTAAATAAAATTGTTTTAAAAAAAATTGAGAATAGAGAATTTTAAAAAGTTTATTTTTCTACCTGAAATTATTTTTTGGTGCTGGATCTTCTTGTTTCTTATATTTTCTTACTGAATCTTAATATTTAACTAAAATTTTTTAGAAAAATTTAGATAATTTAAAAAATTTAGAAAATAAAAAATCTAAAAAAATATTCAAAAGAAAAAAATTAAAAAAGTTTTGAAAAATTTTAATTTTTTCAAAAACATAATATTTATCTTTTTATTTTTAAAAAGATAAAATAATTTTAAAAATTTTTAAAATTTAAAATTTAAAATTTTAACTTAAAATTTAAAATTTTAACTTAAAATTTAAAATTTTAACTTAAAATTTAGAATTTTTATAATTTTTTTAAAATTTTTTGAAATTTTTTAAAATTTTTTAAAATTTTTTAAAATTTTTTAAAATTTTTTAAAATTTTTTAAAATTTTTTAAAATTTCAAAAAATTTTAAAAAAATTTTTAAAATTTTTTAAAATTTTTTAAAATTTTTTAAGATTTTTTAAAATTTTTTAAAATTTTTTAAAATTTTTTAAGATTTTTTAAAATTTTTTAAAATTTCCAAAACTTTTAATATTTTTTTTAAATTTTTTAAAAATTTTTAAAATTTTTTAAAATTTTTTAGAACTTTTTAAAATTTTTTAAAATTTTTTAAAATTTTTTAAAATTTTTTAAAATTTTTTAAAATTTCCAAAACTTTTAATATTTTTTTTAAATTTTTTAAAAATTTTTAAAATTTTTTAAAATTTTTTAGAACTTTTTAAAATTTTTTAAAACTTTTTAAAATTTTTTTAACATTTTTCATTTTTTGGCGGTAACCAAAACAATAATAAAATTACAACAATAATAAAATTTTCTATTTACAGCCGGTGGTACCTACATCCGGTGGCCGGTAGCACCTACTGCCGGTAGCCGCCGGTGGCCGGTTTCACCTACTACCGGCGGCCGCCGGTGGCCGGTTTCACCTACTACCGGCGGCCGCCGGTGGCCGGTTGCACCTACTACCGGCGGCGGCCGGTGGCCGGTTTCACCTACTACCGGCGGCCGCCGGTGGCCGGTTGCACCTACTACCGGCGGCGGCCGGTGGCCGGTTGCACCTACTACCGGCGGCGGCCGGTGGCCGGTACTACCTGCAGCCGGTAGCGACCGGCGGCCGGTAGGACCTACAGTAGGTGATAATCGGTGGCCGGTTTCTACTTGTAGGTACCGGCTTGCCAACTCTGTTATGTAAATTAAAAATTAAATTTATTGATATCTCTCCATTCATAGTCCGATGATGGTCGGAGTCATAAAATCTAATGAACTGACTAATAAAAAAAATATTCATGACGATGGCATAAAGACACACACGAAAGATCTTCTAGACATGGATGCTTGTAAAAAATATTGTATAAAGGAATATTAAAATAATATTGAGGAATGATGGAACTCTGAATAGTTATTTTTGAGGAAATAGCTCCACAATCTAACTAATTGATTGCTTTGTCTTGTTTGACTATCTAAACTTTTTATTTTATTAGTTCTTATTTTTTTATTAAACATATCTTAATATTGTAACGGCTATTGTGAGGTGGGTACTTTTATTATCGTTGACATATAATTGCTGATCGATTTTCAAGAATGGATAGAGAATTTTGATATGTTAATGAATTTTTAAATGGATTATGGTCTGAATATTTTTGATAAACAAAATTGGAAATCGTAAATTTATCATTTTGTCAATTAAAATTAATCCAGTTCAAATTTTTTTTTTTTACAAAAATCAAAAAAGATTTAATCCAACAAACCCCTTCAACACAACAATTTCCTGACTATTAAACAACTTCTCGCAAAATATTTAAACAATTTCCGTTCGCAATTATTACATTTTTAATAATGTTCTCTTTCCTTCAAATTATTCAAATTCATTTCCTCAATTGATTATTTAATTGTTAAAGAAGAAGAGTAAAAAAGGGTAAAATTGATTGTCTGCCATCCAACACAATACAAAGTAATTATTTTCTATTAAGATTTTTGTAATTGCGAGTAGCAAAAAAAAAGTTACGTGGGTGCTCAACAAGGAGGAATAAAAGGGTTCAGAAACAATTGAACAAAAAAATTGGAATAAAGAAGTCAATTTTCAAATCGACTTTTTAATAACTTTATTTCCCTTCATCTTTCTTTTATGTTCCTCCCTATGAACTCTTTTTATAGTCTACCCGTGTTATCTTCTTTATTGTTCGTCGACTGACTGACTCGGAGTGAAATAAACGAATATTAAAGTTTGTAATTAATTTAATAGCTCTAGACATTGTAAAATTGTTTGAAAAATTGAAATGATGATGATGAATGGATGAAGGATGGATGAATAAGGAGGGAAATAAAGCAATCGATAATGTTTTTTATGTAGGAAAAAATTATGAATGCGTTGATGGATTAATTTGATTAGATAAGAATAAAATTTTATTTTTAAACCTTTTCAACAAATTTTTAAGCTGTTCTTTAAATTTTAAATTTCTTTTAAAAAAATAAATTTTCGATCAATTTTTGAAACTTAAAAAAATTTAAAAAAATCTTAAAATTCAAATTGATTCAAAATATTTTGATACCGAAATTCACACTTATTACATCTTGTAAATTATGCGAAATCCTTCAATTCTTCAACATAACACCACACCACCCTCCCTATCCTTACCAAAATAAAACTTTTCAAGATATTTTCATAATCCTCAAAAATATCTTCATTATTTATTGAATTTCAAAATCCTTTATAAAAGTTGCTCCATTGAAAGCGAGAAGTGAAGAAGATGAAAATTTTCTAATCATCTTAATGCCACTTTCATTCCACCAAAAAACTCTATGAAAAATATTTCACCGACATCCTTGAAGAAGCTTCTCAATTTAAACAATAACAATTTATTTATGTATTTCTATAAATTTTGTTTTTGAGATTGTATGAGGTGATGGTGTCCTTGTGGGGAAATTCTTAATAATTGATTTGGTTTAAAGTTCAAATAATATTTTTTATATATATTCAAATAAAGTAAAATTCAAAATAAGAAAATTTAGTAAAAATATCAAGAGCCTATAAAATGTTAAAATCTAAGGTTCGATTCCTAAATTCTTAATCGTAAAAAAGGTACGCTTCCGACTTTTACTGGTTCTTTTTTTGATTTTTTTTTTTCAATCTTAACACACAAAAATTCATAATCAAAACTAACAAACCTAACAAAACTCCCCACAAGGGCACATGTGTAAAAATCTCATTTAATAAAGCTATGAAAGCGAATCATTATAATCTACTTATTCTACCTTTCTACCCATCATCTTGCTCGCATCATCATCAATATTAAGTAGAAATAAAGCAGCAAAAAGAAAATAAGAAGAAGGAGACGAAGTGATGCTCATATACACACTCATGAGTATGTGATTCCATTTCACTTATAACATTTTATTAAAACACATTTTTCCATCGCTCTTCTCTCCGCAATTTTATTCCATTTATTTTATTGCACACGATTTAAAATATTTTTACATGATTAAATTTTCATTTTCTATATCGCTACATTTCGCATTTAGAACGAATATTATATGAGCGAGAAATGAATATATGTATGCTGAGGTGGAGGATTTTTTTTTATAATACTTAATACTTTTCTTCTTTTACCCACTATATTATTGCTCATGCTGATGTTATTTGTTACGTTTATGGCATTTATACTGTAAATATATTCCCTTCAATGCTGTATGCTATACTGCTGATGATGATGTTGATTAGAATGTCGTATGGAGTGGGGAATGAATGCTGTGAACAATAAATTTATTAAATTCCATCATTTTGAATTTTAATGCGGTTGATGTGCGCAAGTGTTGTTTGCATAAATGGAGGTTTTTTAATAAATGTTTATCGTTATTATTATTTTGACTGCTCATTTTTTTGGCTGGTGTGAGGTGAAAAATTATGGGATTTTGTGTATGAAAATGTGGCTCGTGTTAGATTTTAATAATTTTTTAATGGGTTTTGGATGAGTGCGGATTTTTGTACTTTTGAGGTTAGAATTTTTAATTAATATTTTGAAATGTTATTGATATTTAGAGGTTATGTATTGGAAATTACGTTGGTAGATTTAAAACTAATAAATTGGATGCTTAATTGAAATTACTGTATAATGAGCATTTAAACCATAAAATAATTTTTTTTCTTTCGTCAATTCCCATGCATGACAAACTTTAAAGTTAAGATTTAAAAAAAAAATTAAAAACATAATTTCAGGCATAATTTTGAAAAATATTAAAAACTTTTGAAAGAAAATCTTGAATTTTCTTGAAAGAAAGTTTTAATTTTCTAATAAATCTAATCTTCCAATTTTTTAAAAAACTTAGGATTGTTAAAATATTTGCAATTAAAGTTGACATTTTTAATGAAAAGTTTCCTCCAAATTCTCAAATATTTCACAAAAAATTTCCTCTCCACCAAATTCCCATGCATGACAAATAATTAAATAACCTATCCAAAAAATAATAATCCCCATGTAATCTTATTGTCGATCAAAATAACAGCCAACAAAAATATTCAAAAAAAGAAGTTATTAACCAACAAAAATTTCTCACTTCATCGACCATCTCAGGATACATAAATTTTTCATGTATGAGAAAATTTTAATTTTTAATCTCACGCATATTATCAACATCATCATCGCCGTTTATTATTAATAAAAATAATAATTTTTTTCGTCAACAACATATGCATGAGGTATGTTTTTCATACACGAAATACTTTTCGTTTCATTCTGCTTATGGACAGAACACAGAGGAATAAGAACAGAGAGGAATGTTGAATAAATTTAATTTATTTATCTCCACATTAAACAACAGAAAAGAAGTGCCTTATCATCATTATGAAATCAATTCTCATAGCTCTCATATTACCTTTCCTTCCTCAATCGGTTAGATATTCTTGGTTGGAGTTTCGTACACACTATTACATTATTTGTCGGTAAAAGTTGAATGGAGAATAAAAATTGTAGATGAAAACGAGTTCTTGGGTGAGTGGGGTATAAGGCGCATTTTTGAGCAAAGGCGCTGTTTCAATGAAAGAAGAAGTGATAGTTATCAAAAAGTATTTTGACTAGGCATTAAAATTCTATCCCGTTCTGATTATTAAAACTATATGACTCATCATCTAACCAGACAATTAGTACATCCAATCCACTTACAAATCTTACTCCAAACTGCTCAAAAAGAAAGCCACAAAAACCACCGCTTCACGCATTTAAATTCATAAAAAAATATTCTTTTAAATATTCTTTAAGATTCTCATAATTCCAATGCTTCATTTTACATCACTTGCTTTATGGTTTGAGAAATTTTAATTAGTCTTTTAGTCAGAAGCTATATATTGGAAGCAATTTCTTTTGATCTTTCGAAAGGAAACAATTTTTTTCTTTAATTTTCTCTCTCCGTTCGTGTCTCATTCAAAGCATAAAATTCCAATAATGAACGCGTTGATCCTTAAAAATTCCTTTTGTTTTAAAAGTGAAAAAAAATTTCATGAAAGTGGTTTTAATGCGACTAAAAAGGGAAATTTTTAGGAGCTAAGTTTGAGGGTGTGTGGGGTGATAGAAGTGATATTTTGTCACTTTAGGCATCTAATTTTAAAAATAAGTACTACCTAGTTTCAAACAAAATCAAGCATCAGAACAATTTTTATAAGTCATGATGAAGGTAAAATTCTTGTCACTGACTAATTGCCATAAAATGCTTCAACTTGATCCCATCAAAAATGCGTCTATACAACCTCATCCCACTACACATCCACACTCACTTTTAAACGTAAAAATGAATAAAATTAAATGAATATGCAGGACTGCTCAACACGATTAATTATTTATTCAATATTCACGAGAAATGAATAAATTAATGGCAGCAAGAGAATCTGAACACACAGAAAAAGGGAAAAAAGATTTTTTAATGAAATAACTTTGCCGACTTTTTTAAAAATAAAGAAGCTACAAAATGGAAATAAAAATTTTTATCAGGTATCATATTTTTATTTGACATTTTTTCATTATTATCACATTTTTCTTATTCCTTTATGCCTTTTTTTTTGTTGTTGATTCTCATGAAATTCTTGTCGTTGTTGATTATTCGAAGAACAGAAAAAATATGAAATTTAAATTGGAACTTTTTTTTGGTAAAAAATAATTTTATTTCGATATATTTTGTATCATGAATCATTGATGTTAATTAAATCTGATTAGCCATTAAATGAAAAAAAAATTAATGAAGTTGAAATCAATAAAGTTAATTATGTGAAAATATTCCTATATTGGTCATCATTAATAAGTTATGGACTCGTTAGTAGCAGTAGTTTTGGAGCTTTTTATGTGTTTTTGGCAAATTTTTAATTTGAATTTTAAATATTTTCATTTATTTTAGCTGGATTTTAATAAAATAAAATTTTGTAACTTGAATTGTAAACTGTAGTAAAGTTAAGTGCAATTTCACGGAATCTACTCAAATTTTTAAGGTTCAACTGTCCTAAAATATACAAGACAGTTTTGATGCCACAAAATCATTTACAGTACAACTTTTTGCCACAAAAATCCACCAAATTCTTCATCTTTTTTATCCCATCGACGACGATGATACCCACAAAAAGAAACATAAAAGAATCAAAAGCTCATTAACGCAGCATGACTCCAATGGCGCAAAATAAGATCTTCTCAAGCAGTCAGTCAGTAGCTCATCTTCACTCTTCATTAAATTTCCAAAGCCGAGACACCGAGGAGGTAAATAAATATTATTAGTCTTTAAGAAATAAATATTTTTATATTCTTTATAGCCCCGAAAAATAAGAATTTATAAAAAGGAACAGCATTCATTCGCCATTTGCCATAAAAAGAAGCCAATTTTAATAATTTAAAATAAATAAATTAACAAAAATCAAGAAATATTTTTTTTTTTTATTTAATTCTTTTGGGGTATAATAAAAATGAAAAATATAAAGAATGGTAATAAGTCAACGAGCACCAATAAAGAATTAAATAAATTGAGAAACTCTCACCGAAATGTCCACTCTTAATCATTCCTCATTGAATTTCATTCTTAACTTTTTTAAGCTTTTTTTGTGTTTTAAATTTATGGATAATTTCGATAAATGATATCAAGGGATGTAGGTAAGTAAACTTTTAAATTCACAATTTAACTGATGAAATACAAATACAAAATCATAGGTTCGAATCCTAGTTAAATATATATGAAACAAAATTCATTTTTTGAGATTTATCGATGAAATAATCCATCAAATATTTCAACTGTAAAGGTTCAAATCCTAACCTACACTATGAAAACCCGAAATTTGATAATAAATTTTCAAAAATTCATTCTAACAAGTCACAACTTCCAAATTCCCATCCCCAGAATGACCATCCTAATATATTTTATGACATTTTCTTCGACTCATCGCCGGTACGTTGTTACTTGTTAGCAATCCCGAAATCATTTGATATTCGATCTTGAAATCATTTTTAACCATTTCCCTCTCATCTTCTTATTCTTATTCCAATATAATACAATAAAGTATAAATAAATATAAAAAATTACAAAAGTCCTCGTGTTTTATATCGAGGGACTTCAGCGCATTTTTGACGCAGCGATTAGCAATTGATTAAATAGAAAAAGAATAGTGGTCAAAATATCTTTGGAAATAAGTCATGACATTTGGTGGTTTATAGTTTGGACTAGGAGTTCAAAAATGCAAACAAAATTTTTTTCGTCAATATTATGCCTAAAACGTGTTTTGGTACCAAAAATTTCAAAAATTGCGTGTCATTCACTATATGCGGATGAAATTTCACAAACTTTTTATTCACTAGTACACCCTTTTCAATTTTCATTTAAATATTAAAGCTCTGAAAAAATTATTTTGATGGTCAAATGTGAAAAGTCCAAAATCGGCATTTTCAACATTTCTGTTTTCCTACATGTACATACGATCTTAAAAATTCTAAAACTTGATTCTTATAGTTCTTGAGTAGATCTATAAAAACATTTTATTTGCAAACAAAAGCCATATTATTTAGTGCTTCAAAAATGAAGTCAAAGGTGAAAATTTTCGTTTTTTGGAGGCATTCCAATTTGGGTTTGTCAGTTTATATGATCATATGATCATATGGTAACTGTAAGTGACATTTTCTATAGCCTATGTTGCTCAAAATTAAGCAAGAAAAAGTAAATTCTTTCAGTCTCGATTCACCTGAGGTTCAAAGGGGGTACCCGGTAGGGGTTTTCAAGACATAAAATTATATCTCAAAATATCTTCACTATATTGGCTGAAACTTTCAGAAATGATAGAAACATACTATACGATGATATTTTCAGTCATTTAAACTTAATTATAACTTGATTTTTGGATTTTATGTGATTTTGCTGATTTTCCTGAGTTGGTCAAAAATCGAGTTTTCACTGCCCCTAAATTTCGACTATTAGTGATGACTTTATATTTTATTTCTTTTGCATAAATCTTGTAGCTAGCTTCAGTATTAACGAGGTATGAAACATGATATATAGTCAAGATTTTAAGTACAGAAGTTATGGGTTAAAAACTGAAAATGGTAAATTTTTTGAGGTTTTGATAATCTCAACTCACATTCCTTTCAGATATTTCTTCGAAATTTCAAGTACGTGCAACAAATTTCCGGGTATTATTGAAAGGTCATTGCTTTAGCTATACAAAAATTAAAACATGTTTGGAGTTTCCTTCTCGTAGGGACCAGAATCTCATACAGTTTGTTTTGTCCTTCATACAGAGCAAAGATAAAAATTTTATTTTTGTGTTTTTTCCACAGTTTAACACATGAACTTTCATAATATGATCAATAAAAGACTTAACAACCATTACTTCTTACATACAGTTTTATAGAAAAAACCTCAAATTTTCGAATATTTTCGATTTTTTCAAAAAAAAATGCATTTTTTCTATAAGTCTGTATGTAAGAAGTAATGGTTGTAAAGTCTTTTATTGATCATATTATGAAAGTTCATGTTTTAAACTGTGGAAAAAACACAAAAATAATTTTTTTTATCTTTGCTCTGTATGAGAGGACAAAGCAAACTGTTGCAAGTTTTCTGGTCCACAGAGGAACTTCCAAACTTATGTTTTAATTTTTTTGTATAGCTAAAGCAATGACCTTTCCAATAATACCAAATTTGTTACGTATACTTGAAATTTCGAAGAAATATCGGCGAAAATGTGAGTTGAAAGTTGTCAAAACCTCAAAAAATTTACCATTTTTTCAGTTTTTTGGCCATAACTCTGTCAAATCTTGACTATATATCATGTTTCATACCTCGTTGGATGCGTACTATGCTTAGCTATAAGATTTATGCAAAAGAAATAAAATATAAAGTCATCCTGAGGTGGTAGGAGTCGAAAAGTGAAAACTCGATTTTGACCAAGCTCGAAAATCAGCAAATGTACATAAAGTCCAAAAATCAAGTTATAATTAAGTTTAAATGACTGAAAATGGTCGGTATAGATGTTTTCTATCATTTCTGAAAAAGTTTCAGCCAATATGGTGAAGATATTTTTGAGATATGAATTTTTTTGTCTTGAGGACCCCCTTCACCAGACACCCTTTGCCTCAGGTGAATCGGGGACCGGAAAAATTCTATTTCATTTTTTCTTGCTTAATTTTGTAGTACAACATAAGAGCTATAAGAAAAATGTCACTTCACAGTTACCTGGAGCCACCTGTGGATCATATAGGCTGACAAACCCAAAAAATGCCCAAAAAAACGAAAATTTTCACCTTTGACCTCATTTTTGAAGCACTAAATGGCTTTTTTGGCAATGACGAATAAAATGTTTTTTGTAGATCTACTCAAGAACTATAAGAATCAAGAGTTTTTAGAATTTTTAAGATCGACATGTAGGCACAGGAAGCAAAAACGTTGAAAAATGCCGATTTTGACTTTTTCGCATTTTTTGACCATCAAAATAATTTTTTTCAAACTTTTGGTATTTTTAAATGAAAATTAGAGGGTGTACTGAGTGAATAAAAAAGTTTGTGAAATTTCATCCACATAGTGAGGCAAGACGAATTTTTTTGAAAATTTTGGTACCAAAAAACACGTTTTAGGCCCGTATGGGGACCTATATTGACGAAAAAAAATTTTGTTTGCATTTTTGAACTCCCCAAGTCCAAAACTATAAACCACCAAAATATCATGAATTATTTCCAAAAAAGTCATTTTTAGACCACTGTGGAATGTCGAGTTTTAAAACTCTATTGCTGTTTCTTTAATCATAATGCATTTCAATAATAAGTTTAAAACTAAAGATCAAAATTCCTTTAAAATTGATTTTTATAATGTTCAATGCAAATAATAGCTTTACGATTTACCGGTTTTTTGAAATTCAAAATTTTCCATTAGCGAAAAATTTAAATTTCTGAACACATCCATTATTTTTCAAATTTCTAAACGCACTTATTTGCATGAAAAAATTAAATGTTAATTAATTAAGGTGTATAAAAGAAAAAATTTAATCCGAAATAACGGTCAAAAAAATTTCAAATTTTTTAACGGTTAGAAAAAATTCAAATTTCTCATCAGCATAGCTTTGCCCTGCATTGTTTACATATTTTTTTTGAAATATAAAATCGATGAATTAAGCTATTTAATGAGTGTTTTTTGACTTTTCAATATAAACGGCGGGAATAAAAACATTCAATGAAGCTATTAAAACAATTCCGAGCTTGCTACGAAGTCTAGATCAAGAGATAATTGGGACCCGAACGACCGAACGACCGAACGACCGAACGACCGATCAAAGTGCATGATTGAGCTTCCTTTTTGAAAACAAGTTTTCAAAAATGCGCTAAAAATTATATGTTTTATTCTTCATTTCCATTCTCTCATTCGTGTATAGTTTATGACTTTTGGAAACGAGATCCTCTTGATGTCGCTTCGAAGACATTTATAATTGATTCATTTTATTAATTTTTTTTTCATTTCTTTCTTTTTATTATATCTTGTGTGTGCTATGGAGGCCCGCGCGATAAACTGACAAAATCACATTTATGTGATTCTTCTTTCTTTTTTATTCATTCTTGTTTTTTTTTAAATGTGATTAGGAGGGATAAGATGAATAAATCGATAGACATGCTCGTGTATAGATGAGAGATTTGAGATTGAGCAATGAGGATGGAGTTGCAGGGATGGTGGATAGTTTGAAGCGTTGGAGATTAAAAAAGTTAAATTTTTGAAAAATTATTCAAAATATAACTTTTTAGGAAGAAAAAACTTTTTTCCAACAATTTGAAATTTCAATGAATTTTATAGGATTTGAACCAACATATTCAATGTGCCAAGAACATATAAAATTTGTCTCACTTAAAGATCTACATATTAATTCAGCAAAGAAACTATAAAATCCATTCCAACTCTGCAACACCATTTAATTTAATAAAATAAATCTAAAATCATTTAGATTTTTCATTTATGATTAGAAATAGTTTTGTCTTATTTTGTCGGTATCAAAGATGAACAAACGAAAGAATCACATATCACACAAAAAAATATCAAAGAATTTTCATCCCAAAAAAGGTAATTTTGCATAAATTCTTCAATTCCCACACACACACTCCTCATCCAAGTGAGTGAGAAAGATGCTTCGTAAAACAAATCAAAAACTAAATTTCTGGTGGAATTTATGTCCACTTATAAATTATAAAGTCGATTAGATCGTTTATTTTTGCCGCAGCAGTTTTTATAGCCCAAAGAAAAAAAGTTCATGTAAATTGATGAGAAAAATTAGATGGATATCATGATGCCGATGATGTATCACATTAAAGTCATTGTACATAAAATTAAGAAAAATGTAAATAAATATCCATGTCATAAAGTGATGTCAGTTGTCGTAATGATGGCACTTTTTATTATTAAAACACTCACGAAATAAACAGAAAAAAAGTCAACAGCCGAAGGTGCTCAGTCAGCCTTAAGTGTATTCAAAGCATGGCATCATGTTCTCGTCTCACTCAAATGTTAAAAATAGATGGAGATTAAAAGAAGGAAATAGAATGGAGAGGTAGTCGGCGCTCTGTCTGGAAATTTTCAATGAAATGTCTTTAAATATTTTTTTTTTTCATTTTCATTGCGACATTAAATAAAAAAAATGTACAATTGTAAACAAAACGGTATGTCTATTGTGTAATTTTAGATATCATAAACACATCGCTTGTTAATAGTTCAAAAGAGTAGTGGTGTGAGGTGCACTTGAACATTATAGACATGCCGTCTCATTTGATATTCATTCCACAAAAAAAATATTTTTTTACAAGATTTTTCAATGAAAAGCCGATAATTAATATTCCAGATGGAACTGTGATGTTTCAATTATCACATCATTGAATATACATATTTTCATAAATTTTTTAAGTGTGCGCTTGTTAAAGAGTTGTAACTTCCCGGAAAAATTTATTTTAAATAATTTTAATATACAAATTATGTTTTTGGAGATTTTTTTTTTCATTTCAACTTTGAAGATTTATTTAGGTTGTGTTTTGAATAAAATTATTAAATTTTTAGTAAAATATTTTTTGAACATTTTTAATAAATTTTTTAAATATTTGATTTTTGATAGAATTGATTAAAAATTTACTGTATTTAAATTTAAGGAAGGGGTTAAAATTCTAAATTTATTCATCCCATACAAAAATTAGTGACAAAAAACTCTAAATTCCACACCAGACTTATCCAAATCACTTAAATATGAAAACCGCCACAAAATCCTTTGCGGTTTGAATCCCAAAACATTTTCATTGTTTACTACTTACTCAACAGAATCCCACCAAAATATCATAAGACAACCTAACCTCAAAAAGTGAATGAAAACTTAAACACCCAAAAGGCAACAAAAACACATCCAAGAAAAATATTAAATTTAATATTTTGACATATTTGTGTGAAGAAGAATCGCTGTCAAGAATTTATAATGTAAACGATATATGTAAGGAAGGCTTTTAACCCTCTAAGTATAAAAAGACGTACACATGCCATTCATCATATAGAATAGCTCTATATATGTGAACATCATTGCTTATTGCTTAAAGGGGTGAAAATAGAATTTCCAAATAGTTTTCAATGTTCATAAAGATGTAGACATGAACAATCATTTATCATAATGGAAAATGTGCGTTATTAAGTCGGATGATGTCTGTATTTATGATCTCAATTTGTTTTTGACTTTTCTTTCTTGTTGGATGAAAAATACACGAGACTGTGTGGAATTTTTTATGAAAAATATTTTTCAATAACCAAAGTTCATGAGTCTAGAATATTTGTCATTGAAAAAGTGAAATGATGTAGAAGGAAAAAAATTGAAACATCTGGAGAATTGGAATGGAAAAATTGGAAAATATATTTTTTTTTTGCATGGATTATTTTTTTATGATTTAGTATTTTAGTTATGATTTATAAAATTTATTTTATTTAGCAAAATTGGTTACAAAGTAATTTTTAACAATTAAAAAATTAAATTTAAACAATAAAATTCTTGGTTTAAACAAGGTTCGAATCATATCGTAAGTATGAGTTTGTCATGTCCGTAAAATTTTATCAATATTTTTGCAACTTATAAAATCAATAACAAAATCATCCACAGCAAAATAGAGATCAATAACAAATAAGCAGTCACAAAAAACAGCAAAAAAAAAAAGAAATGAAAACAAAATTCTTTTTTCCAATTTTAAAAATTGCTCACCAAGAATAAGTTTTATGGAAAAGAATTGATTTTCATGAATGGTTTGTGAATTTTCATATCGAGCACGTACATCCAATAGTCATAAATATAAATATTTGAACTTTACTACGAGTATATGCTACAGCATTACTGACTGCAAAACGAGAAAAATGAAAAAGAAAGAAAAAGTTTTTCATTTATTTTTATTTAGAAGATTTTTCTTTCTTTTTGGTAACTGTGACTGCTTCTTCTACTGCTTTGGGTCTTTTCATTCCTCTCAAGCATATTTCAGTTATATGAAAGAATCGAATTACAATTTTTATGTATCCTTAAGCATTTAAGAATTTCCGTTTATTTTTATCAACAGAATTATTATAACAACAAAAACAAGCAGCAAGCCGACATCGGAGGAGAAAAATGAATCAAAAGAGAAATGTAAGGGAAGTTTCCTATAAAAAAAAGAGAAAGAAGGAAAATATTGAAGGCACACGACTGAAATATCAAGAAACAAAAAATTGTTTCGTTTTAAAATAAACGTTTGTGAAACATGATCTGTACTTTTTTCATTGCTTATTGTGCATGGGTCATATTTAGTTAAATTCAATTAGGTAATAAGAATTTTATTTAATTAATTATAAAGTTAACACTAAGAAAAAATTACAAAAAAATAATCTGTTTAACAAAAAGAAATAATTTTTTATATATAATATTTTTTCTCGTCTTTAAAATTTGCGTAGGATTTGAACCATAGATCTTTATTAATTTTAATTATATTTAATTTTATTACAGTTTTTATTTTAAAAGTATGTTGATTTAAAGTTAGGTGAATATCAAATCTGAAAAATATTTGCAACAAGAAATATAATAATTTTTTTTGAAATATGATTTGAAACTAGCATTTTGAGTCAGAAAACATATCATTATTGATCTTGGTTGCAATTTTGAAAAAATTCAAACCACCTAAAGATTGCATAATTTAAAATCGAAACAGAATTTAAAAAATTTTAAATTAATTTAAAAAAAAAACAGTTCTATAAAATTTATCTAAAAATTAATCACGATTTTATTTATATGTAAAATATATAAAAAATTTCATCTTATTGATGAAATTGAATATATTTTTTGACATTATCCTGCTCGTGTCTTCTACTTCTTCATTTCAATCTCCTGTTTATGTTTGTTTATACAATCCACCCTCCTCATAATTTTCCAAGCCATTAAATCCGTATTGCCTTAGATCATCATCATAATATCGACTTCTGGTATGAAGGAATGAACAGTCGGTGGAAGTTTTTTTTTATTATTATTATTTCCGAGAAGAAGGAGGAAAAAATTTTTCTCATGTCTTTTTGGATTTTAAAGCTAAAACGTGTTATCATTTTTTTCCCTCATCTCATTTTTTACACAAAAAAAAGAAAGAAAGAAACTTCGTCTTTTTCTATAAACAACAAGAGTTTTATTTCAGCGCGAACACGGAATTTGGATCATTTGATATTAAAATTAAATATTATTGTTTTGAAATGTGAGCGCTCATTTCATTTTCTTAATAAAATTAAATAAAAAAAAAGTTTTCTTCTCTAAATTTATTGCGATTCATTAATTTTTTTCTTCTTCATTTCACAATTTATATTATTTTTCTTTTTTTTTTTGTTCTGTTGTTTCGTGCTTCTCTTACTGTTGCAATGGGAAAAACACAAGACATGGATGGTGATTAATTGCTTAGGACTTTTATTAAAACAGGAAATATAAATTTGAGAAGACAAAAATTTTCATATTTAAATTTTAACTTTTTTTTTAATTTGATTTAATGCTTTAATGTGAAAAATTTTCGTGTGGAATTTCTTTTCAATAAATTTTAAATAAATTTATTTTGAAAATTTTTATATTTGTGGAAATTAATGTTGGCTTCAGTTGAGGAATGATAATATTGGATTGTGATGGTGGAAAGTCTTAGATCGGCATTTAAATTGAATTAATTAATTATTCCGTATTATTTTGGTATAAAAAAGGCTAAACCACTATTTTTCAAAATTCATTTTTTCATGCATTACGATAGGATTTGAACCTAGCACTTTCTACAAAAATGTCGTATTTTCAATCTCAAATAATATCATCTGCATTTAAAAGTGAATAATAATTTATTTTATTTTTTAATTAATGCTTTATCAATAAAATTAAAGTTTTAAATTCGACAAAATAAATCAACTCAAAATTTTTCAAATTCCTCAATATCATCTCATCCAAAAACCCACAACAAAAAAACTCATTCCACTATAAAATGTCTTCAAAATGACCGCTAAATTTTATTTCCCAACAAAAAGCTACAAAAAAATGTTATAACTTCATCAAGGATAACGATGCCATTTCTCATAAGAAAATTAGCAGCGACAATTTTTCATTTGTCTCAATAACAAAACCACAAACAGATCATCAAAAAAAATTTTTTTTCATATTTTAATGCCACAAATTTAATATCCTACAACAAGAGATTTTCCTGAGCGTGAATGTGGCGAGAATGTAAAAGAAATTAAATATAACAAAAGAGGCAGCTGAATATTAATCCGCTATAAATAAAAATTATGTATATGTATTTAAAAAAAATTACAAAAGTCCTCGTGTTTCATATCGAGGGACTTCAGCGCATTTTTGGCGCGGCGATCAGTAATCGAGCTACGAATTGAAAGTATATCAACTTTCAGGACAGACCTTGCAATATTCTACATAAAAATAACGATAATTGTACAAAAATGTTACAACAACAATCAAAAACCCTTCAGTTTCAATTTCCTCACATTCATGCATGAAAAGTGTGTTTTCATTATGCACAAACTAATAACTTGCAAAACTGAACAAAAAAACCTTTCGTAAAAAATAACGGTCAAAAAATTTTCAAATGTCAACGGTTAAAAAATATTTGAAATTTCTATGACGTGAAGTTGCAGTCATGTGTTGATTATTTTTCTTTGTGAAATCAAAAATTAATTAATTAAGGTGTTTAAACACAAATTTGGGACTTTTAAATACATTTGCCGCCAATAACTCGATGAAACGAAGCTAATAAAACAAACCGGAGCTCTCTACGATGTCTAGATCATGATATCTCGATCTTCGATTTTTTGCTGCCGATCAAAGTGTATGATTGAGCTTCCTTTTTGAAAACAAGTTTCCAAAAATGCGCTAAAAAAAAAAAAAGATACAAAATAACATCTCAAAAACAATTAAATTTTCTGCTCACATTATTTCATTTTTTCACTCATATAAAAATTTTTTTAATATTTTTTTTTTTCTAAAAGCTGAAAAACAATTTAAGTCTAACAAATAAATAGACATAATCCAAATTTTTCTCTAATTACGAATCTCATCATCAACACAATGTGTGTATGAAATGAAGAGATTTTTTATTTTATTACACATGAAAATTTTTTTAATTATGAAAAGTAATCATAATTGAGTGATTAGGGCGCCTTTAATTATGTGTGCAATTTCTATTGTTCTTTTGAACTTTTAGAATGTGATTATTAAATGTTTAATTTTTTATTGTTTTAAATTTGCTATAAGTAATAAGGTTTATGATTAATTGTTTAATCAGTGAAATATTCAAAAGGATTTTGGGGTATTTCCTATTTTTTATTTATTGATTGACAAAATTTTTCATTTCTTATTGATTTTCTAAGAAAATAAAGTCAATGACACCAGATTTTATATGATCTATCAATAAAAAAAAGTCTAACTTTAAATAATCTCCATTCAAAAAGTTTAAAATTCCATCCTTTGGATCTCATCCTTTTACATAATTCTCAAGACATCCTACCCCCAAAACGCATCATATTTTCACTATCTTCCAAGTTTCAACTCATTTTTTCGTAAATTTCTACTACAAATTGTATTTTTCAAGAAACAATGTGGATTATATGAGGAAATGATATGATTATGGGACTTTGCGTTGGGTATGGACACCAACACTTAAAATTTAATCCGAAATATTTATTTTTATTACTTCTTCATCTTCATAGTCGCCCAATAAAGTATCAAGTAACAATAGATGAAAATTTTATTATTTGTAACAAAAAAAAAGTGATTTAAAAGCTATCAAAAATCAAATTTTGAGGATTAAATGTTTTTTTTACGAAATTGGCACATGTCTGGTGTCGAATTTCTATTGTTTGATTGGGATGGGATTGAAAAATTGAGTGGCAATTTTTTTTATTAAAATAGTTTTTTTAGTTTTGATTTTTAGACATTTTGAATATTTGTATGAATTTTCAATATGGATAGTAGGGTAAATAATCTATTTTTTCGAAAATTTTGCACTTGAAAACTTTAAACGAACAGAACTTTTAAACCATGCACCTTTTGGTCCTCAACTAAAAAGTAATTAATAAAGGAACATAGGAACTATTAGCAACTAATATTTGTTTTAATGCATTCATAAAGGAAGTTCCTTAAAATTTGATTCAAAGTCAAATTTTATTAATTCGAAAGAAATTTTATTTTTTCGAAAGAAAATTTTTATTTTTTCGAAAGATTTTTTAACAGAAAGCATTGAAAAATTTTGATGAAAAAAATGTAAACAATAATTTTGATGAAAAAAATGTAATCAATAATTATTTTGATTATGAATTTGCATGTTTTCCCTCAGATAACGAAGGAATTGAGTCCAGTTTATCATTTTTGATCCCAAATTTTAATATTGATTAATTTCTTAACAAAAAAATCATTGCTGACAGTTCTTGTTCTTACGTGATAAAAGTTTCTATTTCTAATGACTCTGAGGTTCTTCCAGTGCTTATTACATAAAGAATAAAAAAAACCTTGAAAAAAACTAAACAAATTTTAAAAATATGAAGCGTGAACCCGCTTGAACTTAAAGCAATTACTGAAAGATTTTGAAGGCTCAATGAAAGAAAAACAATATAAAGCAAAATGATGCAATTTTAAAATCATAATTTTATTGATAATGTAACGTTCATGTCATAAAAAAAATATTTTAAACAAGAAATTAGCCAATTCGAAAAAGAACAACAAATTTCCAGTATTTTCTTCTAAACTTCGATAAAATTAAATTTTTTGATTTATTTTTTCGTTTTTTGATAAGCTTGAATATTTGTTGGAAGTTCTTTTGCTGTTTTTGATACCATTTCCTTAAAAAGTTGCATTTTGAGCCATTTGAATGATGCTTTTAATTAAAAATTATGTAAACAAAACAGTAAAATTTCAATGAACAATGCGATTAAAACCTTTCGGAAAAATAAAATTTCGCAAAAAATTCTTTCGAAAATATAGAATTGATTTTGGACTTCAGAAAAATTGTAATTTCTCAAGAACGGCTGAATGTTTTGCCTCAAACTTTTTAGTAATTGATAGTTGGAGGAATGAGCTACGCTTCATGTTAAGAACCAAAAGCTCTACTTGCTTTAAAATATGATTTTTTTCTTTCGAAAAATTTTAAACGGTTTGTATGGAAAACAATAATTCATGGATTTTGGCTATTTAGGCAGTTCCAATTTCATGAAAATAAGAGAAAATCATTCTTTATTTCATTGTTAACAATTTTTGATCTACACTTTATTTTTAGAATAGACCATTTGAATAAAATTGAGGATTTAATTTTTCGAAAAGTTTTCGAAAAAATAAAATTTTCGAAAAAATAGATTATTTACCCTATATGGTGAAAGTTTGAAAATTCAGACTGACTAAGGAGACTTTCTGGGTTTTATTTTCAACAAAATTCACTTTTATTAGTAACTCAAAATCTTTACATTTGACATAACATTCAAATTTACCCCACTTCATCATATTTTGCACACATAACTCAGTAGTAAGTACAATAAAAAAAATCTGTTGCTCATAATACTCATCTGATATTTTAAAAATCTGTTATAATAAAAAATGAAAAACACGAAAAAAATTATGAGACGAAGCGCGAAAAAGTCTATTGTCTGGCGTAAAACATTTTTACGATGAAAAAATTCTTTCTTGCTTCATGAAAACTGTTTCATTTAAAATGCGGCAGTGATGAGTATAATAACACCATTATAATAAGTTTTTGTAGATTTCTTTTGCTTTGATAATTAAATCTTTTCAGTTTTATAGTTTTCAAAATTTGCAACTGAATTATGTTGCCGATTACAACTTAAAAATCGTAATTCTGGGACTCAGTAAAAAATTCAACCTCAAAATTTTAATAGCCAAACTTTATTGCTGACAAAACATCCCAAAGGACATACCACAAAATAAAAACTAGCAAAAAAATTATTTAAATATTTTATTTTATTATGAAAATTGTTATGTCTCGGAAAAATATTGTCGGGAAAATTTTTAAAGACTTTTGTTTTTAAAGACTTTAAATAATTTAAATTCTATGCCTTGCCATAAAAAATCAAGAATTTGTCACAGCTGTAAATAGCACAAGAAATTTTTTTTTTTTCATAATTTCCTAAAAATATTAAAAAGTTCAACAAAAAAGGTAAAAAAAATATAAGCGACATTTTTTGTTTATTTTCGATCATCAGACGACTATGTCTGACTTGCTATGGTGGTAGGCATGTTCATACATACAGTTTTAAAAAACAGAAAAGAGAAAAAAATGTAAATGACCTTGCGCTTTTAGTGACACTTTATGTATACACGCGACCAGACTTTCTAAACATTTGATGACATTTTTGCCGGCTTTAAGTCTGCGACTTTAAATTCATACTTTAGTCGTTAGTCGCACGTTTGAATTTTCTGTTATTAATATCATGGATATGAACATAAATTTGTTTACACATAAAAATTGACTTTAGGTAATACATGACAATTGGATGGAGGAAGAAGAATTTTTTCTTGTGCCTTTCATTTTTTTGTCGTTACTGATCGTACAAATTAAAAGTTATTTATTTTCATTTAAAAGGTCTCTCTCACTCATTCACTCCGGCTATATCTGTTCTTTATTGTTGTAAATAGCATGAAATATCTTAATAGCACTCAACAATAATGTGAAAAAAAACGAAAGAGATGAAAAAAAAAGAATTCAAGTTGGAGGGATTTTTTAAGGTTATCGAGAAGGTTTTGAACGCATTTAAGTTCAAAAAGAATGAAATGGGCAAGAACCTTATTTGAACAATTAAGATTTAGGACTTGAACCTGTGAATATGTCAAATTTTCTTTAATTTTATTTTTCTGATAATTTTTAGAGCTACGAGCTATTGAATTAAATTTCGATAAAAATAAATCATATTCAAAAATAAACAATTAATAATAATAATATTCGCAATAAAAAACATGACTTGATCATGACAATTTTCTTTTAAAAACATAATTTTCACAAAAAACTCGTTGAAAAGGCAAAATTATTCTGTCGAAATTTTGCAAATGTTCACTCTAACCCCATACCTAGAGTCAAATTTACATCAAATAATATAAAGCAAAAAATAACACAACAAAAAAAAGCTAGAAACACAGAAAAAATGTTGACTCTAATTTTAAAATAACTTTCTATCTATTCTTCTTATGCGTAGATAAATAAAATAAAATAGAATAAAAAAATCTCCTCTAAATTGCCACTGAAAGAAATATCATAATATTACAATTGAGCTGAGTGATTAACAGTCTATTTTTAACAAATAAATCTTTTGTCAATTCTCTGACTTGTTTCTTCTTCTTTCCTCTCGTGCGATCAACACACATGCTGCTAATGTTGGCTGCTTGCTGCCTCAACTACTGTGTGTGGTGAATAATGTTTAAGAAGCAATTTTCTCTCTTTCTCGCTGTATATATGTTTTTTGTATGGTGACAAGCGAGTGCTTAAACTTGTCGATGAAATTTATTGAGATTTTCTCTTTTTCATGTTTTATTTTTATTTTAGCAAATTTTGATGTTGAAAGAAAATAAAAATAAAAAAAATTAAATTAGATTTTAATGAGATAGTTATCGCACGTGAATGTGTGAAATTAAAAGGATTAAGATTAACTAAAAGACTTTAACTTTTTTCTTTTTGTTTTTTTTTTCTTGTGGCCGTTACTGCCGCTGTTACTTTGTGTTGTTCAGTTTTATTTTATTGCTACAATTTCACTCGTTCAAGTATAAATTATAATGCTGTAAACTTGAATTATTAGTTGACTTTATAAACGTCACAATAATGTGCCGCATAAAGTGTTTGAGTTTTTAAATATCCTGCTAATTTGACTTGAGCATTAATGTAATTTTGTGAAATTTATTGTCTTTTAAATCCTTTGATTTGAGATTCATTCAAGATTTTAATTGTATTTAACAATGAAAATTGGGAATTAAGAAGGTTGAATATTCTTTAATGACATGTTAACAACAAGTTAAATTAAATTTTAGTCTGAATTATTGCAGCCTGCTTTGCTGATCAATCTGAGTCTGGGTTCGAATTCTAAATTACCTAAATTAAATATGTTTAATTAATTCCAAAAATGGAATCAAATCTTTTTTGTCACTTTTATTAAACAGATTTATTTTTTTAAAAAAATAATATTTTTAAATTTAAAATAAATTCATTAAAACGCACCGAGTAATGTCACTTCAAATTCTAAAATTTCACTCAACGAATCTACAAAAAATCCAATCACACAAAAATTTAAACTTACATAATAAAAACACCAAAAAAAAAATCAGGTCATTCTCCTTTTCACGTACATTAAAAATAATCAAATGTAGCGCGTGCAATTATTTAAATTCTCAATTTTCAAATTTCAATCGATATCGAAAATAAAATCGCATAAGTTCACTGATTCCTCTACCTCATTCAATTGTCGCTCTTTCATGTCTTTATTCTTTTTTTTTTCTTTTTTACATTTCAAATTGTAAAATTCATTTAGTCACTCAAATATTTCAAAAAAAAAAGAATAAAATAAAATTAAATAAAATCGAGTGAAAAGAAAAGAAATTTAAGAAGAAGAAATTTTTTTGAAAAGACACAAAATAAGTTGTGACAAAAAAAAAGAGACTCTGTTGCTATAAAATAAATTTTCTGTGATTCTAAAAATAAACAAGAAAAGAGCATTTAAGAATTCAATGCACTTTTAATTGAGTTTGGATTGCATGCAACAGCATTTTAGACATAATTCATTGGCATTGAGATTTATTAGATAGAAAGTTCAGAATGAATCAAATGAATTTCTTTTGACTTCTTCTTCCTCTTGATCACATTTAGCATATCGCATTTCACACATTTTATTAAACTAGAAAACTGACTCGGTTAAAGTATTATGGTTTTAAAATTTAAAAAAAAAATTAAAAAAAAAATTAACCTGAAAAATCTAAAAAAATAAAAACAACAATTTAATAAAAGTTAAAATTTTATCAATTTTATTAAAGGATTTGAACCATAGAAAAATCTATATTTTAAAAATGTACGACGTTTTGTAAAACATAAATATTAATATTGTTAATGAGTAAAATACCATTTTTTTTTTAAAAAAAACCAGAGTTGAAAAAGCAGATATCTGTTAACAGATACAAAGACAGATTTGCTACAGAAATTACCTTTATACAGACAGAATCTGCGAACAGAAAGTTTTTTTTTCATCTGCATACCACCACTATTCACCAAAATTTCAAATTTTCAAAAACCGTTAGAATACAATTATTGAATCTATGATATTTTATGTTAAACTCTTATTTTAAGGAGATCTTTAATGTTCTTTGAACGCTGTATCTCACATATTGTCTAATATTATAATTTATTTTTGACAATTCGATATCATTCAATAAAATAATAATAATAATAATAATACAGATGATCTGTTTACAGATATCATCTGCAAACAGATAGATTCTGCTCATCTGTTTTGCAGATGGATGCAGATTCTATTGTTCTTTTTGCAGATATCTGTTTTCTGCATTCAGATTTTATCTGCATGCAGATAATGTCTGCATACAGATGATCTGCATGCAGATGAAAAAAATCTTTCCGGGAACAGATAATATCTGTAAACAGAAAATGTATTTTTACAGATACATGTCAGATTTCAACTCTGAAAAAAACTTTAATATTATTACAAAATAAATTAAACTGCAAAAATAATAATTTTATAACAGAAAAAACTGTATATTGAGGAACCAAATTTGTATTTATAAAATCTTTGAAGGATTTGAACTTTTGCATCTTCTCAAATTTAAATCATTTTTTGAAAGATAAAAATCAAAACTTAATAATTTAAGGCTAAACATATTACTTAACTTAATACAAAACATTTTTACCAATGTGTGCAAAGAGGTTCTTATTTTGCGAAATTCGAACTTAATGGTTCTTATGTTTTCCGTTAAAAAAATTGAAATTAAAAATCAAGTATTAAGTTTAAGTTTTTGTGCAATGATTTAGTTGATATTTGACTTATAGATTAATAAATCATAATATTCGATACAAATAATGTCAAAAAAGTGAAAATTAAAGCATTTGAAAAATTGGTGCCAATTTCGAAAATTTGAATTTTTTTTTCGAACTTGAACATAACCTCTCTGCGTGCACACATTGGTATTTTTATATATATATATAGGGTAAAAAATATTGAAATTCGTACAAAACCAAAACTCGTACGAACAAATTTACAAAAATTTTTTTCGCAATTTTTAGACTTGAAAAAATTGCCTTTAAACTCAAGATTGGCCATATGTTAAGATCTTATGACTTTGCTCGTGCACTCTACTTTCCAATTAAATTAAGTCAAGGCATTAATTAGCACTGCTTATACGAAAAAAATCTACCTCATTCCAAATATTGAAATTCGTACAGAAGAAATATTGAAATTCGTACAAAATTTCAATAGTAGGCGGTGAAGAATTTCAATTGTTTTTGTGTAAACAAATTAAATAAATTAATTTTAAAGCATGAATAAGCTGCTCAGGATGAACAAAAACCTCCTCAAATGAAAATACTGCAAGAATATTAATTTTTTTCTCAAGTTTTGGATGCAAAAATCGTGAGTACTTGGTGTACGAATTTCAATATTTGAGTGTACGAATTTCAATATTTGAAATAAAGTGAATTTTTTACTGCTTTATGCTGCACAAATTGCTCTTTTCAAGATCGAATAAAAAAATTTGGAGGACAAGCAAAGTCGTAGGAAAAATTTGGGAAATCAGCAATGCTTCCAATAAAAGTTACAGGACTTTCTAAAAAAATTTTTCGTTTTGTACGAATTTCAATATTTTTTACCCTATATATATATTTTTAAAATTTTAAATTTTTTTCATTTTAAACAGATGAACATTTAATTTTTAAATTAAAATACAGACAACTAAAGAAAATTCTGCAATAATTTCTCCATCATATGGCATGCGTTTATGGATATGGATGTATCATCAACCTTGAGGCAACATTGAGAGAAGAAAAAATATTTTCTCACTTTTGTTCCTCATTTTTCGATTAAGAAGAGCCGCATGCAAAATGATGAAAATATTTCGGAAAGAAAGAAATATTATAATTTTTTTTCTGTGTTTTGTGTACACAAAAATTTATTTGTTTTGCGACAATTTCCGTACCAGACATAAAGGAATTTTTAAAATTTTCACATTTTCATAAAGTTATATATATAAAATAAAAAATAAAGAAAAGAATAAAAAAAAGTCAATGAGATATCATAATTTATTCAAGGCAAAAAAATATTCGACAATATTTTTTGGTTATTGTCTGTTGAGGTTTTTTAAATTATAGACACGGAATTTATTGCGCGAGGAATTTTTTCTTGTGAAAAAAAATTAAAATATGTCGGGAAATAAGCTGTTTAAAGTGGAATGAGGTGGATTGGAGTATTAAATGGATTTAGTTTTTGGTTTTGTAGAGTCAGAGATGAAATCGGAGATTTTTTTTCTGAGTCATGTTTTATGCAATTGTTCAACATTCAAAAAAATTTTCAACCTACAAAAAAACTTCAAAAATTTCAACAAAACAATGTTAAAAGTCTCATAATTGTTGTAAAACATTTCAAAAGCATCTCAAAAATCTCGTCTTCATTTTCACACATATTTTTCTTTTTTTTTTTTAAAAAAAAAAATGTTATTTTTTATTTTGCTTTTCATAATAATTACAAATATATAAATTTTATAAATATTAATTTTAAGAGTTCAAGCAGCAGCTTATTCATCTTAAATGTTGATTTTTTGGTGAAGATTTTATTGCCTTTTTGATGCGTTGACATCGATGGATTTTTGTGTTGTTTTTGTCATAAAATGACGATTTGTGTTTTTTTGCCATAGATATGGCGAATGCTTTCTGCAAGCTCTGCACAATTACATTGACCTAGGGTATATCAATGTAATGTACCTAGCAAAATTTGTGTTTCGCGACGACACAAACCGAGCTGCCAGACTAGAAGCAGCGAAAAAGCACCAGATCCGACTAGACTTTCCCTAGGATCGAACCCAGGTCGTTGACATAGGAGGCCGACACTCTAACCACTCGGCCACCGCGGCTTTTTCGCTGCCTAGACACATATTTTTCAAGCTTCATAAATTTAATAAAGTCTGTTGCCTCCTTGGCATTTGACAATTTTTAAATTCATTAGCAACAAATCACTTTCCCCATTCAACAAAGTAATTAAAAATTTACAAAAAAAAATGACCTCAACAAGCTGAACTGCCAATGCAATAATTTAGCTCTACCATCAAGCTGTTACAAATTTCACATCCCCATCAATTAAAATCCAATTACCGTCACTATCATAACAGAGCCCGTTTGAGTAATTTCAAAATTTACAATCAACTCTGAAATGTTTAAAAAAATGTGCAAAATTTTTTACGATCACAAAAAGTGAGAAAAGAAAAAAAAAGATTAAATATAAAAATAACAATTGTGCGAGTGGCTTAATAGCTGACTGATTAATAAATATCATCAAAAACCAAAACAACTTGTTAGCGTCAACTAATTCATCAATCTCATTTTGAGGATTGTTCGCGATGGGAAGTGAAACTTTTTATTTTATTTTGAAAAAAAAAATAGATAAAATGTTGCGAAAATAAATTTAAAAACGTTTGTACAATTGACAATCATAACATTTTCAGCTCATAATGTACACACGACATATTTTGTAGATGAACATTTTACAAGAAATACATTATGTGTGGTGATATTTGTTGGAATGTGAATGAGGGGATGGTAACTTTCGAGATTATGAAATCAGAGGAAATAATAACATAACTAAGGGGATGGATTGGTATTAAACATGATACTTGTTTCTATTGGAAGGATTTGAACTTCACTTAATGCAAATCAAATTTTTTAAGCTAAAAATTAATAGATTAAAATTGACAATTTGAGGGGATTGAACCCAAAACCCTTAATTAAAAAAAACTCAAAAAGATAAAATGGTGAGATTCGAACTTCAATTTTGCAAATTAAAATTTGACTAATTTACACTCTTAGAAAAAAAATTACAAGAAAGTTGTAAAATGTATGAAAATTTTAACAAGACTCTTGTTAAAATAGTGTTAACAAGAAAAATTGTTATTTTAACAAGAAAAATTGTTACAAAAATTGTTAACAAGAAAATTGTTATTTTAACAATTTTTCTTGTTAATTTTAAAAAATTTCGAAAAAAATATTTTTTACAATTTTCTGGTTAATTTTAACTAGAAAGTTTTTAAATTTTGGTCACCCATCTAATTACTAAAAACAATTTTGTGTTGCTTAACTTCCGTGGCCTTGCTGTTGATCCTTTGCTCCTCCTTGTGAATTATTTTATAATATTAATTTGAATTTTTCACCAACTTAAATTAATTAATTTTTAATAATTAGGAATTTAGTTTTTTAATTTCTGAAAAAGCTCATAATCAGAAACTTATTAAACACATGAAAATTGGGAATATAATTCTTCATAATAAATTAAATTAAGAAGAAATAAGGTAATAAATATTTAACAATTTTCTTGTTGAATTTAACAATAAAAATTGTAGATCCTTATGACCACTTTTCATAGAATTTCTTAATTTAAATGATTAAATTGCATAAAGTAAAGCCTTATGATAGACTTTGCATTAATAAAAAGACAGAAATATTTTCCAATTCCACAAAAATTCAAGAGAAAGTTTTACAATATTTATTGTTGATTTAACAATTTTTCTTGTAAAGTCCTCAACAATAAAAATTGTTAAAAAAATTTTTGTCCATACAAAATTAACAATTTTCTCGTTAACATTAAAAAAAATAATTTAACCAGAAAAATTGTAAATTTTTTTCTAAGAGTGTATAAATTCATTAACAAAATTCCAATCTCAAAAAAATATCATCCATGATCTCCCAACCCTCAAGCATCTCGACTATTTTGCTATTGTTGTATAAAGTACTGTGTGAAAAATTTCTCTGTTCATTTTCATAAAAAAAGAAAGGAAAATAAATTGCATGAAAATAAACAACTAATTTTAATTCTTTCTTTTTTGTGTGTTTCATCTTCCATTCCTCTCATTTTACTTCTTTCTTCCTCCTCCTTAGCTATTTCACATAAACATGATGTGCTAAAAGAATTATAGAGCTGGCACAAAGCGATTAATTCTGAATTAATTCCACCATCAACATGAGTCTCTCAAGATTTCTTTCTTTTTGAGACTACTTTCGTGCTCCCACTCTGTCACCATCTCTTCATTTCACTTCCACATATCAAATTGTGAGGGATTTTTGCCACACTTTTCACATCTTAAAAGATTTTCCTTTGATTTTTCACTCTTACATTGTAAATATGCACAACCTTGACCTTACACAATTTACTGAATCTCATATGCCGTCGCATTTTTCCACACACGAGCGGCTTTTGTGACAATTTTGAGTCTTCATAAATGTAAGATTTTTTTTTTGTTGTTGTTGTTTTGTTTTGGCAGTTTTAAAGTTGAAGACTTGAGGTTAATGAACATTTGAGTTGAGAGATGTGTTTATGAAAATTGACTTCTACTTTCAAAAACTCATAAAGCTAGATTCCTTAAAATTATGATTTTTTTGTATCCAAGAAAAATATGTGACGGACAGACAAACAAGCTAACAAATCTAAAGGCAAATAAGCAGAGTAAAAGATTGACAAACTGCATCCAACTCTAACCTTCAGATTCAGCAAAAATCTGGCTCAAAAATACTACGCGCCACTTACACAAACATGCACGCACGCAAGAAGGAATTGATCGCTTAATTAAATTGTCTAGGAATCACAATACTTTAATGCAAGCACGACAGACGTTTGTGTGTCAAAAATGCACGATCTGTAATAATTTTTAACTATTGTGCCGTTACATTAATCCAATTAGTGACATCATGCGGTAGGAGACGATGAAAAATAACGATGCAATGTATATAATAATATAATAAGTAAAACACAGCTAATTATAATTGTATTTAACAGCAGGCGGTCGTACAGTGTCGGCACAATTGAGAATATGAGATACTATATAGTAGAATTGCAACAATTTGTGTATAATGTCATTATGGATTCTCCTTTTTTTCTCTACTCAATCCTTCTTTGATGAATTCATCATTAATTGGATCCGTTGGGGATTGTCTGGAATTACTTTTTTATTGATGTATGCCGATTTATTATTTTCATCATTCTGAAAGGTTTATAATCACTGCAGATTATTAAGCCATAAAATTTTTTTATTAAAAACCAGATTTTTTCATTTTTATTGACAATAATGCACTGCAGGTATGATCAAGAAGAAAAATGAGTTAATAATGTTGAATGTTGCACGTCATCAACTTTTACAACTGATCTTGATCTAATTTTTCAATTTCATAAGATTTGTGAGGTACAGGAGCTTAAAGATTGAGATTTTCTTTATGAATTTCTTTGATCTGTGGTTGTGAAAAAGATTTGTGACCTGTCTACATTTTGTCTAGAAAATTCACATAGCATTACATGCTACGCAATATTTATTTCTACATAAAAGATTATTAAGAATGTTTATAATCAAGATGGAGCTGTTCATCTGTGAAGTTTTTAATGAGACAATTTTCTGTGTGTAGCTTTTTCTTGGGTAAGCTGCTGTGGATGCGGCTAGAATAGTATTTGTCAAAGTTTTAGAATCGAAACACTCTTGAAGCTGTGATTTTTTTGCAATTTTTTTCAGACAAAAATCTAAAAATTTCATAACATCTAGTGTAGTTAGTGATGACCACCCATCCACCTAACATCTCTTAATTTTAAAAATTTGGATTTTTGTTGATTTGAAACTAAAAGTTGTGTAACTTGTTACGATTAACCTTTTTGCCATGAACATGACCCTTCCATGTGCTATAATCAAATAAAACCTTCAAAAATGAGCTTGAACATAATTTTATTTATTTTGTAACTTTAAAAAAAGAATAGAAATAGTGACTTACAATCCAGATTCAAAATGCTCAAAGCAATTTACTAACAAGAAATCATCATTTTCCCTTCAAAATAAGCAACTTTAGCAACAATCAAGAATCTCATTATATCCGTTAAGAAAATCGACATTTTGATATATGCGCACAACAAAAGCTCTATAAAGAGCCTAGAAACATTTGTATGACTAACAGCGATTAACTTGAACAAGATATAAAAACCCCCAACACAAAAAAAAATCTTAATAATAAAATCAATATTTTTCCTCATTTCTTGTCTACTTTATTATTCACATTCAACTTACATGCTTGATTATTAACTTAAAATACCTTGACTACCCACTCACTCAATATATTTAATGATAATGACCACAACGACCGATGATGATGATGACGACGATATCGACGATTATAATGAAATGTATCTTTCATGTTATTCATCATCAAGTCGAATGTTGGATATATATGAGTTGGATTATAAATAATATTAAAAGTGGTTGCGTGCTAAAATCATTTTATTGACGTGAATATATGAAAGACGTCGTCGTGTTGTTTGTTGCCTGGTCGATAAATGTATGATTATGAGAGCAATTTTTTATATCAACTTCCTTCATTTTATTATCTCTTTGACTTTAGGTCTCATTTTTTTCTTCTTTATTGCTTGCCACATGCAATAAAAAAAAATAATTTGGAATTTTTTTTAAAAAAAAATTAAAATTTTTTCACTTCCAACATCGAGAGCCCCAAAGTGATTTTTTCATTATGAATTTTTGCATGCAATAATTGTCAGTCCAGCACATTTTGAAATAAATATGAGACATCCGATCGTGCTCAATAAATTTTTTTTTTCCTTTTTCTTTTTCTTTCCATATACATTCACTTTCAATAGTATTACTTGGTGTCTATAGATGTATATTATTGCATATGTGCGATGTGTCATGCAAATTTCATATTCTCAATTTCTTCGACATTTTAAATTGGTAAATTGCTTTAGACCTTGCAGTTAAATCGTGTGCTGTATTGTTGAATTGTAGCATAGCGATTGATGTATGTAATATAATTAGAAAAATTATTTCATTATGTATTAGTAGATTGCTGTAAGACGCCATAATGTACGTTATATATTCATGTTATTTATGGGGGTTCAAACTTGATGATGATTGTCAGAGATTTATGCAATTTTTACAGTTGTTTTTGATGATTATGAGTACAAAATTCAAAAATTTTATAATTCAAAATTCACCTCACAAATGGAACCTCCACAAAATTAACTTGATTGCTATTATTTGCCAATGATATTTACCTATTCTAATCTTTATGATATCCTAATGAAATTTTATAGCACTAAACCAAAAATAATTTCGAATAACTCAAAGCCACGTCTCTCTTTTTTGTATAATTTACTTCTTCCTCAATCATCCATCCATCCATCCATTCGCACATATAAAAATATCAATATAAGCAAATTAAAATAAAAATATATCAAATTTCAAACGAAAAAAGAAATATCATCCAAAAAAGCCAAATAGAGTCATTTGGCACATTTATGGATTCACAAATGAATATAGAGTCACAAATGTTAATATGTTAATTTGATAGTTCGTCCAATTGTGATTAGTGTTTGTTGTGTATGCTCTTTTGTAATATCATAATTACTTTTCGATTGTTTAATAATTTTTTTGTATTCATATTAGTTTTTGTTTTGCTTATTGATTTCGATGAATTTATAAGTCATCGTTAATTCGATGCGTGTGTTAATGTGTAAGCTGATAGTTTGGCACTCGTGGAAGGTGGATTTGAATTTATAGATAAATATAATGCTTTAAAAAATAAATTTTTTGAAAATTATTATTATAGAAAATAATTTAATTAGTCAGTCTCTTTTCTGCAATCAAAAATTTTCTTAAAACTTCAAACCTTTTATAAATGCAAAAAAAAAATCTTAAGCACAAATGTTTTTCAAACGAGTCACATTTTACTATTCAACTACCATCCACAACTATACCTAATATATACATCAAAACAGATTCAGAAAATATTAAAAAATTGTCATCTGAATTACTTCCACTGCATTTATTCTTCCATTTCCATTGTCATTTTGCACACAAACATATACAAAGCTGATGAAGATTACTAACCGGATTATGATCAAAAATATACGTTTGTGTATGAAATAAAAATGAAGAGGTAAAAAATTTGTAGCAGGGCTATTTATGCAAAAAAATAAATAAAAAAAAAAAATATTTTTTATCGATGTGTTTTTCAAAAATCGGTTAACAGTTTCAAATTTGAAATGGGCGTTTTTCCCGGGACATTCTTCAATTTGAACGTTCAAATGTACCTTGAGAACTTGAGAAATTGAAGATTTTATAAAGACGCATTTTAAAAAATTAACAGATTATACATACTTTTACTGTTATGATTGCCACACAATTGTCTTGCAAGGATTCGAACTTTTGACTTTTAAATTAATTTAATCAAACTTTTTATTTATTTCAATTTTTTTCTGAAAAATTGTAAAACCTACATATGCTTTTAAACTTTTTTTAACAGTTCAAAATTTACAAAAAATTACAAAAAACACATCACTCAACCATCCAACATCCAAAGAACCAAGCAACATATTTTTCACATCCATAATCATCAATTCAATTTCATTTTAATTGACATAAAACATGTTTACATTTCCCTGTAGTTGCATCACAATGAAAGAATAATTCTACCTCATAAACTGCATAAAAAAACTTGAAATGTGTCCTCTCTTCCTATAAAAATATTATTTATTTTTTATTTACTTTAAAAAACTTCCATTATTCACTAGTACCAGTCAAAAATATCCTGCTTATATTAATATTGACAAAAGGATGATGAAATAAAATTATATAAAATTATCACGCATGAATGGATAATTCTAGGCACACACAAAAAAACTGTATCAAACTAAAAGTGAAAGAAAGAGACAGTTTATTAAAAAATAACAAATGTTTTGATTGCATTTTAATGTACACATGAGTGAATAGAATTCCTTTTATGCTTTATGACATATTTTTGTTATGTCACATTTTTATATATTTTTAGCCAGAGAGATCGTATCTCACTTTGTTTGGTGATTGATCTAATGTTGAAGTAATATGTATGAGACGAGATGAATGATTCAATATGCAGTTTTTTTTACTGGGTAGAGGATTTAGTTGACCGGGATTTAGTCAGAAGTGTAGAACTGGTAAGATCGAATTTTGATTTTTTATTAATTTTGATTATTTTCGTTCCTTTTTTTGATCATTTCAAATAATTTACATTCTGGAATTTATTTGAATAATTTTTCATTAAATTTTAAATACAAAAATTTTAACATCGAATTATCATTTGATATTTTTCAGGATGAAGCAATAAGAACTTAATTTCGGTAGAATTTCGAAAAGCATAATTTTTTTTTGCTACGTGGGTTCAAATTCCAAAAAAATTTTAAAAAATATTTAAAACTAAATAATCCTTCTTTCTTTAAAAATTACTTAACTGTTCTCGGCAATAAACCCCTAAAATCTCTTTTAAAAAAAATAATTTTTTTACTCAGATAATCTCCGACAAGTAACAACTGCTTTTTGCTACTTTATTTGTTAAATAATTTGTCACACTCCAATACACTTCCACATGCTTTAAAAAATGAAATTACAATTTAAGAAGTCCTTCCTCTCCTTTTTTGTGTATATGCATATACAATATAATATAATATAATATAATCTGTCGCATGGCCCTCAATTACTTACTCTACATTATGAAATTTTCATAATCTAATACTACAACACACAGGAGGACATTGAGGCTGTAAATAAATCATTAATTTTAATTTCTACTTTGACGTATTTTTGTGTGCTTAATTTTTCATCCAAAACATTTAAAAGCAGTGCGGACAATTTATTTCATTATGAGGTTTTTGTGACGCAAGGAGGCACAAAAGAAATGAAAAAGTTCTTAGCTTTTAAGACTTATATAGGCACAGTCAAGACATTCATTAATAATACAATCCCTAACTCAAATTTGATGCATTTATTTTGATAAATGAGAGATTTGATGCTAATATATGTCATCAGTTTCATCATACACTCTATTACCTTCTTCATAATTCTTCCTTTTTGTTTGCTTCTTCGTTCTTTTGTATTTCTAATCAGAAGTGATGGAAAGAAGGGAAGGCAAAGAAGATGATTTTGATCGATTTTCTTGGTAGACAATTTGTCTACAAATGATTTTTGTAGGATTGATGATGAATGGATCGATGTTTTGTTAGGTTTGAAATTAAAATTTCATATTTTAGAAATTCAATAAAAACTAATTTTAAGTTTAAAAAATTCTTAAATTTCTGAAGAAAAAAATAAATGAAAATTTATTGAATTTTTGAAAATTTATTGAATTTTTGAAAATTTGATGAACTTTTAAAAAATTGTTGAATCTTCGATTTTTTTTTTAAAACTTTTGAAAATTTATTAAATTTTTGAAAATTTATTAAATTTTTGAAAATTTATTAAATTTTTGAAAATTTATTAAATTTTTGAAAATTTATTAAATTTTTGAAAATTTATTAAATTTTTGAAAATTTATTAAATTTTTGAAAATTTATTAAATTTTTGAAAATTTATTAAATTTTTGAAAATTTATTAAATTTTAAAATTTTTTTAAGATTGAATTTTTAAAAAATTTTAAGTTTATTATTCATATTTTATGAAACAATATTTTAAAATTCCTTTAAAATCTTCAATAAAAAACCAAACATCAATAAATCACGACATGATCTAGTGACATAAATTCCCAATTCAATTCAGCATCTATTCAATTAATTATTGTTCAAATAACATAAAAAATATGTCGCATATATGAAATTCAATATATCGATTATAGCTCACCACAAAAAAAGGAAGGAAACATAAGAGAAAATTATTAGAAATTAATATCTCTCATTATTTATTATTCAGCAGTGACATTTATCAAAATAATAATAATAATGATATAAATTACATCCATTTCTTTATAAAACGGCATTATTTGCCCACTCACGAGCAGAAAACATAAAAAAATCAAGAAAGAAATTGCTTTGCCTGCCGCCTTTTTATTTAATATTTTTTTTTTTCTTTCTTTTCCTTCTTTCTACTTTCAATTGAGACATTTCTTTTGTTATTAAAACATTTTTGTATGTACTTACTTTGAGGATCAATTGAAGAAAGAAAAGAGAAGTAATATTGCCGCAAAACATGAAAAATTGGTAAGGAATTAAATTTAGAATAGTTTTAAATTAGAGCGCATTTTAATTTTATTTAATGTGCTAATTGTCGTTAAAACTCATGGTTTTTTATGATTTTAAAATTTTAATTTAAAACTTATTAAAATTCAATTAGATTTATATATGATTTATGATAATTTTTGCGAGGAAATGAAAATTCGCTAATTCTAAAGGTTCAAATCCTAGAAGAAAATTGTTTCATCTGATATAAATACTATTTCTAGTTTTTTTTACTTATTTATTTATTTATTTATTTATTTTTTTAAATAAAAGCACTTGCATAATTAATGCTCAATATTCTCAAAATACAAGCTAAAATTTTTTTTATTTGTCCTTACCGGTTGACACAATATGAAATAACATGATTTTCTAGAGCATTTATGACAATAATTGTGAGGAATTAATATTTGATATTATTTTCAAAAAAAATCCATTTTTATTCCTTTGTCCCTTTTATGTCACATACAATCCATTGAAACGGTAATATCTTTATGAATTGTGATGGAATTTATATGTTATAGGTTTTTAGGTAAACAACCCATATATAATTCTATCATAATAGAAATAGATTGAGACCTTCCCCATTGTCATCTTTATTGCGTCTCTTCTTCAATCTCATTTCCAAATTCGGATGTAGAATAATAAAACAAAAATTATTCAAGTGAATAAAATTTTACAAAAAAAAAATGCTAATTGGCTTACTTAATTTATTTCCATCAGCGAAATTAAGAAATTTCCTTTCCTTCGTAACAACTTTAAGACAGAAAGATTCACACAATAAAATAAAAAAAAAAGTTGAGAGAAATAATCATAATCATAATATGGGCTTATCGAAAATTACTCTTTAAATGGGCAGATTTCCAACAGCTAATCAAATTGCCGCACATTGCTGCTTCCATACGGAGGAGTTATAACAATATTTAACGCCATTACTTCCATGGCTTTGACTGCTCATTCTCTTGGTTCTTTTTTAAATTTAACTTCTTTTTCATTTCATCTACTATCTCTACTCATACTTACTTTAGTGCTTGGCTTCTGCTTGCTAGGCTTCCTTTATACCGGCAAAACTTGAAATAAAGAAAAAATTTCATTGAGATATAAAAGAATGAAAATGGGAAGAAAGAGAAATTTTTTGTTTTGAGTGCGTTTTTTGAGCTGATGAAGGTGGTATTTCAAAGGTTTTTGGTTTGTTCATCTTAAAAATAATTTTTGCAGATTGTAATGCTTTAATACCTAATTAATATTGGCATATTTTGACGCAAATTAGAAGTATGAATTCGTTTGTAGGAGAGAAACCTCTCTCCTATACGTTAAAGAATTTATTGATTTAACATGACTGGGTTCAAATCCCAAATAATTTGTATAAAATCTATAGGTCAATTAATTAATGTTTTTTTTTTACTTTTGCGCTCAAAATTCTTTTAAACTCAGCTTTTTCAAACTTTTTTTATATTTTTGATTTTTTTTTTTTTACTTCTCGCCCTCCACAAAAAAGCGAGTCAAGAAGAAATGAGAAGAAAAAAAAATCGCTTGCCTTATCTAAATCACTGTTTTAAAATTTAAAACTCGGCCATAAAATTTAAGTAATAAATGTTCTTTATTACACTATGCATGTACACACAAAAAAAAATAATTTTTTATTATTTTTCACTTCTGCTGGATGCTGGATTTCTTTTTTATTGATTATTATTATTACAGCATTGTATCCAAATTGAAACTTATTAAAATGGACAGTGTAAATTAAATTAAGCTTATATTTTTTTGTTGAAAATTTATTTGATTGACCGTATTGTGTAAATTTATGAAGTTTAAGAGTAAATTTTTTATTTCCTAGTTTTTGATCTTTTAATTTTCATGAATGACTGATATTTGATTTGATTATGGCATCAAAATTTTTTTAATTGAATATTAATTTAATATTTTTTAAAAAAAAAAAAATAATGCCTACCTAATTTAATTAAATTGAATAAAATCAATAAACTTCAATAGCCCATCCAATGAACTAATTTAAAACACCATAAACAACAACCCACGTTCTACACTAAAGGACTCAAATTTAACCAAATTTCACAAGCTGCAAGTAAAACTTAAATTAACCCATTAAATTGAATGAATAATGGCGATAAACTTAAGAGAAAATTGGCACAAGTATTGTCTTTTAAGGAACAATTGAAGTACACCGCCAATAATTAACAATTTAATTTCACGATCAGATTTTATAAGCTACTGAATTGAAGGATATAGTAAGTTATTGTCCATGTGAATTGCTTCATTAAATTTTACATTAATCAACTTAAAAGGAGATTGTAGCACTGGTAATTTGTAATTATTGTTTTGAAGAGGAATTGAAGGTTTGGACATGGATTTATTTAAAAATTTTATATTTTTGTAATTAAATAAATAAATAATTTATTTTCTAATGTACAATTTAAGCACCAAAAAATAACAACTTCCTACTAAATTCACTCTTCTTAACTTCAATAAAAATATCTTCATTCACAGCCAACAATCATAACTACCTCATTCCCACCATTTCCACTATCAACAAACAAATAAAATCTTTTTATCCCATAATCATTCTAATATCGAAAGTGTGCCTGAAGTACGCCGGCATGATTTCACAAATCAAAATGAAAACTATCCTATAATTTTGTCAAAATATTGTCTAATTTTGTCAAGCAATCCCCGAATTTTGTCAAGCCTTCCTTGCCGAGATATAGCATGTCCAATTTTTGGCTTTTATACCAACGTACTTCAGTTGACTTTTTTCTGAAAACTTACTTTTCCTAACATATTATATATCAAAATGCATCTACTAATTTTGTCAAATTTTGTCAAGAAAAAATTTTTGAAATTGGAAGTGCCAGGAAGGAGCTACAGCCTGTCAAAGTTTTGTACCGAACCATATTTTTTAGTCCATCGAAAAGACAACTTTTTGTGTAACTTGTCATAAGTATAAACATATCTTCATTCAATAAGAATTTCAAAAATGCAAATATATTTTGGAACCGACAATCCAAAAAGTGACTTATGTCCATTTTAGTTATGTCCGGGTACGAAAATCAAAAATCTCAAAAAATTTTGTCAACATCGTGTTATATATCTAAAAATATCTATATTTTTCAAAGATTTCAAAAATGCAAATATATTTCGGAACCGACAATCCAAAAAGTGACTTATGTCCATTTTAGTTATGTCCGGGTACGAAAATCAAAAATCTCAAAAAATTTTGTCAACATCGTGTTATATATCTAAAAATATCTACATTTTTCAAAGATTTCAAAAATGCAAATATATTTCGAAACCGGAACTGGCCATCTAAAAGTGACTTATGTCCATTTTAGTTATGTTTGGGCACGAAAATCTCAGGTAACAAAAAATTTCAATTGTGTAAACTTTTGTAAAAAAGTTATTTTAAAATTTTCTCAAGGTCAAAAATTTTGTAAATTAAATATTAGTTTTTGAAATTTTAGTGTAATTAATTTTAATTTTGAAAAAAAAAAAAATAGAATTGTGACAAGATGCAAAAGTACCTAATATCTAAATTTGAGATTTTAATTGTTTTTAAAAATTTTGTTTCAACAATTAAATTAAATTTTACCTCAAAAATATAAAAGTTTTAAAAAAATGAGAATTTTTTGTTACCTGAGATTTTTGTGCCCAAACATAACTAAAATGGACATAAGTCACTTTTTGGATTGTCGGTTCCGAAATATATTTGCATTTTTGAAATCTTTGAAAAATGTAGATATTTTTAGATATATAACACGATGTTGACAAAATTTTTTGAGATTTTTGATTTTCGTACCCGGACATAACTAAAATGGACATAAGTCACTTTTTGGATTGTCGGTTCCAAAATATATTTGCATTTTTGAAATCCTTATTGAATCTAGATATGCTTAGACTTATGACAAGTTACACAAAAAGTTGTCTTTTCGATGGACTAAAAAGTATGGTTCGGTACAAAACTTTGACAGGCTGTAGCTCCTTCCTGGCACTTCCAATTTCAAAAATTTTTTCTTGACAAAATTTGACAAAATTAGTAGATGCATTTTGATATATAATATGTTAGGAAAAGTAAGTTTTCAGAAAAAAAGTCAACTGAAGTACGTTGGTATAAAAGCCAAAAATTGGACATGCTATATCTCGGCAAGGAAGGCTTGACAAAATTCGGGGATTGCTTGACAAAATTAGACAATATTTTGACAAAATTATAGGATAGTTTTCATTTTGGTTTGTGAGATCATGCCGACGTACTTCAGGCACACTATCGAAAGAGGTGCGCTAACGATGTTCAAAATTGATTTTTTCATTATTTTTTTTTCTTCATTTCTTTGCATCACCATCTTCTTACTTTCACATTTTTTATGAATAAACATGAATGAAGTGAAGATGAAAAGAAATAATAATCAACTAAAAAAACCTTCATATTCCATCATTAATTTTGAAATTTTTATTTCCATCCTCTCTCATTTAAAAATCGCTGCTCACCATAATCATAATGACTATTGTCTTTAAAAAAATATTCTTAAACATAAAATGGTGTTATGAGCTGCTTCATATACGCTTCAGACTATTAAATATATTTTTTTAAAATTTACTTCTCATCACAGCATACATTCGAATATGGAATTGAAAATTGAAATGACCGTCAATTCAGAGACTTAATTAACTAATTGTAAAGATGGTTGATACGAGGGAAGTTGGAATGATGCATAAATATAAAATTTTTTTATAATAAAAGGAAGCTCTAAGTCTTTTATAATGTCGTTAAATTTTCTCCCTCTTTGGCTTTAAATTGACCGTTTGGTATAGCCATGTAAATATGTCAACTGGATGTGCTAGACTGTTTGGTGGTCTTAATAAGTGATTTGAGTCGTGTGTAAAAGATGAGAAAGATTGGAAGTTAAAGTTGGTGTTTTTGTCAAGCATTGAAAAGTCTTGATTTTCAGAATGAAAGAAAATTGAATGCTGTATGGGTTCGATTCCCTATTGTAGAATAGTATATTGAATTGATTCATTTATTCTTTTATTGTTTGATAAAGTTCGTCTTTTTACTTTTTCAGGGAAGAAATTTTTAAAAATTGTTTACTTCAATTCCTGGTTCGATTTTACTTTAAACCATCTATTTCAACTGCTTTAATTTGTCCAAATTCATCCAATCCAACAAATAAAACCCCCCAAAATAACCTTCAGTAAATTCATAAAACAAATCCAATCTCAAATCTTCTCATCGTTTGTGTCTGACTTAAGAAGAAAAGCAAGAAATCTCCAGATTACACATTTTAATTCCATTTTCGGAAACAGTAACAGACCATGATACGATTATTTTTTAAATTTTATTTTATAATATAAAATAAATATTTTTGTGTGTGCATGTCTTATGATATATAAAATGAAATAAGAGGCAAGAAGAAGAGCTGAGAAATGAAAATAAATTGCTGCTTATTTCTTCTTTAGCTTCTTTATGTTTTTTTTTTTGTGTACAGAAAAAAAGCATCGTCGACAATTTTTTTTTTTGTTTTTGGATGGAAGCGATGTTTTATGGAGCTTTTATTCTGTATTTTATAATTAAATGCAACAAACATTGATTAATTAAGCAAATGACTTTGAATTATTGATGAAAATTTATTAAATTTTTTTAGCTTCTGTGTTTGAGTTGTGGTTGTGGATAGTGATAGAAATAGACAATTTAATAATGGAAAATTAGTCAATGATTTATATGGTGATGAATCTGAAGTTTTTGGTTGGATTGTTAAATTTTTGGAGGTTGCAAATGAGACTTAAAGAAAAAATGAATGATTCCAAAAAATTTTAAAATAAAGAAAATCAAAATTTTGTCTAATTTAGCTTAAATTTTGAAATTCTAATTCTTAAACATACTTAAAATACCTTTGAATCATCAACTTTAAATAATTCTCTTAACATGTCAAAATCATTTTTTTTCTTTAAAAATTTCATTTGATCAGAGAATCTTTCATGGCTAGAAAAGACGATGATTCTTTCTCAGCTAATTCAACTTGCATGCTGATGGTATTTTCAAATTTCATATCACATCTTCTCTATTGCTTCAATTTCTTTTATTTTCATTCTCTTTATGAGAAATAGTCATAAAATATTCAAGCATGAATGCAAATAAGAACTGAAAATATGCAAAAAAAAAAAAGAAATTGTCTTAAAAATTGATGTGATGAGAAAAAAAGTAAGAAGATGGAAGAAAAATAAATTTTGCAGATTTTTTTTTTCTATATTGCATTCAAGTTTTTTTTTTTACTTTGCAAAATGTTGATTATTTTTTAGGTTTTTTTTGGGTTTTTTTGTAATTTTTTGATTTGACGAAATTTTCAAGAAATTGAAGAGTTTTGAAGAATATTGAAAAATTTAAAAGAATTTTGATGAGTTTCCAAAAATTTGAAGATCTAAATTTATTTCCCTTATATTTGAACATAATTTTTACCAAACTAGAAAAAAGTTCTCAAACTTTCTCACTAAACAATAATTCTAAAACAAATGAGATTAATGTTAAGAATAAAACAAAGAAAAACCCAGTGTGAAGTTAGTGGGGCAGCAAAGAATCGTACACACAATCATAAAAGTTATCATGCAAATGAAGTCACTTCCATTTCTGTAGTCTGTAAGAGTATGTGAAGCAGAGCAACAAACAGAAAAGAAATCCATTCTTTCTCCTTTTAGTTCCATATTAATTTATTCACAACACAAAATGTCATTCAAATTTTTAATGATCTAAATAAATTATGAATTTTTTTCATTCTTTGTTATTTTTATGTTTATTTAAATTCTCTTTCCATTTCTGTCTCACTCACTCTCTCGACCGTCTTATACGCTTGACTTTGCATTTTTTTTTTTTGCTCCGGTTAAACTCATTTTTTCTGTCCATTCATTCTTATTCGTTTGACTGTATTTTTTTGTTGTATATATGGCATTTTTATTTATTTATATTATATTCGCAATTATTATTGTTATTTTTATTATTCTTTCATCCTTAATATTGGGTCCAGTGAAGGAGAAAAATTCGCATGAATTTGTTTGCTTGCTTTGTGGTTTCTGGAATTCTTTTTCTTAATTGACTTAATGACTTATTTTTTGTGAGAACTAGCAGCTTAATAGTTGAAGTTATGGTCATGTGTGGGATTTATGTGAATTTAAATGATTTTAATAGATTTATGGGAAGAAATTTCATATTTTTTTGTGGAGGAAATTTTTGTTGTGACATGGTTTGGGATGATTTGAGTATTAAAGTTGTTAATAAAATATAGTTGTGGCTAGGGTTGCTCATAGATGACATTTATAATTAATCATGATTTTTTTGTTGATTTAATTAAAATTTTTATGAGAATCGAACCTTAATGCCTATCCCTAATAAGTTAGACCATCAATACACCAAACTTCATTTATAAACTTTTTTATCCTCAAATTCCCAATATCATCATTTAATCCAGCCTATAAACATCTCAATCAGACGAACATTAACCCAAAATTCTGAATATTTAACACACAATTTCATGCCTCATTAGTTTCCACAAGAAAATTTACAAACCCATAATTTTCATCAAAAACACTTTCAATTTAATTTTTAATTCCTCACACACATATCTTATACATATGCTAAAGAATCAACAAAGTTGCATTGCAAAAAAAGTCAAACTCATAAAATGTCCATGAGACGAAATATTTTGACATCAATTTATGTGGACGAGGAAAAAGTTCTCATATACAAAAAAATTTCTCATAAACAGTTTCTCCCTCTTGTTAATAATTGACGGTCGAGTAGAGTAGGAAAAAAGTAACACAAAATATTAATATTAACAGAACAAAGTAAATAATAAGCCTCAATTCTGCCATCATGATGTCAAAAACTGCTTGTCTCAAGACAATTTTCTCTCTTTCATTTTTTTCTTGCCATATTCTTTTCTTATATTTTTTACCATTTAGTAATATTAAAGTCATTTCATATAAATTATTGTTTTGTGCAAATAAAGCAAACAAAACAGCAAAAAATGGAGAAAGAGCCATTGGAACGCTTTTTGTTGTAGCTTTTGCTTCTTCTTACTCTCTCTTTATTATAATTTTTTTTACGTTGTTGTTCTTGAGCAGACAAGAAGGAAAAACAACAAAACATAAATTTCATAAATTGGTATGCAAAAAAATAACTAAATAAATATCAAGCAATGAGGGAATGGTGGAGAATGAAATGAAGCAGAACTAGAGGTTTCTGGTCGGTAAAATAAAAAAAAAAAAAACGTTCCAAAAAACTGAAAAAGAAGTAAACCTAATTGAATTATGCATATTACTTTAGGATAGCGATAGGATTTGAACCTTCAGTTTAAGATAACAACGCAAGGTAGAATTTTAGCACATAGTAATTTAAATCTTATGTTTAAATCCTATGGGGCCGTTCACTTATTACGTAACGCTCTGAGGGGGGGGGGGGAGGTCGAGAGTTTGTTACGGTCTATTGTTCTCGCAACTGATTCTTTTGTTAAAAACGTTACGCAGGGGGGGGGGGGGTAAAAAATCCGAATTCACATTTTTAAGCATTGACATAATTTACTAACGAATTTCTTCTACAAACCAATAATCCAGAACCCCCAAAACGAAACAAAACAAAAAAATCAATTTATTAATAAAGCCTTGTATTATGCTTTCCATCTCACTCAGCATACACACACTGCCTTAGTGGACATTTTTCTTAAATTAAATTATTTATTAAACGACCTCATCTGGATCTGGATGTCGAAATGTAAAATCTTTATCTCAATCTTTTAATCAGAAATGAGATGCATAAGAAGAATGATATTCAAATGTAGATAGATGCTACATGCATACTCAGTAAATGAGATGCAATTGACTCACTCGGAAAAAAGAAGTTCTGATTTTGATGAGTTCGAGTTTGATGGATGTTAAAAAATTGCAATTTTAATTGAGTGCAGCTTGCTTCTGTGAATTTATTTATTTCATTTCTGTCTTAAATTTATTTGATGGCCTTGTAGTGATATTTTTGGAGGCTTGCGCTAGGCATTGTGTTTAGAATATGCATGGACATTCATTATTTTTCGTTTCTTTTTCTTTCAATTTTATTTTGTAGTCATTAGACTTACTTAGTATGAATAATTGAAATAATCTTGATGTAGAAAATTCCATTTGGTAAATAATATGTTCATTTAATTTGGCAGCACGTTCAATTAAACTGTGAATGACTAAAGTCATTCTTTGTTTTGTGATATATTGGACAAGTTTGTTTGTTGGGTCGCTCGTGAGATTGATTTGGAATTGGAGGCAGTAGTGGTACAAATGTAAAGACCAAGACCATTTTAAATAAAAAATTGAACTAGAACTTTGATTAAGTTGTAATCTTTCAAAAAATTCAAGAGATCATAACAAAACTTATCATTACCTATTCCTATTTATGATATTTTAAAAAAAAATAAAATAAAAAAGGCAAATCTATTTTTAACTAAGTATTTTGATTTATAATTTAGGATTCGAACCTTGACGGAAAACACATTTTTTGCATTTTTGATAGTTTGACAAATTTCCTTGCAATAAAAATTAATAACTTGATAATTTCAGCTTCAAAAATTCACACTCAAATATTAACAATCAATTCCATCGCAATTCCATTTCAAAACATGTTAATTCATTGCAATAAAAAAAGAACAAAACGAAACAAGAATAAGATATTATTAAAATCCTCATCGATTTGTGCTACTTAATTCATTCCATACGGCTTTTATTTTCTCATGCAATAATTCATCGACTCATACATTCAAATAAGGAAATCACATACAAGCATAAGGAATATAAATTTTAAAAAATGCATAATGAATAAAATGAAAAAAAAAAATATGTCTAGCTATTTATCTATCTAATCCAATAAAAACTAAATGGTGCAAAAAGGGTTCAAACTCATTTTCATATGCAGATTTCATTCTTTCCATATGATATTATTCTTATTCTTATTATTTTTCATATAAAATTCATTTTCTATTTCTATTTTCATATGGATGAGGTCGTAATGTAAATAAATAAATATAAATTTATGTATACATAGAATTTCATTTATTTCCATTCTATGAGTTCACTTCCATAAGAGTCAAAACGTCAAAAAATACTCGAGTCAATTAATCATTCTCGATGTGTGTACTTCTTTTGCATATACATACATATGTAATATGAATATGTTTATGTGAATATTATGTTGGAGGTTCTCGTGGCTCGACTAAATGGATTATGTTAGGATGAGTAACTTAAAGGCTGAGATTTATTCCATTCAGTCTTATATTAAAGTGAGGAACTAGATCATAATGTAAACATACTTTCACTTTTACATTAAATCCACATTAATCTTCAAATCCAATTTCCAGAACAAGTCAACAAATTATTTAAAATAATTCACAAAACAATTACGAAATCATTTTCAGTTAGTCAATAGATCACATGTCAAGGTGGCATGGAACTTGTTCTAGATCTTTCCATTGAACACAAAATATTTAAATTCTGCACATCAAAAACATCCTTTCGAACTGTGTAGACATTGAACTTCATTTTGCCGATTAGTCACATGCTACATGTAAATATAATCCAATTTAAATAGGATGTTGTTCATGAATTTTTATATTTTATGCGAATAATCTTGAAAATTTTTGTCCGGAATTTTCAGTGGATTATTGATGATTTATTGCATGCTCTGGACACTATAAATCCTTGGGTGAAGTTTCGACTGTTTGGAATTGCCAAGTAAATGCTGATGTCGAGAAAAAAAATATCGGATTAGATGAGAATCGAACTTTGGTTCTTAAAATAATTGATTAAGGAGCTTATTTTCATCCAATGAAAATTTACTATAACTTGCTGCAATATTTGCATTTTTTAATACACACATGTCCTCTAGTTCATTAACGTAGCCAAAAAAATTTGAAGATGGAGACCTAAATATATTTTTGCATAAAAAAGTAAGGATATATCGATATGGTCTAAGTATATTTTGTAATAAAAAAGATATGAACCCAAAAATCCCCAGTTAAGAACCCCTAATCCAACCTCATAGTAAAAACTAATCAATGTATTTCGATCTACTAAATCTTTTTCCTTCTCTTACTTGCTAGACTTTTTATTCATACACACAGAAATGATAGAAACAACAACAAGAGAATAGAGGAACTAGCAGTGTTGTGTGTGGCAGGCAAGCAGTCAAACTCTATCTACACATGTACGACTGTGAATTTTACTATATTTAATACATTTATTTAAAACAGAATGAAGAGACTCTCTGTGCCCATGTGAAATGAATGTAAAACATTAAAGATTTAAGATTGCGTTGTTTTGCGAAGAACTTCTTATGCCTTGCGGCTTCAATTTTTTCCCTCGTCCCCTGCTTCTTCTTTTTCTTCATCTTTCATTCTTTATATTTTATTCTCGAGTCTTTAGTTTTTGAGATCTTCATTTAATTGCTTATTGCATGGAATAAGTAAATGTGAAATTGTTGTAGGTAGATAGCAATAGATTTGTGGGATTTGAATGTGAGTATGAAGCTAATTGAGTGACTCTAGGAATTTTTAACTCATCTTTCATGCTTTATTCTTCTTTTGATTGTGGCTTTTGCAAATTGTTCTCTTTATTGTGAACTTGTTTTGCGATTGTTAAGTCAAGTTTAATTTATTTTAAGTTCAAAGACTTTCGTGGTGTGTATGTTGATTTGTCAGTTAGGTTAGAATGGTACTTCTAAAAATTATAAAAGCATTATTTTGAGATTTTTTTAACAAAAAATTCCAATTAAAAAGGATTAATTTTGAAAAAATTCTCTAATCAACCTTCAATAAATTTTAAATCAAACATTTTTTCGATACATTCTCAAGAGTCTAGATAAAGAAACTACAGAATCAAAAGCTATTAACCCTCAACATACACTCCAGTTGACAAAAGGATTTAGTTCACAACAGCAAAAAAATAAAATAAAATATCATTAAACTTCATAATAGTTTCATAATTTCTTTAAATCCCTCATATTGTTATTGCAATGCACTCTTCCACAAAGCATAGCATGCATGCACGAAGCTATAATAATCGATAAAAAAATAAGAAGAAAAGAATGAGTACAAGAAGAAAGGAACGACAACGACGAAGAAAAAAAAGTATAAGAACATTAACATATTTATATAAGAATGAACAATGAAAAAAAGAAGCAGAAATCCCTAACGTATGCATCGACAATTGCAATCTCAACAACATTTTCCCATGTTCAGCAATTTCTTAATTCCATTTGTAAATCGAAATATGAATTTTTCATATCAAGATATTCTCATTGCTCCGCCTTTATGAATTCATAAAAAAATGATTTTTTTATATTTAAAAATAAGAATAATAATAAGAAGAAGGGACGGAACGAGAAAGTATAAAAAAGAGAGAAAAAAATATGATTGAGATTCATATTTTTATTATTTTTTTCATCGCTTCCACAAATGCCATTCGTCGATGTTTTATTTTTAAGCTCCCCAGCATGTATTTTAAATATTCATATTCTCTCAAGACACTGAGTCGAGTACAAGAAAGACGTTCGCAACCACGCCTTGAAAATGTCAAAAAGCATGCTAGCGTCATAAATTATTTCTCATTTATTATTATTCCAAGCGCGTTATGAATATAGAATATGAAAAAATATAAAAAAATGAATTTTGATTCGCGCTCGCGCTTCTCCCTAATTTTTTTTTTTTTGTTCATTCTGTCTCTTCTGTTTACTGCATCTTCTCTCGTCGTCGACTCTTTTGTGTATAGGTTTTACGACTCCATGTGTTGTTGCTGAAAATTTATTCATCGTCAATTCGTGAAGGGCGAATTTTTTTTCTTTATCAATTCAATGAAGATTTTTTTCTCTTCTTTTTTTCAGCGTGTTTGTTTGTTTTTAATTATCATGATATTGTCATGCATTGCTTTTTTTCGCTCCTTTCCCTTTTAGCATATTTATGTAAAATATAAAAAGAAATATTTTTTTTTGTTTTTGTTCACTTGTCTGGCTAATGATGTGAAGGAATTGTATATTGAGTTTGAGGTCTAGTTCATGGATATGAGAGTATGTTGGACTTGATTTTGGGGATATGACATGAAGTAACTTTCAAAATAGCCAAATTGAGGTTATGATTCAGAGGTTTAAGCAGAGGTTTTCACAAAATAAAAATTTTTGAGAGGTCTGCTCATTTTTGACCCCTATAATATAAAGCTTTAGTGAATAAAAATGAAAAACTTGATTTTTTAACAAAAAACTTTTTAAAGTCTTTATCAAAAATTCCCTTAAAACTGCGCCACAAACCAAACTCCCTGGTAAAGCATCTCCCAACTTATTATCTTCTTCAATCATTTTTTTAAATAAATAAAAAATTTCCACAATTTTCTGTAACAATTTTTTTATTTATTTTTTATGTGAACAGAAAATTTAAATTTCTTTATCAACTCAATTTTTTGCCTTACTTCTTCCACACTGCCTCACAAAGCTTACTTATTACACAACATGAATGTATTTAACGATGATTTTTGTATATTTAGTCTTTTACTTCCTCTTATTCTTCGCCCTTTATTTTTTTCGCATACTTAAATTGTACTGCATGTATTTATGTAAAAATGCAATTTTCGATCAATTGAGAGGCGAGCAAATAAGAAGGAATAAGAACAGAAACTTAAATTCAATTTGCAGCAGCTATATTGGAACGAATTATTTTCAATTGTTTCGCACTACATCGAGAAAGGAAAAAAAAATTGATGGCAAAAGAAGAAGGAATTGAAGGAAGTAGAAGAATGAGATATTTACGTGATTGATGCGAGTTTTTTATTGATCTTAGAAATTAATTAAGAATTAGGATAGAAAATTTTTAAAGTTATGGTCAATTTTTTAGGTTATGACAGAATTTTAAGACTTAAATTTGTAATTTTGAGGTTAACTCTAAAAAAGGTCAAAATTTTAAATTATAAAACAAATGTTTTTTTATATTGCAATAGTCAAATTTTGAGGTTTTAATTGAAATTTAAAATCAAATTTTTGAAATATCAAATTTTGACTTAAATTTTAAGGTTAAAATCAATATTTATGAATCATGATTAGAACTCTGAATAAAAAGAAGTTATAAGTGGTATGCAATATTTTTGAGGTTAGATTTCATATTCCATCAACAAATAAATTAAAACTAGCAATTCAACTAATCAAATCCAAAAATCTCCCCAACAAATCTAACAGTTACTAAGGTCAGCACACAACATATTAACCATTCATAGCCATAAAACATTCCAAATGACTGTAAATTGCGTAAATATTCGCAAATCTCATTACTTTAATTTTCATCACCTTTTAAATTCCATTTCAAAATTCCCCCAAACAAAAATTCCCTGCAATAAAATTCCAAAAAAAAGTGACGTCAATATTTTTCATAAACAGTTTTATTTTCCATTTTCGTTGAAAAATTTCCTTTACTAAGACACATTACAGTACAAAATATGTTAATTAATCTCAAACAGAGCGTGTAGTGAAATATAAATTCCACATATACAATGCCGGAATAAATCTACAAAAGAAGTTTGAGAGGAAAAAAAATCGCAAAATAATCTAAATTTGAAAAATTTACAATTTCATAAACAAATTCTACTCATAAATTTATTATCATTACGTTGTGAATTATTTTAGCTGTGCGTCGTGGTCTGGTTTTTGTCTCAAATTTTTCCGAGTTAATTTTCATCGGTGTTAAATTGCCTGCCTTGTTCCATTGGATGTGTTTTTCTCTCTTTTTTTTGTGAATTATAACTACCTAGCTGTACTATGTGAATTTGAAGGAAAAATAAATAAACACTTTTAAGTTGGGGAGGGTGTTTGTAACTTGATTTATAAAGCGCATTTTTAAATAATTTTAATTTTCTTTTTAATTAAAATTTTGAATCTTTGAAAATTTCAGGAAAAATTTATTTTCGACTTCTAAAAACTTAAAACTGATTTTTTCATTAAAAACTATATTTATTTTAATTTTGAAAAATTTCATATTTTCTTTTCCAAATTCAGTCACTAGGTCAAAAAACATATTGAGCAACAAGTCACTCAACACATAAGGCACCCGAAAACAATCTTGATGATTTTCTGTGTGTTTTATTCCATTCTAATTATCAACATTGCCTACGAAAATTATAGCACGTTATAATTATGAACATTTACAGATGTATTTATGATGATTTACAGCAATGAGATTTATGATGATAATAAATAGTGAAGAAAACATTCTCAAATCTGTTCAAATTGAAATCACAAAAGTTATTATGTTTATCTTGACTACTTTAAAAATAGACTACAATTGTTATTTATTCGTCGCTATGCTTTAAACTGCTTTATCGATCGAGCTGTGGATGCATAAAGGAGATTGATTGAGTATTATCGGTTAAGCTAACGTATTTTTAAAATTTGAATGAAAATAACCGATTTTTTGGTAAAGCTTTTGAAGGATTCGATGTTAAAGTTTATGTTAAAAGTTTTTTGAATTTCAAATTTACTGAATAAAACGGTTTATGGATGTCATTTTATGATTTAACTCTTCGCATGTCAAAGAGAAGAAAAATCATTTCCAGAATGCTGATGAATGAGGCTCCCAAAAAGAGGCCAATAATCCCTCCAACATGTACTAAAATAAATTAAATTGAAAAATTAATAAAATGAAAATAGAACAAAAAACCTACCAATCATGTCCAACTTCGAAAACACAACTCGTCTAATGTATCTCAAAATTGGTTTTGCCATAACTTCAATCTTTAAAACTCCAATAGATTTATCATCAGTTTTCTCAGAATATTCTGCAATTTTTGTGATCTCCATTGATGGACAGGACGGAATGAGGCACTCTTCAATATGTTCCTTAAGATTCTGTTTAAGAACTTTTGTGAAATCTTCAATGCACTTGAACTTCTCAACACTACACAAACTGATCTTTTTCTTCTTTAGCAGTTCCAAATCACCAATTGGCAATGTACAGCCGCACTCATTCAGCTCAAGTTTCATCTTTTTGAGGTGCACACAATTAGCAAGACTGTATGGCATGTCAAAGTCCTCGAACTTTTCATATGGAAAGCGACAATTGCGTGCTTCAATACTTTCCTGCTTGACATTCTCATCATTATGAATTTCAATAGTTTTAAGTCCAATAAAAGTTTGAGTGTCTGAATTCCTCATAACTATTGGCTGCATCATTTCATTTGGTGTTTCCTCTGGTGGATGAGTGAACAGCTTGTAAGACCAGAACTTACTTTCAATGTATTTAATGACCAATGATCTTTCCACAGGTTTGTTGTTCTTGTATGTCAATGGAAGTCCTTGATAGTCTTCAAGGTTGTCTCGCATCCCATTGGCAATAAAACAAATTCCGATTTCAGTTTCGTGCTTGATAAATGCTTTGTCGCATGAAATTTCAGACCCTAGAAACTTCATTGATGTGATGAAGTCATTGCATGATTGCGGCAAGAAACTTTCTTTTAATGCTGTAATATTGACTGAATGAGCATTGTCAAATTCCACAAAACCGTCAGTTTTAATGCCTTCGCTTGGATTAACTCGATTAAGGAAAATTAAGCTTTGGTATGTCCTGACAATTGACAGTGGAATTGTCACATTTGTCACTTTTTTTAGAAACTTTTTAATTGGAGTTGTAGCAAGTCCTTTGTTTAAGCAGATTGAAATGCCTGGATATGCATTTTCCCAATCTCGGTAATTTGTGTCCAAATTAATCGATGTTGAATTCAAACCTCCAAGGGATGTCTTCAGGACGTAAATCATAAAAACTACTGAAATTGCGATAAAAGTTGTCCAAAAAATTCGTGCAAAGCTTTTCTTCCAAATATTGGTGTCCTTTTCTAATGACAAGTGCTTGAATCCATGAAGAGTTGTGGATTCAAATAAGAAGTTCAGTTTTGGTTCTATTTTGAGAATTTTGGATTTTATGATTTTTAGATACGTGAACATTTTGAACTGAATTGTTGAGAGTAACTCAATATACTGAAACATTGATGGCGTGTCGGATGGAAAGGTTTTATTATTTTCATATTTTAATGATAAAAATGAGTGTTCACGTGATGATGACAACGATTATCACTTTACTTTAATTATAGTAGAAGAATGATAAACATGATGTTATGTTTACACTATAATTTTTATTTGATTTTATGATTAAAATTTCTATTTAAAAAAATCAAGTTTTAAACTTAAATGACATTTATTTATCATAAAATTTAAAAATCTTCATGAATTCATGACCTAGTTTGATCCTTTTCAGTTTAGATTTTTTTACAAAAAATAGATTGATTTTTTTTAATAATTGTACATAAAAATGTACTTTTTTGAATTTTCTAGAAATATCATCATTGAAAATTTATCATGATGATACATGCATGAAAGTGCAGCTTTTAATTTGAAAACAAAATTGTAAACCAATTGTTTAAACTTTCATTTAGAATTTATATTTTTACTGCCATAAAAAGACTAGATAAAATCATATTAATCAGTTTCATGTTTTACCATCATTAACACTTTCAATTACTATAAATTACCATTTAAATTATTTTAATAAACAAAAATGTAAACAAAAAATAATTATTTTGTTTCACTATAAATATTAAAAGTTTTCAGAAATTTGAATCAAAATAAATTTAGCATTAGAAATTTAAAAAAGAAATCAAAAATGGCAATATCAAAAGCTTTTATAGCTTTTGTCTGTTTTATTGGTTTCCAACCGATTTTTATAGAATCTAAAGTTGTAATTATTTTTTATAATGGTATGTAAAATGAGAAATATTTATATTTTATCAGAGTTAAAAATTGCTAGAATAGTTCATGAAATTCGTAACGCATAGGAAGAGGCTTAAGAATTTGTTACTAAAGGATTAACCGTCGAAATTTTGGAGGAACAATTAAAATTCTGTAGTAAACGAACTCGGAATGTTTAAATTTATTTTAATTTTTTAAACTTTAAAACTAATTTTCAATCCTCTTCTCCATACATCACAGAAATCAACGATTGTGAAGATTTCTGCAAAGAAGATGAATGTTTTGATTTCTATGATTTGTCAACTATGAAAATAATATTCGATGAAGAAGATGAAACAATTGCGTACTTAAATGGAACTTGGAAATTCAATATTGATGTGAATAGTCCAGAAAAGGCATTAGCATGGGCTGAGAAGCGACACGGATCAAAATGGACAACAGAAGCATTTTATCGTCGCTATACTGATGCATGTGCAGGTTTTAGGAATCCACTTGATCCAGTTTATTTATTTTTCAAGGATAAACAAGGTTGTCCACATAAGAAGGGGGTGAGTTTTTAAAAATTTTATATTAAGAAGGAATTCATAAGTAAAAAAAAGGCAGGAATCGATTTCATGGAACATGCACAAAATGATCTTGCCATCTACAATAGCTGCGTCTTTTGTTGGTGAATGGCGTGCAAATGTGGCTGTTGAAAGGGTTATTGACGGAAAACTGAAAAAGCAGTGCAAATATATTCGATATGACATTCATGATGAATAATTAGGAAGAATTCGAAAAGGGGAAAAACTAAAAATTTAATAAATCTTTTCTAATCTTATCAATTTTTGATCATAATTTCTTTTGGACTCATATTGGGGCTGTTTACTTATCAAAATCTTGGAATTTTGCCTTGCCATTCCGTTCAAATTGGAATTTTGCCCAAAAATTGAATCCAAAAAAATTCTTTCTGATATCAACGAATGATTCAAAACCCCAAAAAGTACTTATTTGCAATAAAATTTTGTTATCTAATTTCTAAATCCTGCACAGATTGCTAATAAAGATTAATGGTCATTAAACAAATCAGATGTATCCAAGTAGTATGAAATTGATTAGTATCAAAAAATTATGAAATAGTTTCTGCGGATGTAGTTTTCGATTATAATTAGCTTTATTGCCTATTTTGTATTGATCTTCTAAATCTAACTCAATAACGACTAATTAAATTTTTTGTATAAAAGCTTGATTAAAAATTTTGAAATTGAACAGTTGTTAAAATTTGTACTTAAAATGATGAGCTTGAATTTTGTATTTTGTGTTATTTTCAATATCCAAATATTTGTGTTCGGAAAAACAACAATTGTATTTTACGACGGTAAAATATTAGATTTTTGAATTTCAAAGCAAATTTCACTAATTTTTAAAAAATAACCAAAAGATATCAAAAATTGCGATGAATTCTGTTCCAAAAATGAATGTTTCGATATTTTTGACTTGTCAAATATAAAATTAATTTTGGACGAAGATGATGATACAAAAGCTTATCTTAATGGAAGTGTTAAAACAAATGTTGTCGTAAATTCTCCTCAACCAGCAATAATTTGGACAGAAAAAAGATATGGAACTAAATGGGCGACAGAAGCATTTTTCCATCGATATCAAGATGCTTGTAAAGATATGAACAATCCATTGGATCCAGCATATAAAGTTTTTAAAGGAAAGGTTACCTGTCCTCACCCGAAAGGAGTAAGCAACTTGAAATTTCAATTTATGTCCAAAAATTCATTATTTAATTTTTTTAGAAAGTTTTTGAGTGGAATATGTACAAAATAAACTTACCAGTTGTGATTCCTTCTGCATTTATTGGTGAATGGCGAATGCTTTTTAGTCATCAAGTTGAATACGAAGGTAACATTTTGAAACAGTGTGTTCAATTTCGTGGTGATGTTTATGAAGCATAAAACTAAATTATTGTATTTAAATGTTTTTTTAATAAACGATTTACTGGTTAGATAAAAATTCAACCTTCGCCTACAAATTTTCTTGAACTTTTTTTTATAAATTTTTGAATATTATTCATTATAATTTAGTTTACTGTGATCAAAATTTGAAATAAAAAAAATGATTGAAAAGTAGCAAAAAGATGTGATGAAAAATTTAAATAGGTAATCATATTTTTTAATCGGACATTGATCAAGATGACAAAATATAATGAAAATCAGCATCAACAGGAATCAACTATAGATATTGAAATTTTAATTGCATTTTCCTAACAGCTTTAAACTGTCGAATGGAAAATGTATAAATTAAGATTGCCAGTTGTAATCCTTATGTAGGACGGGTCCTTTTGTACCATTACCTGTAAATTTATTTTAATTTGTGTTGCATCTACCAGCTCATATACCAAGAATTTTATAATATTTTTAAGTTAAAACTTTAATTTATGTTTTAGTCCAACAAAAAACGTATTTATTAAACAGTTTTACATACACTTCAATAACCCATAGTATTGACTCATTAAAAAAAATTAATTTATGCTTCATATACATCTCCACGAAAAAATACACATTGGTTTTTAACATCACCTTCAGAATTTAACTGACCCATAAAAACCAATCGCCATTCACCAATAAATGAAGGAGGAATCACCAGTGGTAACCTTATTTTGTACATATCCCATACATAAAGTTCCTATAAATGTTTGATTTAGAGGTTATTTTATATTTATAATTCTTTTAATTTAAATTTCTTACCCCCTTTTGATGTGGGCAGTTGATTTTTCCTTCAAACAATCTATAAGCTGGATCCAATGGATTTTTTAAATCTTTACAAGCATCCGAATAACGACGATAAAATGCTTCAATCGCCCATTTTGTTCCATATCTTTTCTCTGTCCATATTCTATAAGAAAAAGGACTTCGTAAGATCATGTTGTATTTTAAACTTCCGTTAAGGTAAGCAACAGTATAATCTTCTTCATCCAAAATCATTTTCAAATTCGAAACATCAACAATGTCGTAACATTCATTTTTGGTGCAGAATTCATCACAATTTTGTATTTCTAATTCAATAGATTTGAAAAAAAAAATCAAATAAAAATAATTTTTATCAAGATAAATATCAAATTCGTACCATCATAAAAAACAATTGTCGTTCTTGAAGCAACAAATTGCGTATTGTAATTTATAAAAAATACACACAAAACTAAAACTTTGTTCAATTTCATAATTTTTTAAAAGTTACAACTCAATGAAATAAATTCGATTGGTAAGCATTATTACTTATTCTGATTTTTATATCAAATTTAATGAACCAAATTAATGATTGAATGTCATGCAAGTGATCAAAATCTAAAATTAATTAGCACAACACGTGAAGAATATTTTATGCTAATTAAAACCACGCGCAACAGACTTTTATTTGTTGACTTTTATTTATTCCTTAAAAATTCACATGATCCATAAAAAGTATTCACCATTTGCTAATGAAATTAGGAGGAATTTTTTCGGTAATCTAAATTTGTCCATTTTCCGTTCAAAATTATACTGTAAAAATTATTTTTATTATATAAAATTTTACATTTTTTTAAAAACTTACTCCTATTTGGACATTTAATTTTTCCTTTAAAAAATCTATATCCTGAATCCAGTGGACTATTTATTTGTTCACTCATTTTTAGAACAGAAATCATCACATGGATGTATTTCTTTAAGGTAATGCCCTAGCAGCAATTTAGAACGAATCTTAAAGAATCTGTGAGGAAATTTTCCGGCCAGATTTTTTTTCTCACGAATCACAAAGAATTTGTGAGGAAAAGTGGCCGGAAAATTCCTTAACTGCACGGAAGTGCCCGGAAAATGCGTTTTTTCTGGCCATTTTCCGGCCGGAATTTTTCCTCACAAATTCTTTCATTTTTTCTGTACTAATCTGACAGAAAATGAAAGAATATGAGAGGATTATGAACGAATCTTGCAGGAATTATGAAAGAATCTTGCGGGAATTTTTCTCAAAGTATTTAAAAAAAATTCTTTTTTTTTCTTCCTCCTCTTTTTCTCTCACTTTCTCTCCACTTTATTTTCTTTTTTATTATTATAATTTTTTTTTGGAAGATTTTGTAAGGAAATTTTCTGTTGAAATTCTGCCAACTCGAACCCACATGACTGCTGAAACCAAAGTCCCGAACTTAACCGCTGAGCTACCGCTATCTGAAATTATATAAATTATGTTTGGCGAAAAGACATATTTAAGTTGCTAATTTCTTTTGCCATAATTTTTAATTATTGTTTTAACACTTATAACGCTTTATTCCAGTGGGGTTGCTTCAGGAGGGTCCAAGGGGTTCAGGGGGACCAAATAAATTCTTCCATAAATCCTGCATGATTCTTTCAAGGGAACTTAATTTTTTTATTATTTTTTTTTTAATTAATATTATTTCAATTTAACGATTTTATATCTTGGTAAAATACTAAAATGATTTATTAGTAATATGAGTAATTTGTAAAAGAATCTTTAATCAAATGAATTTAAATCATTTCAATCATAATTATTATGCAATAGGAGAATTTTAAAATGTTTAATTAGAATTTAAATTTGAAAATAGTTTTAAGCTATTTTTTATTCTTTTTTGTGGTTTTTCCATGAATTCAATGAATTTCTATGTATTTATTTTTCTATAAAACAGTTTTCTTTTTTAAACAAATTTATGTTTAACGAACACATAACGGTAAAGTAACTTTAATTTATTAGCTAAAAGTTAAGTATGGATTTTAGCATAATCTTGACTAGAGAGCATAATTTATATTCTGGTAATGATTTTCAAAATAAAAAACTTTAAAAAGTTGTATTACGAAGTCAAAAATTAAAATTTTTTCATTTAACGGAACAAAAATTTTAATTTGCAAAATGGAAAAACAATTTTTGAAAACTCCAATATTTTAACAGAAACAATTATAATTACATTCCAAATTTTTAAAATTCTTCAATGCCAAAAAATGTGCAAAAAATCAAGAGAAAATCTGCCAGAAAATTTCCTCTAAAATTCCTTCAAATTCTGTTGCAACTTTTTTTTGTGATATCAGAAAATGAAAGAATCTGCGAGGAAAAATGGAAGAAAAACGAAAGAAAAATTCTTCACAAATTCTTTCATTTTCCGGCCAGAAAATTTTTTTCAAAAAAAATTTTATGACAGATTTTGAAAGAAAACCCCAGGAAATTTTTCTCGTAAAATTCTTCCATTTTATGACCGGAAAAACAAACGAATTTGTCAGGAAAAAAAATTCCGCCCAGATTCGTTCCAAATTGCTGCTAGGGTGAGAATTAAAAATTTATTGCATTTAATTTTTCTAATGAATATTAAATAAGTTTATCTTACCATCATAAAATGCAATGGTTGTCCTCGACAATCCTCAAGATTTTTTTATACTGCTTGAAAATAAATTTTCCGTAAATTTTCCATACAATATTCCTATGCCTTTAACCTTCACAAATAGTTCATCACAATGATCAGATGCGCGTGGTTTTGATAAGAATCAATACCTTTTCTCGTGTAGCACATAACATTAATTATTATTGATTATCTATTGTAGATGATTTCCAATCATTAATTGGCTTTTATTTTTCGTATAAAAATTGAAGATGTTTGCAGTATTTGTGTCACATTTGTTACAGTTGTCTAATAAGTTTAGTCAAGAGATGAAGTTTCAAACAATATATTCTTTAATTTTGTTGCTTAGTTCAATATTTTTAAACATACAGATTGTTCTATCAAAAACTGTTATGCTTTTTCATGATCGTAAGTATCTTATCTAAATAAATATTTTTAATGAAAATCAATCACCTACTTAGTATGTAAACCCAGAATTTCGGTTTGACTTAAAAAATTAGAAAATTAAGGCACAAACTACTTTGACAAGATTAACTTTCGACTTTTTCTTTGCAGAAATATACTCTTGCTGTTCCGGAGATGAATGCTTTGATTTTTTTGATATCTCAAAACTGAAGGTAATTGCAGATGAAGAAGATGAGACGGTGGCTTACCTAAATGGAACCTGGAAAATGAATGTTCCAGTAGACGGTACAGTACCGGCTATGGTTTGGTTGGAGAAGAAACATGGATCAAAATGGTCAATGGAAGCATTTAATCGTCGCATTGATGACGCATGTAAAAACTTTTACAGTGAAACTGATCCATTATATGCTTATTTCAAAGACAAAAAAGGATGTCCCTTTGAGGAAGGAGTAAGTTTAAATCTTTTGTTGCCTACAATTTAAAATAATTTAAATTTAGAATCTAGAAATTAACTTTTAATCATTATTTTACAGGATGAATTGACTTGGAATATGACGAAATTGGTTTCACCAGTGGAATTTGATCCATCATTTATTGGTGAATGGCGACTCATCATATCTACTGAAAAAGAATACCATGGTAAAATGAAGAAACAGTGTTCTTACTTACGTTTCGATCTCCACGACGGATAGATTGGGGAATTTAAAGATAATTTTTTTGAATTCGATGTTCAATGGCTTTTTGAATAGTCTAATTAATAAATGTTTTATTTACCTTTAATAAAATGTACGCAAAATACAGTTTGATAGTATTTTTTTTTATTTCTTCTGTACCTCAACATGATTTTCAAAAAAAAATAGCACACAACTTTTCGACGGTTTTTTTGGTTCGGATCTGAAAAATTCAATAATATTTAGTATAAACTTCGTGAAAATAGGGGGGAGGGGTTTGACCACCAAACCCCCCCCCCCCCTGGCTACGCCCCTGAGCGTTCATATCAACTTAGGTATTTTTTGAAAAAGAAAAGAAAAAAAAGATATGTTTGCATTGTTCGTTTGTTAATCCAATTATACTTGCTTCTGTGTATAGATTGGTATCTTTTCATACCTTATTTTGTTAAGTGCGAGAATATGAGTGTAAGCTTTTAGAATTTTACATCGTGTGTCAAAATGTAGCATATATGCCTATATATATAGTGGTCCAAAATGAAAATTTTCCGGCAATCGACCCCATTTTGAAAAAATTGCACTATAAATATTGCGGAATGTCTTATTTTAAAGCTGACATAGACACAGAACGATTCCCCAAGTTTCAGCTTTTTTCGTCCATTTGGAGCTGCATGGCAGGTCTTCAAAGTTGCCTATAGCGAAATTTCTTAAAAATTATGATATTATATTCAAACTCGATTTGCGCAGAAGATACTCAACCAATTGAAAAACGGTTTTCAGTTTTTGAAAGTACACTACAATATCTAAGTTTTGAACAAGTACTATGATGCAAAAAAAAGTTCTTGTTGAGACAGTGCTTGATTAAGTGTGAAAAAATAGGCAAAAATCGTACTAATATTTTTCACAGTTACCGGAAAGTATGTAAACATCCCCAGAACCAAACGGTTCTATGTTTTTTGTATAGTATAACACTCCAGCTTTCCATAATGGGGTCATTTGTGATCCAACGAGTGCGCATCTAGGTGCTAGAGCTCCTCAAAGTTGGGTAAAAATTAAAAAATTTGAAAAAAAAATTCTGAGAATTCACTGAAAAAAATCAAGTTTTGACCAAAACTTGTTCAAATCTTGTTTTTTATGCTTAATGTTCAATATTTAGGCTAAAGATGAACGATTTTTGAAGAAATTTTTGAAAAAAGTTAATTTTGACCACCATGTGCTGGTTATCGACTTGGCTCATAATGCCTTCACTCAAAGAGCTACTGCTCTTATGTAACTTGATATTTTTTAATTCGGTTTTCGGATTATTATAGCTTATTGTCATACCTTTACAATGATATACAAAACTTGGCAGTTAGACTTAGTCTTGGTCATCAAAACGCTTGCTGTTTGTGACCAACAGTGATCGACCCCAAAATTGAAAACCTCAAAATTACAAATTTGAATAATGATGCTTAGAAATGAAAATAAGAATTGTTTTTTGATTTTTTGTATTAATTTATCATACTTGGGACTGTAAATTATCAAAAAATGAGATTTAAAAAGTTTTTGGTACCTCAGACTAGCCTCATAAAATCTACCCTGATAGTCTCAATCAAGTGTACAATTTTTACCTGAGAAACTTTTTTTGAGACTTTTTTCGACTGATAATTGATTATTGAGCACATTTATGCTAAAAAAAATTGATTTTGTAGATTTTAGTCACTTTCATTGGACAGCTTTACCCTTTTGATTATTGCATGGCACATTTGACATTACTCAAATAATTTAATATAGAATTTCAAATTTTCTGTATGAAAATGACCGTAAAACTATTTATTCCAGCATAAAAGTGCTCAATAATCAATTATCAGTCGAAAAAAGTCTCAAAAAAAGTTTCTCAGGTAAAAATTGTACACTTGATTGAGACTATCAGGGTAGATTTTATGAGGCTAGTCTGAGGTACCAAAAACTTTTTAAATCTCATTTTTTGATAATTTACAGTCACAAATATGATAAATTAATACAAAAAACCAAAAAACAATTTTTATTTTCATTTCTAAGCATCATTATTCAAATTTGTAATTTTGAGGTTTTCAATTTTGGGGTCGATCACTGTTGGTCACAAACAGCAAGCGTTTTGATGACCAAGATTAAGTCTAACTGCCAAGTTTTGTATATCATTGTAAAGGTATGACAATAAGCTATAATAATCCGAAAACCGAATTAAAAAATATCAAGTTACATAAGAGCAGTAGCTCTTTGAGTGAAGGCATTATGAGCCAAGTCGATAACCAGCACATGGTGGTCAAAATTGACTTTTTTCAAAAATTTCTTCAAAAATCGTTCATCTTTAGCCTAAATATTGAACATTAAGCATAAAAAACAAGATTTGAACAAGTTTTGTTCAAAACTTGATTTTTTTCAGTGAATTCTCAGAATTTTTTTTTCAAATTTTTTAATTTTTACCCAACTTTGAGGAGCTCTAGCACCTAGATGCGCACTCGTTGGATCACAAATGACCCCATTATGGAAAGCTGGAGTGTTATACTATACAAAAAACATAGAACCGTTTGGTTCTGGGGATGTTTACATACTTTCCGGTAACTGTGAAAAATATTAGTACGATTTTTGCCTATTTTTTCACACTTAATCAAGCACTGTCTCAACAAGAACTTTTTTTTGCATCATAGTACTTGTTCAAAACTTAGATATTGTAGTGTACTTTCAAAAACTGAAAACCGTTTTTCAATTGGTTGAGTATCTTCTGCGCAAATCGAGTTTGAATATAATATCATAATTTTTAAGAATTTTCGCTATAGGCAACTTTGAAGACCTGCCATGCAGCTCCAAATGGACGAAAAAAGCTGAAACTTGGAGAATCGTTCTGTGTCTATGTCAGCTTTAAAATAAGACATTCCGCAATATTTATAGTGTAATTTTTTCAAAATGGGGTCGATTGCCGGAAAATTTTCATTTTGGACCACTGTGCTATATTTATAATGAATATTTATGACCTTCAAAAATCTTAAATCACAATGATCAAATGCGCATGCTATGATAATTAAAATGTGATGTAAATATGCATATACTGAATACGACTTTTAAAAATCCTAAATCAAAATAATCAGCGCGTGGTGATGATTAAAATCAAAACTTCTTCACATGCAGTACGTAAAACTGATTTTTATTGATTATTTGCACGAGGGGAAAACAACATGGTGAGAAAAAATTTGGTGAGAAATTGTGAAAAATTTTTTCACCGATTTCTCACCGAATTCTCACCAATATTTTTCTCACCAAATTTTAAAATTTGATGCTAAAAAATTTTTTGAATTAGAAATCTCTAAATTTTTCGAGGAATTTTTCATCCCAACTAAGAAAATCGATGTGAAAAATCGTATTTCCGTGGAATTTTTCATCCCAAATAAGAAAATCAAGGCGAAAAATGGCTTTTCTGAGGGGTTTTTCATCCCAACTAAGGAAATCAAGGCGAAAAATGGCTTTTCCGAGGGTTTTTTCATCCCAATTAAGGTAATCAAGGCGAAAAATGGCTTTTCTGAGGGGTTTTTCATCAAAAATAAGAAAATCAAGGTGAAAAATGGCTTTTTTGAGGGGTTTTTCAACTCAACTAAGAAAATCGACGCGAAAAATCGCTTTTTCGAAGAGTTTTTCGCCTCAAATAAGAAGAGTTTGAGTCGAATTCTATAAGTGAGAAATTTTTCTCCGATTTTTCACCGCGGTGAAAAAATTTCTCACCGATTTCTCACCAATGGTGAAAAATTTTTCACCGCGGTGAGAAATCGGTGAGAAATTGATTATTTTTTTCTCACCATGTTGTTTTCCCCTCGTATTTGCATGATATCCAATAATCACTACACTTCAAATTTTTGTATAAAAATCGAAATGATTTGCAATATTGGTGTTATATTTTTAACAGTTGTCAAATCAGTGTGGTGTCGAGAGATGAAGTTTCATTTTACATTTTCGTTAGTTCTTATTCCTAATTTAATATTTTTAAATATACGAAGCATTCAATCGAAAACTGTTTTAATTTTTCATGATGGTAAAATTTTAATTTTAAAATTTGTATAAATTTTCTAATTTAAAATTTTTAATTTTACTCAACTTTTTTTCCAGAAATATACACTTGTAGTGATTTCTGCTCTGAAAATGAATGTTTTGAATTTTTTGATTTTATGGAATTAAAAGTTTTAGCAGATGAAGAAGACGAAACTTTAGCTTACTTAAATGGAAGCTGGGTGATGAATGTTCCTCTTGAAAGTCCTTCGCCTGCTTTAGTTTGGGCAGAAAAACGTTATGGAAGCAAATGGTCAACAGAAGCATTTTATCGTCGTTATGAGGATGCTTGTAAAGATTTTAAAAATCCTCTTGATCCAATATTTCCCTTTTTTAAGAACCAACAAGAATGTCCTTTCAAAATAGGAGTAAGTCGATTAAAATTCTATTTACTAAAGCAACAAATTTTCATTACACAAAAATATAAAATGTATTTGCAGGAAAAACTTACATGGAACATGAAGAGAATAGACTTCCCGGTAATTCCACCAACATTTGTAGGTGAATGGAGAATCATTTTATCGATAGAAAAACAACATGAAGGCAAACAAAGGAAGCAGTGTAAATATTTTCGTGTAGATGTCCATGAGGCTTGATTTAAGATTTTACTAATCATTCGATGTAAAAATTCACCATAATTTTTTATTATTGAGTAAATCTTGATTTACAAAAAGTTTGTTAAAAAATATGTAAAAAAAAATGTTTCCAATTAAGCTCAACTTTTACATGATTGATGTAATGAATAATCGATATTAAAACTACAAAAAAAAGTGCAAATTTTTTAGTTAACATTTCAGAATATCAAGAAAATATTGACTGTAAATAGGGAAAGGATGGAAATTAATCTAAATGACTGAAAAATTAATTAACATTTTACTACATCAACAAAGAAGTATGCATGAAAGTAATGAGCTGATTAATCAGTAATAATAATAATTATAAAAATAAGTGTAATAATTATCATAATATTTCTAATGTAGTTTCTGTATGCAGGAAGACATTCTTAATTATTGCTCAGCAGTTACTTCATTATAATCTTTTTATTTCCTTAGTTTGGAACTGGAACCCATAAAATCTTTTTCTGTTCAATATCGACTGCTGTTTTGATTTGCGTACTCATGTGTGTGATGTTCACGCCTTGAATCACGACTGAAATTGAAATTTCAAATTAATTCCTTCATATCAATTTATTGCTCAAATACTTACCAGAAATATATTGTCTATACTCTGATTCCAATTTTAAGGCATGTTCATACATTTCCTTAGCCTGTTTAGCTGAAAATTTATCACTTCCATAACGTGAATCCTTAATTTCTTTAATTTGTTTCGCAGATTTGAATTTAAGTAGTAATACGATCGGGTAAATTTGATTTCGATGAAGTCGTTCCACAGCTGAAAGGTTCACATCCAAAATGCAATGTGACTCCTAAAAAGACATGAAGTTAAGTCATGTATAAAATATTATTGTCCAAAACTCACCTTATTATCCTTAGCTGCCTCTAATGAAACACATTCAAACAAACTTCCACGTCGTCGGTACTCGATAATTTGATTATTATTGAGTCTCATTTCTATTTCCTCTTTACTGCACTTCATTTGATTGACAATGCATCGATGAAATTGCTCTGGGAAGTCATTTATCAGTTTATCCACAACCCATTCGCTTAGTGCACCTATAACAAGAACTGGACGATATGGATCTGAAATTTAAATAAAATTAAAATTTGGTTCCACTTTAGATGTTCAACTTCTTACAGTCCAGCCGTTCAACACGTTGATAGCCAACAAGATTATCCTCATTAACGGATGCCTCTAAATACAAGCTTAAATGTGTATTACTGAAACTTGCGAGTTCTTTTGAATCTCTTGATGAACCTCTTTGTGGCTTTATTCTCTTAAAAAATGATCGACGATATGACGTTGAGCTTCTTCGATTAGAATGCGCATCTTCAGAGACTTCTCCATTCAAACGTAAATCCTCTTCGACTCTGTAAATAAAATTTTTTAACGTCAGAAAAGTTGGAATATTTACTATGTGTGTTATTCATACTTCATTTGACTAGGAATTATGCCACATTGGACACGACATCCATACTCGTCAAGCTTCCAAGCACGCCATTGTCCTGAAACTCCACGGAACATTGTATTATCGACATAAAGTACATCTTCCTTTCCAAATGATAATTCAGCTTCATTTGATTCTGCATTTCGTTCAAAATTGACACGAATGTAAAAAGAATCGCCAGGAACGTCTTTGATTTGATTGAATTCTACGAACAAGGAGAAATTTCAGTTTTTTGAACAAAGCAACAAAAATTAAATCTACTCACTATGGATATTATATTGAACAAGTGCTGTAACCTTATCAGCAGGCTTAGCAAGTTCAAATGCTACATATTCTGCAGTTGCACGACGTAAATCTGTTCCATTATATTCTAAAATTTGATCACCAACACGAAGACCTGCTTGGTCTGCTAATGAGTCCTTCTGGACACTGTGAATGAAAATACCATAAGCATTTCCACCGAGAAGACTGACACCCAAATTTGGATTTTTTCTAAAAATGTATGAAAAATAAATTTTTGATTCTTAATTTTAAGAATTTAACTTTGAAATTTACCTTGTCTCAATATAAACAATTCTTGGCTGTTCCTTTCCTAATGTATTAGAATTTCCAGCCATCATGCTATGCATCTGATTAGATCCAGACGAAGAGACAATCGAAGGAGCCTTAACTTGTAATGGCGGTGACATTATTGTATTCCGATGACTCTTAATTGTTCCAGTAGAATGAGATGATTCAGGTGGAGGAACTGATGACATTCGTTTACTTGACGACTGAACTGAATCTGTAGAAATAACAGATCGAGTTGCTTTAGGAGAATTTTGTGGTGTAGAATCTTCAGATCGTGATACATTCTCATCACTCGTACTTAGTTCCTCATACTTTTCTGGATTGTATTGAACCAGCATCGTAATTGAGTTTCCGCATTGCCTCAAAAACTTTGCAGCTAAGTCATAAGTAGCTGAACGCATATTGATTCCACAAAACTCTAACAATTGATCGCCAACTTGAAGACCCACTTGACTTGCAATTGAATTTTCACCGACATGTGAAACAAAAATTCCACGATTTTTACGACATCGAATACTTATTCCAAGTGGTTTCTCACTTTTCTCAATATCTACACGACGTTTTTCGCCAATATTTGGCATGTAGCCTTTTCCATAAGGTGGCATTGAGTTCCTCTTATTAATATTTATATTTCTTCCTGGTTTGATGATTTGGATCTGAAATGTTGGCATTGGTGATGATCTGTCTGGTGTACTGCAATAATCTAATGAATTGTTGCTGATCTTTATAGGTTTTGTTCTTTCAATTCCTCCTGTAAACCCCGGTAATCCAACCTGATTTGGAGTCATTTTCACTGTCTTCACTTTCCTTGGAAATGTGCCACTTTCTAGATACATTCCACTGCTGTTACTCCATGGTTGAAAAGCTGACATCTCTTCACGTGACAATTGAGTACGTGCCTTAGTCGATGAGTATGTATAATCTACTGATGCGTGTTGTGTATTATGCAGTGATGGTAAGTTATGATCATGACTAGGCGATGATAATAAAGCATCATTAGGTGGAAAAAGAAGTGGACTCAAATGTCGATATGGACTTGAATTAAATCCTGGACTACCTTGCACACGACCAATTGATGGTGCACGTAAATGTGATGGCAATGTTCCAATACTTGCATTATTCAAAGAGTCCTGTTGTGAAACTCCACCAGAACTGCTTAAATTGTCGATGTCTGACATATTATCATATTTATTGCTCACATAGTTATTTAAATATCGATTAAGTTTTTGTGACGTATAGTCCATTCCATCATCTTTAAGTGAAGGATGATTTAATGGACTTTTCGATATTTGTGTCGATTCAATGCTACTGCTTTTTATCGGCACAAATGTATTCGGAAAGAAATGAGGTTTTGGCGGTGTATTTGACAAATTGAGACTAAGTCGATTATGGAAATTCTTATTACTCGATGATGATGACGGCTCGTAAATTGTATGCATGTAAATTGGACTCTTTGCACCAATAGTTGATCTCGGAGGAATTACATTATTGCGAGTAAAAAGATGCGATTTTGAGACGATATTTGAATCGTGAGACGTGACTGGCGGTTTTGGAGGTTGAAAAAGTGTATCAACTGCCTTTTGTTGCTCTGCTGAAATTTTCTCAGTCAACGACTCTTTACGATCATCTTTATTTGGCTGATCATCAGTCGATATTAAATACAAACGTGGTCGTTCTTTCTTCTTATTAAATACTACAGTTCCTGAATGAGATTTTCCACTATCATGTAGTGCCATAGCTGCTCGTGGCCAACTTTTTGCTATATTCTTCTTATGTTTACTCTTTTTTGATTTCTCTTGAGCTACGTCAAGTGAATCTTGACTGTCAAGAACAGAATCTAGCACAGCAATTGCGTCATTCTCCTGATTCTCTTTATTCGTATTGGATATTGCATCACGTAGCTTTTGGAACATATTCTTTTTCGGAGTAAATTTACTTGATGATTTTGATGAGTTTGGAGACGATGAACTAATACTTGTATTGATCATCGAATTATCTTGTTCTTGTAAGGGCGGAGGTGGTGGTGGAATGAATGGAACAATTGGCAAGAAACTTGTCATTTCAATACTCCTCTTTAAATCACCATGATCAGTTTGTGTACTTTGATTAGTCATTCGACTCCATCCTTTACTAAGAGACAATCCATCATTAATTTGTCCACTTTTAAGTATCTTTAGTGAAAGTTTCTCATTGTTTTTAATATTCATCATGATCTGATTAAATTCATTAATGTTTTTAATACCCTCGACTGATTTTTCATTTATTTGAAGCACGCGATCACCAACACTTAATAACGGTTCATAATAAGCTGCAGAATTACTTTCAATATTTGCAATAAAAACACCATTTTCAAACAATATCCCATGATTTCCATTATTGAGCTGTAATTGAACATTATAGATGCCTTTAAGAACTGATTTTGTGCGTTTAACAATCATCTTGCATGTCGGTGAGCTTGAACGGATGTGCTTGATGAGCATTCGTTGCGATAATGTTGAACAATCTATACCATTAATGTACTGTATACAGTCATTTGCCTGTATTTTACCATAAAATACTGAATTTGGCTCCACGTAAAGCACACGCGGATAATAACTATTTCCATTGTAGTCAGACGTCTCGTTTGCAAAATCAAAGTTTATTCCAATATTTGGATTGATCATCATATGACCTCCCACATCTATTTCAATTTCCTCAATGTCATTTCGCTGCTTCTTGTGTAAATCGTGTGAATCGGATATCTTTTTTACATTACTTAATATCTCAATTTTCTCATTCAATTGTTCAATCTTTTTAAATGCTTCATCCTTATCGCGTATTGCTGCAAGTAACTTTGACGTTGCTGTATCACGTTCCTTTCTCAATTCATCACACAAATTTCGTACAGAATCGCGTTCTTGAACAATTTTTTCACGCTCTTGAATTGCCCAATCTCGACGACCTTTTGCAATTTCTGATTCTTGTACTGCTTTTGCAACTTCTGAATTGACCTTCTCGAGAAGTTTCTTTAATTTTTCAATTTCTTGATTTGCAACTTCTAAACTTAAGAATGTCATTTTGTCCTTACTGCTGTACAGATCATCATTTGAATGCAGAAATTCACTTCGACTTCTCATCACATCCAATTTTTGTCTCAGTGCTTCACATTCTTTAGCAAAATCATCTCTAGATTTGAGGACTTTATCGACTTCTTTACGCAATGACTCATTTTTATCTGATAGATTTTGATTCTCCTTCAAGACAGTGCCACGTTCCGATAATACTTGAGCAACTTCATATTCTGTTTCTGTAAGTTGCTGTTTTAATTCATTCCGTTCCTAAAAAACAAACACAAGAGAGGCAGTGAAGATGAAAAAAAGATCAAATTGCAAACGAAAAAGAAAGAAAAGAAATCATCATTAATTAAATAGCTCAATTAGAGATGCTAATTACTTGACTTACTTTCGTTAGTTCCTCACATAATTTCAAATATTTCATTGGTTCTTGCATACGAGAATTTAACTGCTCTCTAAGAGCACTATTATGTGCAAGAACATCACGATATTTCTCATTTATGAATTCCAGCTCCAATGAATGAGGACAAACGGTCGAGTCACAACTTCTGGACATTTTCTAACTATTTTTTTTTAATAATTGACAAAAATTTCTATTTTTGCTCGAAAGGCACTTTATTGTTGAATTTTTGCGATAAATAATCACAAAAATGTCTATCTAACTACTTCATCGTATTTTTGAGATGATAAGGTCACTTTTAATGGTAAAATTTAGCACTTTTTAGCTAAATAAATAAATTAAATTGACGAAATTATGAAAATTTTGAAATAAAAATAAGCGAGTATGAGAATATTGCTATGTTCGGACTGTAAAAAGCGATTTTCGAATCTTATTGGAACTGCTTTTGGCAGATGTTGAAGTTGACTTGAAAATTCTAAACATCCAGAGCTGGATCTTCCATTTTGACATTAAAACCTTACAAATTCTGATAAAAATGTTGAAAGGTTTTCAAATAATTTGTGAGGTTTTAATTTGTAACAAGAAATCTGGAATTTTAGCAGACATCAATCTTTCAAGTCAACTTCATCCTCTGCACCATTTATCTACAACAACTACAATTTTATTTACATTTTCTTCAAACTAATAAAATCAACTGGAACTGACATAATTTTTTCTAGCTCTTGTTGCAAAAGAGCATGTAATGAGACTCCGTCATGCTTGTATATCCAATCGCCATTGATCCAGTCATATCTTTTTGGTCCGGATGTTGGTGAACTTAGCCAGATTTGTCGATTTGGTGTTTGCCTGTTTATCACGTATGTTCCATATCCATCTCCTAATTTGACTGTAAGTACACCATCCTGTAAATGGAGTTATTAAGTTTCATTGTACTTGGCTGGATCAGTTTAAGGAAATACTCAACTTACAGAATAGCTCACATCTCCATTAGTTAATTTACTGTCAGATTCAACAATTTCCTCGAAATATTCAGTCAATGACTCAAGAGTCTGCATACAAATTGGTTCAAAGACTGCCAAGTCCAACTGCTGCACTTCTGATTTATAATCTGGCGATTTCGAAAACACGGAACAAAAATTTCTTCTCACATTATTTAAATTATTATTATGCTGATTTCTAATAAATGCTGGAACTGTTCTTGATATTTGCACGACACTTAACAACCTTAAGTTTCTTATCAGCATTCGCCAAGGCTGTGTTATATTCATTTTACTGCTTAATTTTAGATAAAATAATTTATGTCACTAAGATTCGCAGAATGTAAACAACAATTGTTGTTGTAATTTATTAAACTTACGATTTGAACGGTGATTGTGCTGTAGATGAATCTTGATAGACTCTTGGTGCTGTTAACGAGTTGTTTTATTTTTAATTAAGCTTTTAATGTGTCTAATTCTGATTAAAAATGCTAATTTTTATTTTAAGGGGAAAAAAGTTCGTTTGAATTTTCCTGCCCCTGATTTTACCGAATTTTTAAATATTTTTTGACGGTTGAAAGAGATTTTGAAAAACCGTTGAAAAATTATCATGGAATTCAATAAATATCAATTTTCATTCTAATTAACAATCTCAACACTCTAAAATCCATCCAGAATCAAAGAAAATTAAAAATCAAAGACTTTTGACAGAAAACAACACACCGATTAATGGATAAACAAAAGATAAAAATCATAAACTTCATATAACGCGCATGTGCATAATTCACATTTATTTCCATGAATGAAATCGAAAAGCAGAGAGAAAAATTGAGAAACACTTGCTACATGTAAAGTTATTTTCTCTCAATATTATTTTTTGCCATTCAATTTCGCGTGAGACTTCAAAGACGTTAGTCGTGTTTCCGTGTTTATTTCGCGTCTAGTCGATGTGCAATTTTTGTCAAATTATTAAAAAGTGGATATAAACATGTATTTATGTATTAAATGATAATAAAAATAAAATAATATGAAATAAAAAATAATAATTTTGTGAAATAAAAAAATAAGAGAAAAATAAAAGTTTGTTCAAGTGTGGCATGTGTATCAATTAAAAATATATAAAAAAGTATAAAGGTAGAAGGAAAATAATCAATAAATAAAAAAAAAGATAAAGCAAAAATTTATTAATAATTTAAGAGCAAGAAAATATAATAATCATTAATTAATTAATTATCTTTAAGTGTAATTTAGTGTGTGTTAGTGTAAAAAAGTTGTATAATCTTTCTTTTCTTGGATATAATCATCATCACAAAGTTTAATCTACCATTTAATCACTTACAAATAATTATATAGAAATAAGAACAACGAAGGAATAATTGTAACGTAAAATAAATCGAGAAGCATTAAAAATGTCAAAGGTATGTGTAACTGATTCTCATTTCCTCACTCAACAAAAAAGAACCACAGCAAATTTGTTGTCTTTAGTCAGGCATTGATGTGCTTTTGGGTGATTTTATTTGAATATAATCGATTTGATGTGAATTAAATTTATTGATAATTTTAACGGATTTTTTGACCGTTTGAATTTTCAACGGATTTTTGAGATTTGAATTTTGAAAAAAATTGATGAATTAAAAATTAAATTTGATTAAAATTGTATTTTTTTTATCGAATTGTAGTTTATTAGCTTTTTGAGGCTCAACCTGTAATCTCTAAAATCCAGGTGTACTGTAGTATCAAATAATATGTTCGCTGATAAGATACCAAAGAAATTGTTGAAAATTAAAAACCAAACTCAAAAATCTGTTTAGAAAATTTTGAGTTCAATTTAGGTACATGAATTATTTAAACGTAATAAAATTAGATTTATTTAGGCTTTTTCAAATTGAAATTCTAAATTTTCAATCAAGCTAATTCAATTAAAAATTTAAAAAAAAATAAATAAAATTTAAAAAAGGATTTTTTTTTTAAATTTTTAAAAAAAGATTTTTTTTAAATTTTTGAAAAAGGATTTTTTTTAAAAATTTTAAAATTTAAAATTTTTTTCATAACTCAATAAAAATGCGAAATTTTTCAATTTTTCCGATTTCAAGTTTAAAGAATCAAAAAATTATAAATTTTTTGCAAATAAAAATTTTTTTTAAAAAAAAATAAAGAACTTTATTACCAATAAAATCGCCCAAACTGTCTCCTATGCCTTCAAAAAAATTAAATCGATTTTAATAACATTCGTGAAACTCGTGAGATTGAAAAAAAAATTCTTTGCATATAAATACAAATTACTGCGACTCCGTGTCTTCAAGTTCTTATTTTATACTCTTTTTGTGTCTCTCCGTATCCATCGTCACCATATTCATCTCTGCATGTATATATTTTGGCGCTATTTTGACTTCAATCTAGACTGGAGAATTGATTGCATAAGATTTTATTTTCATCTTCACTTCTTCCCATTCTCTCCGTCGTCGTCTCATACTTTACATATTTTCAACGGTATTCGTTCCAAAATAATGTTTTTATTTCTGGGCAATTGAAGCGAAAGTAAAATTTTTATTGAGGTTTAATTTTACTTCCAATTGTTTACTTTCAATAAGCTTGAAAATTAGTCGAAAATTTAGATCACATATTGAGAAACGTAATGGTAGTGAAATGCTCTTAATTTTAATTCTATGTCTATACTTGATGACCATCCCATGGTGATATCTCATATTACCATTACGAACGCACCCATGAAACAACGCAAGTGTGATTTTTTTTATTCAAAAATTGAGTGGACTGCTGTGGAGCATTTCTTTGCTATTGTTGGGAACGGATGGGGAGTATTGGGAAATTTTGAGGTTATTTTATTGTTTTGGAATTGTTTGAGACTAATTTTGGTAATTGGGGCAACATATTTTGAGGTTATAAAGTAAATTTAATTTTGAATGATTTGAAAAGTGAAAGTTATCGGAAAGTTGAGAATTTCAAAATTTTAGTCATGAATTGCTTTTTCTATTAAAAAAATATTTAAAAATCTTCAAAATTCGAAAAAATATGAGAATATTTAATAAGAATCGAACACATGTCTCTACACACTAAGTTGTTCTCCCAAAAATTAATTTTTATCTTATGTTCCAAAAATGCATCAAAAGTCATAAAGCAAGTATGAAACAGCACAGCAGTCAAATCAACCATCAACCAAACATTCTTCAAACATATTTTTGCCTTCAGAAAAAAAATCAGTAATAAAAAATAGCTTCCGAAAAAAGCAGCAAAAAGATTCACGTATGGGTCGAAAGAGAACATTTATGACTAGCTATCAATCTCTTCCTCATATTCAGCCTATAACGTCTCGAATTTCAAGACATAAAATCGATATTTATTAATTTTACGTTCTCAAATATTTGATCTCTAACCCGGTTATTCAGCATCTTCAAAAATTTTATGCTTTACGGAAGGAATTACAAATTTTCTTATGTATATATTGTGAGTTGTAATGCTTTAAGGCTGTTCAACTTCTTATCACTTATTAACAATCATAATATTTATCAATAGCAATTAAAAGTTTCTTTTTATTCTCTCTTTATTCTCCTCCTGCAAACACACTTAATTCTACAGCATGACATGGAAATAAGAAGAATGATAATTTGAGAAGAAAAAATATTAAATATCGATTTTTTTCTTTTTTTTCTTTCACATAAATGTGTACGAATGAACGCACTGGGGAATTGTAAAGAATGATTGAGTATTTAAGCGAGAAATTTATGGAAATTTAAATTTCATCTTTAGAAAATTCTTTGACTTTTAAAAGGGATTTGTTTAAAAGTTTTATGATTTTATTGTTATTTAAATTATTTTTCTTAATTTTATTCTTTTTGTGATGATTTAAATTTGCACAATTTAATTTTTTAATTTTTTTAAGGAATCGAACCTCCAAAACTTTGTGGACAATTGTTTTTAGCGCATTTTGTCTAAATTTTTGCAAATTAAAATCTTTAAAAAATTATATTTTTAAATTCAATTTAATTATTTTGTAATGTCATTTTGGGTTTGAAAATTATGCAAAAATATTATCTTTAATCTTTTAAAATATTATTCAAAATCTAAAACCTTACACATTTCTAATAAAACGATCAACCTGTAATTAAAAGATGTCAATTAAGGTTAATTAAAATAAGCTATAAATTATCTTCTTTATAGAATCTAAACATAACAATTAATCCCACCCTCACCTCAAACCCCAAAAACCTCACACTCAAAATCGTGATATACAATTTTACATAAAACATATTGCACTATTGACGTGCTCAAAATAATCTGCGAAAAATCAAAATCCACCAAAACCAATAAAATTCGCGTTATTTGAGAATTCACCATGTGCAGTAATTGGAGATATTATGAAATTGATTGTAATGCAAATTAAACAGACACATTTGCATAAACTACTATGAAAACGTATTTTTTGAAACTTAGAAACATTTGAATATGAGAATAATACGTTTATCTCGTGAATATAAATTATTTTTTAAAAATAATCTAAGCTTGGGGATTTTTATTTGTGATCTGTTTGGGAGGCATTTGGGATTGATGTAAATCAGAGGATTCGGGTTTTGCAATTTGGTTATCTTTGAATTTTTGGTTGCTTTTGATTTTTAAGGATTTGAACTTGAGAAATTCAGAAAAAAATATTTTTTGAGGTTATGTTCGAAGAATAAAACTGAAGTTAAATCAGAAAATTGTAAAAATACTTGGAAAATACTCGAATAAAATTAAAACTTTACTCTTAGAATATATCCCTCAAACGTCATTTGCGATCAACCCAACTCAGTTTTCAACTGATATTCTCCTCACTAATCCAGTTTTATATCCATTTCCATTTCATCATTAAAGAGTTTTATAAGCTGAAATGTTGATACACTATGGATATAAAAAATGTTTCAACTTGCTTTAATTTTAAGAAACTTGAGATGGATCGTAAAAAAGCGGTTGGTAGCCTTGAGGAATCGACAATTTTTCTTATGTAAATTTACTTTCTATCCCAAATAAATTTCTTAATATCCCAAATACATTTCCTAATATCCTAAAATAAATTTAATTTCAACAAGGAAACTCTTCAAAAACTTTGTTAAAAATTTCCTTTTTCTCAAATAAATTTTCGACCTCCCACCCTAACCTCATGCTTGCCTACTTGCTGACTGAAAAAAGAAAGAAATTTTCATGTAGAAAAATTTTCTTTCATTTTTCTCTCTGCTTCAAGATGAAGATAAATAGGCAAAAGAATATAAAAGGACATAGTTCAATTGATAAGGGATTTGAAGGGGGAAACTTCCACAACGCACAGATATAAATGAGAAAAATTTCATCCTCAGAAAAAGAATCTCAAAAAGTGACATGAGGAAGTAGTAAAAAGTAGATATCTCAATTAAATTGTGGCATTTTGGGTATGTCCGCAAACTATTTTATTTCTTCTTATTCTGTTTTTTGTTCTTGGGACATGAAATTGCTGTGTATGTGACATCTTTATATGGACGTTGAATTCCCAAGGGATGACATTTTTTAAGTGACTTTTTCTGGTTGAAAACTTTTTCATATCAGAATTGTAAATTCTAAAAGTTTTTTTGCATGATGAACTTCAAGTTATGTATGTGTTGAGTTATTCGTGAAATTTTAGTAAAAATTTAATTTTGAATCACAAAAAAAGATTTATGCTTTTAACTTCAAAAACATTTTTGTACAAATTTCTGAGATTTGAACCCATAGAAAAAATCCAAAATTTTTAAGATTTTATTATTAACAATTATTTCTATTTTTGTAGTTTGGCTTAGATTTATAGTAACTATAAAATTAAAATTCAACAATTTCTTAACTACACTACGCCAATTTACTAAATCAAATCAATCAGAAATCCTCAAAAGATAAAAAATCTACAAAGAAAATTCTAAGCAAATGACACAAAAAAAGCACATACCAGCATGTTGAAGCACTCAAAGCCTTCCAAATATAAATAATTACTCTTAAAATTCTCAGCAGAATTTAAAGCACAAAAAGGATTGCGAGAGTAAAAAACATTCTTTTATAACACGAAAGGGTGGAGAAAATCCAATATTAGCAAGACATATGTATGTGTGCGACTATAAACTGCCTCCCATAAATTATCAGATTACATTTTTCTTTCCTCTTAACACAAAGGATTTTCTTCTTTTTTTTTTATTTTATAATACAACAAACAAGAAAAATTGTTCCATAAATTTAATGAGACTGTGCGTGAGGAATAATTAAAGACAACTGCTGCATATTTTCTAGGAACACAAAGATTTATTAATTAGCATGCAAATTGCTTTCGCTTCGTTTAAAGTTGTTGCAAAAAGGAGCACAAAAATAGCAACAATTTGAGCTGTGAGGATGTGAAATGGAACTGAAAAGAAAAATAAAAAGAGTAAGAAAATAATGGAAAATTGTGAATTCAAAGCATGTCGAATTTCGAGAGGGAAAAAAAATTTGAGTTTCTTTTGATTTCTTTATAATTTTAGGATCTGCCTTTTATGCTCAATTTCGTAAATAAAAAAGAGAATTTTATTTGATGAGAAATTTTTATGGCTCTAAATTCCACTTGATACATTCATATGACTATTTTATTATGAATTCAATGATCTTTATTTTGGAGTGTTATTGCAAATTGGGTTGTTCATAAATTGGAATTTTTTTGGAATGAAATTTTTGATTCCTTACTTTCGTTTAGGTCGAAATAGTTCAACATTTAGTTTATGAACTTAAAAAATTGCAATTTTTAAACAAAAATCTTTAGTTTGAATCCTATGTGAAACTTTTGTTCAAACTAAAAAATCGATAATTTAAATCTCAATTTTAAACCTTTTTAAATTCATAAAAAACATAAAAAACTCCAGCTCGAAAATTTTCTAAATTTTTCAACAATTTTCATGGAAAAAACCGACCCAGCAAAAAAATCATCCTCAATCTTTACTTCCAATTCTCATTGTTACTTCATGTATTCATCTTCATCTCTATTTATGGCCTTGATTTCACTTGACTCTAATGCATTTTACTTATTTCTTTTGTAATCTTCTTGTTTCTCTTTTAACATGAATTTAAAGCTTTATATTTCAATTAAATGCAATTATCAATTTTGGAATTACAAATGATATTGTAAGTTTAATAAGATTAAAAGCTGATTTCACCTCAGCTAAAATAGTGATGAGGTTTTTTGTTGAAGATGAATTTCATATTTAGAAAAAAAAATTGCATTCATGGAATCTTCTTCAGTTTCTGGATCAAAATTGAAAGTTATTTTTCATTATAACAAAGTAGGTAGAAGAAGTTGATTGGCTTAAAAAAGTAATGATATTGAAATTATTGATCGAAAGTTTATTGAAAGTGAATTTAATGAATACGTTTTTTGTTTCAGCAAAAAATATCAATTCCTGACAAGAAATTAAATAATTTTTGTTGGGATTCGAACACATGTCGTACAGATTTTAAAATATTCTATAATATCTCCTTTTAATATTTATCAATTAAAATCAAAAACGATTTTAAAATGTCTCAAATTTTCATATATATTGAAAATATAAAATCATTAAAATTCCCAAATATGATCAGAAACTTTCATTGAATGAATAACCCAAAAGTTCATTTATATTAGCTTACATAATCCATCTTGCAAATTACATTCACAAAACCTTTTAACTCTGAGTTAAATCCCATAATTTTCGGTTATTGAATGATAATTACTGGACATTTCTTCTTGTCACTGTCAAATATACAAGAGAACAGCAAATAATATAACGTCGGAAAAAAGTGACCGGTAAATATCACACAAATCATAAACAAATACAAATTAAGTGAAACAAAAGCAGCGACCCCACATAACCAATATCATCCATTGATTGTACATTGACTTAAATGTACTATTAATGAACGGGCTAAAATTCTTCCATTCGTGGACAAAAAAAAAAAAAATCTTCCATTCAACGTTCCATTCATATTCCCTAAATGGAATATAAAAATTCCCCTGAATTACATACTTCTCAAGAGCTAGCAGAAATCGCATATATAAGGCCTCGACTAATTTGTATGAAATTTGTAAGTAATTAATTATAAATAAATTATTATTATCTCGCACACATGTGTTTGAGATTTTTTAATAATTGCTTAATATGTGACTTAATCGTATTAAGTCGCAAACTTTACTTTTTTTCAAAGTTTTAATGCGTTTAATTAATTTATTTAAATACACTAACACAACAACAAAGTTTTACATAAACATAGAAAATAACGAAAATTTTTCAAAAAAAAACGTTGAAAATGGACCGTCGAAAAATCATCCATTGACGTTCCATTAATGTATTCCATTGACGTTCCATTAAATCTTCCCTAAAATCGTACATTTCAAAGGACAATATCGTCCTTAGGACGATACATGGAAAGTACGAATGGACTATACATGGAATATTTCAATGTAATACATTGATCTTCCATTCGCGTGATTTTGGTTATGTGGGACGAGTTCTTTTTATTCACCTGCTAAAAGCGAAAATTTTTGCGAGATTAAGGAAGGCAATTATCATGGGAATTGTTGGATCTCTTTTTTTACTGTTGTCGAGAGGAAGTGACATGGCAAACAGCTTAATGCAGCAAAAAATTGTACAATTGAATATTTTTTCAATGTTTTTGTCTTAAATGAATTGGACAAAAGTCAAATATGAGAGTGCAAAAAAAATATGGAAGAGGATGGATTTATCAGTGATGTCTGGTGTTTTGGTGACTGGTATGCATCTAAAAATAAGTTTTCAACCTTATTTTTTCTTAAATCAGTTTTTGACAGTTTCAGCAAAAATTCAAGAAAAATTGCTAAAATTATACAAACTCGTAATTCATTAACATCATTTAAGAATAACCCCTACAAGGAGATCATAACTTCAAAAATGAAATTGCATTGTATAATTTTATGAATGGATTGAAACAAAAAAAAAAGTTTTCTCCTTTTTTTGCTCTCTGTTGCTTCTTTTTAACCTTATTGCTTATTGTAGCTATTTTTTACGTCAATAAGGAAAATTTCTCATGTGGACAATGAATGAACAATGTTAATATTGTAAATATTGCTACAGTTTGTGAATAAGAAATATAGAGTGACTAAGTTTATTCATTATTTTTACACATTTTATGTTGTTTTGATGAAAATTTGAGGAAGACTACAATTAGGAATCGAACCATTGATTTCAAGATTAAGAAAATCCATAAAGCGAGTCTTCTGAAAAATCAGACAGAATATATATTTTTAAAGCCCCCGTGCCTGAAACTACAAAAATGAAACTAAAAATATCATTCTTAGTATTTAATTGTCATGTCTTGATCAGCCCTTGAGCTATGGACATTAAAAATCATTACTGAGAATCAAACATTTAATTTACAAACTCCATCCAAGTCTCAACATTCAATCAAGCATCAGGTCATAAAGTCAACAATTAAAAAAAAAATCTCTTAAAACCACAAACTTTTTCCAATCAATTTTAATTCAATTAAATTCTCTTGCTTCACTTAATTTTCACTTCCATAAAATTTCAATCTAATAAAATATTGATCAATAGTCCTTCAAACTCCTGCAATCATTGAGAATATTGCACCAAAAATTCAAAACAACTTTTTTTTACAAAACATGCCACAAACATACAAAATTTGATATGCCTCAAATTTATACAAATTTAATTAAAAATAGCCAGTAGCAATATGTTCACACACAGCACCAAAAAAAAGATTTTTTTCTCACAAATAATTGAAAATTAGCAAAGGTCGATAGAAATAACAAATTCATCGATTAAATATACAAAATCAAGCCTTCCAGGCACCCTAGCAGCAATTTGGAACGAATCTGGGGGGAATTTTTTTTCCTGACAAATTCGTTTGTTTTTCCGGTCATAAAATGGAAGAATTTTACGAGAAAAATTTCCTGGGGTTTTCTTTCAAAATCTGTCATAAAATTTTTTTTGAAAAAAATTTTCTGGCCGGAAAATGAAAGAATTTGTGAAGAATTTTTCTTTCGTTTTTCTTCCATTTTTCCTCGCAGATTCTTTCATTTTCTGATATCACAAAAAAAAGTTGCAACAGAATTTGAAGGAATTTTAGAGGAAATTTTCTGGCAGATTTTCTCTTGATTTTTTGCACATTTTTTGGCATTGAAGAATTTTAAGAATTTGGAATGTAATTATAATTGTTTCTGTTAAAATATTGGAGTTTTCAAAAATTGTTTTTCCATTTTGCAAATTAAAATTTTTGTTCCGTTAAATGAAAAATTTTAATTTTTGACTTCGTAATACAACTTTTTAAAGTTTTTTATTTTGAAAATCATTACCAGAATATAAATTATGCTCTCTAGTCAAGATTATGCTAAAATCCATACTTAACTTTTAGCTAATAAATTAAAGTTACTTTACCGTTATGTGTTCGTTAAACATAAATTTGTTTAAAAAAGAAAACTGTTTTATAGAAAAATAAATACATAGAAATTCATTGAATTCATGGAAAAACCACAAAAAAGAATAAAAAATAGCTTAAAACTATTTTCAAATTTAAATTCTAATTAAACATTTTAAAATTCTCCTATTGCATAATAATTATGATTTAAATTCATTTGATTAAAGATTCTTTTACAAATTACTCATATTACTAATAAATCATTTTAGTATTTTACCAAGATATAAAATCGTTAAATTGAAATAATATTAATTAAAAAAAAAAATAATAAAAAATTAAGTTCCCTTGAAAGAATCATGCAGGATTTATGGAAGAATTTATTTGGTCCCCCTGAACCCCTTGGACCCTCCTGAAGCAACCCCACTGGAATAAAGCGTTATAAGTGTTGAAACAATCATAAAAATTATGGCAAAAGAAATTAGCAACTTAAATATGTCTTTTCGCCAAACATAATTTATATAATTTCAGATAGCGGTAGCTCAGCGGTTAAGTTCGGGACTTTGGTTTCAGCGGTCATGGGTTCGAGTTGGCAGAATTTCAACAGAAAATTTCCTTACAAAATCTTCCAAAAAAAATAATAATAAAAAAAGAAAATAAAGTGGAGAGAAAGTGAGAGAAAAAGAGGAGGAAGAAAAAAAAAGAATTTTTTTTTAAATACTTTGAGAAAAATTCCCGCAAGATTCTTTCATAATTCCTGCAAGATTCGTTCATAATCCTCTCATATTCTTTCATTTTCTGTCAGATTAGTACAGAAAAAATGAAAGAATTTGTGAGGAAAAATTCCGGCCGGAAAATGGCCAGAAAAAACGCATTTTCCGGGCACTTCCGTGCAGTTAAGGAATTTTCCGGCCACTTTTCCTCACAAATTCTTTGTGATTCGTGAGAAAAAAAATCTGGCCGGAAAATTTCCTCACAGATTCTTTAAGATTCGTTCTAAATTGCTGCTAGGGCATAATGTGATTTGACATTTTTCGATTGTTGTTGATCAACTTTAATTAGCTGAGAAATTGCGACACAAAAGCGTTGAGTTGAAAAATTAATGAAATATTAGCACAAAAAAGAGAAGTTTGCACTTATAAAGGTCAAATAAGGATGTGATAGCTATTTTTGGAGCGTTTCGATGAAGTAATCATGATTTTAAGATAATGAGCTGAGTAATGGCTTATTTATTTTTTATTTTGTCTTGCTTTGGATTGAGTTTTGTGAGTAATGTGGATTAATGATTGTATTTTTTAAAAGCTTAGTCATCAAGTGAAAGATTTTGTCGAAGAGTTTGGATTGAAGGAAATGCCAGAAAAAATGGTATGAATTGAAAATAATTTTGGTAAATTTCAAATTGCTTAAATTTTTTTTAAAGAAAATGCAAAAAATCAAAAATTCTTTACAACAGTACATTTTGTATCTTTCACGAAAACATGCTAACTACTCATCAAAAATTAACAACATTCTAATCCAAACTTTCTTTCAACAACAACATAATTCCAAAAATCTAACAGTTAAAACATGCCCAAACAATTTATCAATTTACAACTCCCGTTGCTCGCAATTACGATATTCTAATCCACACAATCTCTTACTCTTAGCAAAAAAACTTTTTTTCTCATATCTAAATTGATCACGATTAAAATTTTAAACACTCATCTTACAAAAATTACAGACATGACGAAACATTTTCAATTTTTAATGAAGAGTTTGTTCCCAGCACTAATTAAATGCGGGAGAAGCTCACGAATAACAATAAGCATCTTTCTAAAAACAAACATTACATCATCATCATCGTCATCAGAAGCGGCAATAAAAATGTTTTTTTTTTGTGTTGTTATTATGAGCATCAAAAAAATGATGGAAAATTTGTTAAAGCCGGTTTACTTTTCTTTCCACTAATTCCACTTCTCTCTCCCGTTTTGCCATTGAAATGAGCAAATAATAATATTCATAATTGTATTTATCGTGAAAGAACAAAAAAAAAGATCGCACATGGGAGAACAATCTTGTTGTGAATTCGTGAAAATTACTTAAGTGTAAATTAAAGATAATGAGAATGAAATAACAAGTTAGTGAATGAATTGAGGAAGAGGATGATGGGTGCATTTAGACTTGAAGTTAGGGGTGTCAAGTACAAATCCCAAGTACTTGGGTATTTGAGGTATTTTGCAAGGACTTGGGGGACCCCAAGTACTTGGGTTTTTATCCCAAGTACTTGTACAAATCCAATAATTTAATAATTTTCAGCAATTTTTCAGCTATTTAAGATAAATTTTTAATGATTTTTTTAAAAAATTGAATTTTTAACAGATTATCGTCTTTTTTACATGCAGAAAACTTAAAATGGAGCTAATTCAGTTAAAATTTTTAAATAATGAACTTTTTTATTAAAATTTCGAATTTTTGATGTACATGGACAATTTCAATTTTAATTTACATTTAAAAGAGTTTAATGACTTGAAAATAAAACATTAGGAATTAAAATAGCTCTATTATTTAAAAATGTCAATAAAAAGAACCAAATATAGTATTTTTTCACATTTAGGGTCATTTTTTAGTTCAATTTTAAGGACTTGGGATTTGTACAAGTACTTGGGGTATTTAGGACTTGGGTATTTGGGACTTGTACAAGTCCTGATACCCCCAAGTAATTGACACCCCTACTTGAAGTTTTGAATTTATTTTTGAATTTAACTAGAAAAATATTTTTGAAAGTTTCGAATTTAAAAATTTATTTTTCTCTAAAACAATTTTTATTTTTTCATTTACTTGAATTAAATTTTTACTCTTCTTAAATGTGTAAAATTCATTATCTTAGTCAAAATATTCAAAATTTTTAGTTTTGCTAAAAAAAACCTCAGGTTCGAATCTCAATCCAGGAAAAGAAATTAATTTTAATAAAAATAAATTATACAAAAAGATATAAAGTAACAAAACAAAAACTTTACAACCCCGAATAAATCACAAAACAATAAATCCACAAATGACCAACATTCATAAAATTTCAACTCAAAAATTAAATAAAATCTTTTCAAGCCATTCATTAAGTTTGCATGCAGTGGCAAAATTAAAATCTTGATAAAATTCACTTTACAATTTATGAGTAAAAAGCCAACAATTTAGCCAAAATGAGCTCACAAGAACCTCACCTACTCGAATAATAAATTCACAGCGAGAAAAGCCATGAAACATAAGGTGTAAATTACCAGTGCGATAAAGAAGAAAAAGAAGAAGTCAATTTGAGTCGGTTGGATGTGAAAATCAAGAAGATATACACTTCTGATGTAACTGCCAATTTGTATAGGAACGAAAGAAAAATTGTGAAATATTTTGGGTGGTGTTTACTTGAAGGCCAGTTTGTGGTGATGTCTAGAACTAGATTATTAACTATCGATCAATATTTCTAAGAATACATCAGAATAAACCTTATAACCTACAATTCTAGATCATCGGAACTTACAAACGCCCCCAAACGTCTGCAACAAAATACATAATAATTATAATTCCAAATGTAATCTTTCTTGCATGCAAAAAAAAAAAAAAATTGGTAACACAAAGCTATTCGTTGTATCAATTAGTGTTATTCCCATTTTTTTCGTGTGTTCATATTTTCGACCTAGTTTTTCATGCCAAGACTTAATTTCTTTTGCCTTCCTCATTTATTTTTTTTTTATTTTTTCTTCTGTACTTTTCTTAATAAATTCTACGAAATTTGTATAGGAGGTTACTAGGGGAGGAAGTCAAGAAGAACACAAACATGGAGAATTACAATAGAAAGTATATTTCAAGTACTTAATGTGTCTTATGAATTATTTTTTAATTAATTGCGATTCGACTTAATTTTGCGTTAAATGAAAGTTTGAAGAATTAAATTAGTCGATATTAATAAATTTAACGGTCTTTTGGACGGATTTTGAAACTTGCTACTTAATCACTTTGTTTTTTTTTTAATTTATTGTATTGAATTTTCAACATTCCTTTCAATTTTTGGGGACTGTTTAAAAGTTGCATCAACAAAATTTTTAAATCTTCCAAATTTTCTGATCTCCGATTTTTTTTTTAAACTAAAAAAATTTACATGCTCAAAATTTCCAAAAAAAACCTAACCTACAAACCATCCCCAAAGCTACAACAACATTGAGTCAGAAACATAAATTTCCTCACAAAGCATTGTTTAATTTTACGAAACATTCTTGATAATAACGAGACTTGATTTATAATCGTCAATAAATTTATTATTTTTATTTTCTTTTTTTTAAGCACCAAAGAATTATTTCAAAACTTTTTCAAACGCTTCCATTGCTTGTTCGGTTTCGGTTCACATGATTCAGTAGACTTTTTGTCGCTACTTTATTTCCTTGAACGATATTCAAGTTGGATATTGCAATTTTATATGCAAAATAATTGCATTTGTTAAAATGTATCTGCTGGAGGCAAAAATCAAGTTTCATGGCTAGATTGTTATCAGATTGATTTTTTGTTCTGTATTGTGGCTTTTTTGGATCTGATATGGAGTCAAGGTTGTTGGGTGAATTGATGGTTGTTCTGATTTGTTAAGAATAGAATTGACTTTTTTAATGGTTTTAAGACACGTTTGTTTTCTATGTCAAATCCTTGAATTTGATTTTTATGTATTTTGTCAAAATTAAGTTAAGTAAAATAGTCAGTTTAAGAATTTGAGCAATTTAATATCTTTTATAAAATATTTTTTAAGAATGACATGAGTTTAAGTACCTCACTTCAAAAAATCATCATCATTCTCACATTTAAATTTACTTCAGGGATATTTCAGATTTTTTTACACATTCATTTTCTCATTAATTTCTCAAATTTCATTATAACTTATTCCAATATTATCATTCCATAATCCATAAATTTTCAGAAAAAAAAATCCAATTCCAAATTCCAATTATCATCTCAAATCAATTATTCAATTTCGTTCCAAAGTTCATACACCTTTAATTCCATCAATTAATCAAATGACTTGCATAACAAAAAAATCCCTCAATTATCAACAATTTACTTGCTGTTGGAATTCAATTCATTCAATAATAATTGAGAATCTTCTTTGAGCTTATATTCCATTCATTTTTATTTTATAATTCCAGACATATTCAAAATTAACACAAAACCTAGAAGCAGCAAAAAATTCTCATATTCCAAATTGTATGCTTGAACTTTTTTCACATTACTCTATGTACAACCAAACAGACGACATTCAGTTCCATAGCTTTTGTGCCTGCTTTTTTCACTCTAGTCAAGTTCAAAAGGATATAAACTGAACTTTTATGCTTCTTTACAGAGTTTTATGAATAAATAAGAATGTCACAAGTGCACTTATGTGTGCATTCACAAAGGAGTGAATTTTTTGACATCGATGAAATTTTTTTCCACTTACTTCACTTTCCTTCTATGTTCATTGTTTTTATATGAAAAAGTTATTTTTTTTCGTGATTTGCCGTCATTAAAAAAGAATTTTTTTGTGTATTACCTTTACCGTAGTTTTTATTTCTCAATTGTTGTTTTCATTTCATACAAAGACTATATGAACTATATGAATAGTGATGGCAACAATACTTTACACTATTCAAATTGTACACTTGTGTACACACGTAGGTACAAAAAAAGAATGTTTTTGAATTGAAATTGAGATTAGAGTTTGTGTGTATGTATGTTTGGGGTGATCATTCGTGAGTGACGTTATGGTTCATGAAATTACTTTTTCTTTATTTTCTTTTTTGCATTACATGGTTAGTGGGAGACTTGTGACTCATAAGGGTCATTTTTAGCAGTTTTTTGATTTTTAGATTGAATTTTTGGTAGATTTCGGTTAAAGTTGTCTATTTTGAATCTATTGATCTATTAGCACGTGTCTTGCCTAAAATATTCTATACCTCACATAACCTACAAAATAATCCACAATTTGTAATTTTTGTAAACATTTTATTTCAGTGCTTTTATTTTCACTGTTTTCAGCTCTTTGACCTGAATAACACCCAACATCTGTTTAATGACTTCTTTCATCAATTTTGTTTTGTTTTCTTCTTCCATCGACAACTCGATGTATGAAATTTTTCATAATAGTTTCATAAGAAAGAATTAACAAGTAGAAAATATTTTTTAAGTTTGGCATGTAAATGTCAATGGCAAAAGTGCATTTTTGTGGGAAATTGTAGAGGGGCTTATTGGATGATTTTACTGTTGGAAATTTTTTGAGTGAAAATTTAAGGTTAGGTACTTGATTTCGATATTGTTTTGCTACTTTATTGAATTTACTTTCAACTCTAATTCTATTGCCAAAAATGTTAATGCTAACAATAGCATGTACACATAGTTGTAGGTGTTATAATTCAAATAAACAATAATTAGGCATTAGAAAGCTTAAAGTATTTATTTTAAATTGAATAATTTTATTTAAAAAAAACTTTTATTTTCATTTTAGTCAATTATTAATGGATTATGAACAACTTTAGAAGACAGAAAATTTCTCATATCTAAAATTGATAATATATTGAACCATGCATCCACACTACCTCAGCAAAAAAAAATCAATCAAAAATCAATTTCGCATTTTCAATTTTAACAACAAAAAAACGTGAAATAAAAGTGAAAACTTTGCCGTTGTCTTCAAAATCTTACCTTTATGGCACACAGCAGTGCTGTTTTGTTTCCTATATGTGCAAAATAATAATGCTAAGCTACAAATCAATAACCGACATCGACATATGATGAAAGTGAACACGACTTTTTATGGCTTCAATGTAAAGAACAATTTTTTACGACTTTTTGACCTTTTTTCGTGTTTTGATGTTTGTTGTTGTTTTGGAATGTTCTAACTTATGTGCTAAAAAAGAAAATAGTTCTTACCGAAAATTCGATTTCAATTTGGATTTTGATGGATTTAGGAAGAAAAAGCAGAAAAAAGTGAGAGTTTAATGAAATGAAAAGTTTTTTTATGATTATCGTAAAATATTCTTTCCGTACCGAAAAAAAAACTCAAGCACAAAGGAAGTAAAGAAATGACTTAAAATGAAAGAAAATCCGAAAGTATCAAAGTGAATTAAAATCATTTTATAGATTCGATAGAAGTTTTTTATTGTAAAAATTTTAAAATATTTTTTTTTTATGATCATTGGCAGATAGTTCAGTCATAAATTAAAAGTAAGTCAATGCTTTATTTGAGATTATTGCTTGATCTCAAAGAATCATAATCTTCAGACTCACTTTTTTGTTTTCAACAATAAACTTTTTTATCGATTTAAAATCCATTTTCAAAGCAAGATTAAAGCCTTATAAGATTTCAATTCGATGCTGAGCGGATATCTGATTCTGAAAATAAAACTTTCGCTCGTTCTTAGTTGGATTTTTTATAGATGGTTTTATACAGACACATTAATCAACCTCTCATCTGTCTACATCTGATATTGAACCTCTGTTTTAGAATGCTCTTTTTTGTGTCTTGAGGATTTGACAGGGGGTGGTGTTCTGGGTTTTGGATTGAATATTATATTTAAATCATGATATATTTTAGAAAACAGTTAATCAAATCTTTAAAGATCTAGGCTAGAAATCCAAAATATAATTTGGGGTCAAAACGGTTTGAAACTGATAAATGCATAAATTTATGATGGGATTCGAACCCAAAAACTTTTAAAATTGTTATTTGCTGCAAATCTACAGATTAACCATTCAGTCAAATTAATCTTTACAAACATCAGACACAGAATCAACTTTTGATAGTTCATTAACCTCTAATCAAATTATACTTTGACTCTACCCTTCTTAAAAACCCTCCAGCCCTGAAAATTCCATCTCATTTTCCTCCCATTCCAGTTCCTTCATCATCCATCAGTTTATTGTACTTTCATTTAAAAATTCCCAAACATTTCCTAAGTGTTCCTTAAAGTGCAATTTTTTATCTACTGCACAATTAACTCCACATTACATAAAATAGAGCGAAATCTCACTCTTTTCATTTCCCGTAATGACTATAAATTGCACATAAATTGTATCTAAACAGTCTCTATTTTTCTGTTTCTTCCTCAAGCTGATTTAATGTGCAAGCATTCATTAACAATTTAATGATAATGAAGGAATATTTGTGTATGTGTCTGAGTTTGTAAATGAATTTTACATGCCATTACATGCTTGTACCTTACTATTGTACCCTCCTTTTTACATAGCAAAAAAAAACACATTTTTTTATTGATTTTTCTTCCTTGACATACAAAAAAAAATGTAAAAAATAAAGAACGAAGAGAAAAATACATTCATCAATGGAAGTATATCCATGAATATAATGTAAGGGTTATGCTTTTGCAGCATAAAGGTAATGTAAAGTGGGAGGTATGTTGAATGTGATTCACTTAAGTATGCTTTTTTCTTTGCCTTTCATAATGGGATATGGAAAATATGAAAAAAGAAAATTCTTAAAAGGAATTTGACTAGGTTGAAGTTTTATTCTTGAGAAATGAAGGTTTGTGGTTCTTGGCTGGATTTTAAATTGAATTTTGAAGAAGTTATAGATAACTGTTGCTTGGCACCACTTAGCTTTAGGTACCCAATTCCGAAATTGACTTCAATTTCATTTCCAAAATCTCATATGATCTGATATCCACAGCAACTTAAGCCTCAATAACAATTCAACTTCATAACAGCATAAAAACATTTCAAAAAGGCACCGGAGCGTCTTGCGATTTTCATGAAAAATTGCCTCATTTTGGAAACAACACACAAAAAACTTTTTTCGCTTTCTTTTTCCTTTCTCATAAGAATGAAAAATTGACAATTTTATTAAGTGCAAAACAATAAGAAGAAAATGAGAAAGCAAATAACTTTTAGGCATTGGCTGTTTCCGAAGTCTTGTCTTTTCTTCCGTATATTGAATCTCTTTTGTTTTCTTGTTTTCTTGTGCTGGATTCATATGTGCACGATGATTTATAAACATAAACATCAATCATTGATATGAGAAAGAAAATGAATGAATAAATAAATACACAAAATGCTTCATTCAAGCAAATGAGAAATAGAATTTTTCTGTATTTTATTGGATATAAAAACAATGTTTCAATAAACATCAATTTTGAATATACATTGCATTAGAGGTAAATAGGATGGATTAGACAGAGATTTGATGTGCATTATAGAATGATGAGGAAGTTTAGTGTTTGTTGGAATTAAATGTCAAATTTTCTAAAACAAAGTAAAGGAATTTGGTGATTATTGGTTTTGTGGCATCTTGCATTGACTATTCTTTGAGTTTATTTGTAGATTTTTGAGACATGGATCAGATCGGAACAGTTGGCAGTCAACTTTCAATGCTTGACATTTTACTAACAATTAGAACTATTTTTGGTTATTTTGTAAGATTTGAACGTTTGTCTTTGTTGAAAACTTCCAAAATGCTCATCTGGATTATCTACCAACTAAAATTTAAATATGTCCCTTATAAATCTACCAGATTACATAAGACCATTTAACAAAACTTTATCATCTATCCCTCATGTTAACCCAATATTGAGCACAATTGAAAATTTTATGTAAAACATATCAAAAATATATCAAACAACTATACTGGCTACACCAAACCAATAACCATAACTGCCATTCGCAATAATCCATGCTAAATTAAAAATTATCTTTTCACACTTAAGAGCATTGATTGTTGTTTCAACAAGGCAATTAAAACTTTTCAATTACTTCCAAGTATGAAAAAAAATCATTTCATAATTTCTTGTTCCTAATTTCCTATAGTTAAACTACATAGACTTAGTCTCTAATTTCAATTTCCAAATATCTTAATCTTTTTGGCCATTTTGTTACAAGCATTTAGACAAGACAAGATAATGAGAAGTGATAGCAAAAGCACTTTAGTTTAATTAATGACTTCCATTCATCTCTACGACATAATTGTAATTTACTGGCATTTCCTTTCAATTCAATTTACACACAAAAAAAGCATCTTTTACCTCTTTCATTTGTTGTGTCTGCACCAAGCACCTGTAACAGTGCATCATTTTTGTTTTGTGATTCATTCACTTTTGTGTCTATAAATGATTATGAAAGAGAGAAAGAAGTAAACTGCCGCATAATGTTCTCATTTCCTGATTTTTTTTTTATTTTTTTGCTGCCACTGTTGTGTAGCTTTTGTGTCTTACATGCTCCAATTTTTTTCTCATTTTTTCTTCTTGTTTGGTTTACACAAAAGTTGCAACTATTTTTAAGAAACAGAGTTGGTCAGTGGGTCTGATTAAATTAATGACGAGAATTGCCTTGTTTAAAATGTTTTGGACAAGCAATCGGTTGGATATATGATCATAATTCCTTGACATACAAAAACTCTTTAGAATCAAAGTATTTTTATAAACTACATCAAGAATGACCTTTTAAACATCAAATTGAGTGTTTCAACCCATCAGCCCTGGTTAGAAGACAAAAAATGAATTTACAGCAGTCAGAAAGAAGTAATCTAGTTGTAACAGACATAAAATAGAATTCAAATCATTTTACGTTTGAAGTATTGTATATAAAAAAAGTAACAGCACAGTACATAGTTTTGAGTCAGGAAAAAAAAAACAGAGAAAAAAAAGTCTCGAGAAAGTGAAATAAATTAGAGATGGAGATGTGAAACTATCAAGCAGCTAATAAGCAGAGTGTAAAAATAGATTATAGTTTAATAATAATCATATTTAACTGTTGCAACAACCTCTCGTGATGTTTCTGTTGCCATTGTGTGGATATGTGTGCAATAAATATTTGCGCGCGCACCCACTAGTTTAATATGAGTCGGCTTGATTAAATAAAATGCTGTAAGCGATTATTTCTAATGGATTTTTTGACGTTGATGTGATCTTACTTTGGATTATTTGTGATGCAATTTTTTTATGTTTTAACATGATTTGGATTGAAGGAAGTAGGATTTGTTGTTATAAAATTCAATATTTGATTCAATGATTGTTATTTTTTAAGATTTTGAAAATTTCCCGCGCTTTTTTTCTGAAAGTTTGTTTACAATAAATTCAAATTGTATGAAGATTTTGTGACAATGTGGGGGGGGAGGTGAGGGTCTAAAAATCCAAGATTTTGATTGGCATTTTAAGTGAACAGGCCCTTAGAAAATTCAATTTTCTTTACAAACCAAAAAAAAACTTAATAAAATACAGCAATCTAAGCCTAGAACAGAAACTAGAAAAACTAGAATTTTTTCTTTCAAACTTCTTCCGATCAACTCATAATCTCATCAAATTATTTGGATCCAAATTTATCGACAAAAAAAGCTCCTAATTCCAATTCAATAACTCATCAAATTACATTCAGCCTCTCACAAAAAAAAACTGTCAATCTATTAATATCCACAATAACTCATCTTCCTCATTATTTCTACTAAACCGTCTTAATGTCGAGACTTTCGACAATGAATTTTCTCATCATCGTGCAACATTTTACATATGCTTACATGTATGTGTCTAAGTTATTAACATAGGCCCTGTAATGATCATCGCTCGAATAATTTTTCGTAGCTAAAAATAAAATAAAAATTTTCTCATTATTTACACATTTAGAGTCGGGGAAGTCTCATCTTCAGCATAATATTCTTATATGTAATATATGCAAATCGACTTTCATATGGATAAGCATTAAAAGCCTCAAACTTTCTTTCTCCCATTTAATTTCTTCTTCCTTATCCTTGCTATTCTTTTTCCCATACTGATTTTCCATGTCGTTTGACTCGATACCATCGGGAGGGTTCGCCTCGGTTGAGGTAAACTTTTCACATTAAAATATTTATGAGGCATCCTACATACGTACTTTTCTTACATCACTTTCACGTTATTTGCCTTTTTATATCTTATAACATTATGAATCTTATGCTTACTCTCTTTACTCTTTACACACACTTTTTTTTTGTTTGTGTATTTTTTATTGTAAATCTTATATGATGTAATGCGTTTCTTTTTGGCAACATCGCATGAATTTATGTGAGAGAAAGAAGAAAGGCTTCTTTTGGGGTATTGTTAAGTTGTGATGTCCAGCATTTAAAGATTTTTAATAAAAAGCAAAAAATATCAAGTTTAGATAATAAATTTACTTTTGAAAAAATAAAATTATCATTTTATGTTGATTAGGACTAATTCGGAACCGTTCATTGTAGACTTTTGTAGTTTTCGATGGTAAAAAATTTACTATTAATTACCCGACAAATCAAACCCCAAATTGCTAATTGACGTCATTTCGAAACAATCCCATCTCTTTGACTTCACGGTACTTAATGGATAAATGATTGATTTTCTTTCTCTTCTCCCATCCACTAAAGCAAATCATGAGTGTCACTAATCTGAAAACAAGCGTGAAGATTTCTTTATTGAAACCCAATTTGACGCTTTTATAGATGGTTGAAAAAAAAAGTTACTTCACTATTGAAATTGATGGAATTGATTATTTGCACACGTATTTATCATTTATTGCTGTGAATGAATATTTTTGGCGGGTTTAGCTACTGAATCTATAAATCATGACTTTCTAATAATGTTGCGAATTTTTTTGCACATTGGATTATTGATTTTTTTTTAGTGATTATGGTGATTATGAGTTATGAGCTATGGATATGTGAAAAAAGGATTTTGAAGAGTTTATGAATGCTCAAAAAATCAAAATTTACAAAGAATAATTAGAACTATGAACTGCTATGAACCAGCAATACAGCATCATAACATTAATTAGCAACATAATTACTAAATTTTTCATGTCCGATCTACCAACCAAGAAATATCTTAACCAAAATATGCTGCATAACTTCAGTATAACTCAATTCATTTGATCTCAACGAGATAACACTCCAAACATCATGTAAAAGCTAAACAATGCCTAAAACAAAGGCATAACCAGTCATGACCCGTTTCATAATAAAGACGTAATATCTCTTTGATGTAGTCAATAATTACCATTAATTTATCACGATAGTAACAATGATTAATGCTTATATTTTGATTTAAAATGAGATATTAATTGACTATTATTACTGGAATTAATTTGTAAGTTTAAATAATCAGAGATCTGCAAAGTTGCATGCTTTTGTTACGATTATGAGATTTTTGGAGTAAATGGTTGTTTAAGATTGACATGGTTAGGTTTATGGGAATGTTAAGTTAAGTTTTTGATTGATTTTTAGTTTGAATCAGTTCAATTTTCAAGTTTAAAAATTTAATAAAATTGAAAATTTGAAAGGAAATGCATTTTATTTAGAATATGCTGGAGTTAAATTTTATTTTAAAGTAAAGAAATCATAAAAATCAAAGCAAAATCAAAAATCATTCTTTCAAGATTTTTTTCTTCTTGATCTAAAAATTTCAATCGCAATTGGCGATGAATTTAAAAATTTTCCTCAAAATTTCATTCGTGTAGAAAAAGTTGTCTTGTGCAGTCGCATTTAAAAAATTATTTAAAAAAATTCTGAAAGTTTAACAAAAGTTCTCAAAAAATTCACAAAAATGTCTCAAAAACGTAACGTCATCAAGTTATTCGGATCAAGAATCCAAAATCCTGAAAAATTGGTAAATTTTCATAAAAATGTCAAAAACAAATATTCGAATCTCTAAAATTAATTCATAAATTTTCAGTCAGTACTTGCGTTCCATTCTTTGCATCATTGGCTGGAAAATTGTGTTAAGAAGCGAAAGTTCGATGAAAATTTTGAGTTGGGCGAGGATTACATCAATCTTATAATCTACTTTCTCAAATGCAACGACGAAAAGCTCAAGTCAGAAGCAATTCGATTCATTTTAACAGCAGTTGAACATTTTCCACATTTGGTTGACACAGTAAGGCTTAAAATCCATTTAATTCCTTTGAAAGTCGACTAAATTATCGTCTTCCAGTTCATGGATCATGGCTTCTCAACTCCATTCATTAAAATCATCAAAAATCATTTCCTGTATGATGAATGCCACACAGATTGGTATCCAATCACAATGCTTACCCGTCACGTTGTCTTAATGTCATCTCAGTTTCGCGACAAGATTGTCAATGCTGGTATCATCGATTACATTATTCCGAATTGCAAGAATTACATGTTCTCAGTGTCATTGTTTGTTGGATCTTTGTTTCCTCCGTTTTGTGCTGAACAGCCAGCTGATGTCCTCAAGCAAATATTGCCTTTATTTGAGCACTTTTTTGTGATTGATGCTGCTCAACATGCAAACATTGTTTTGAGTTGCATCATAACAACACCGATTGATAACGATCATGTCGATGTGCTTAATGGACATGCAGTCATGAGACATTTAGAGGATTTTAGGCAATCTGAAGTCAAAAGAATTTCACGCAGTGCCTCCAAGTTTATTAATGACGTTTATGGTGCTTCATATTTGGATGGAGCTGAATGGCTGTTTTATGAGGATTAAGCTCTGCTGATTGATTCTTAGTATTTTGTATCAAAAAATTAAATTTTTATTGCATCATTTGAGTTAGTGCTGAAAGTCTTAAATATTATTAACTTTATATTCCTTCTGTGATTGAAGATGATTATTAATTATTATTCAATAAAAATCGTGCATGATTTAATTTATTAGCCATTAAAGCATTCAATAAAGTGATAAATTGATCTCATAAATTTTTAAGACATGCACAACTTTAATTTCTATTTCAGATCATTTAATAATTTTATTGAAATAAATGTGTAGGATGGAATTGATGCTGTTGATATTCAAAACAGAAGAAAATAATTTATTTTTATTATTCGAGCATCTTTTTAAGCTCCAATTACGATCTTTTGATTTTAATAATTAGACTTGTCGAAAGTTGGAAACTATTAATCCTGATTTGTAGTCATGACGATGAGGACGAGAAAATTGTATTCAGTATGTCAAATTAAAGACTAAATGTATTTAAATCCTTACTTTGTCGATAAAATCTTCATACCTAAATAAATCATTTCTACTGCCAACAAGAACCTTGAACTTCAAACAACACTTCCATTCCCAAAACTGTCATATCCACATTATTTATTGTCCACATCTTATCTAATAATCACATCAATCTCTGACTTCTCTTTGTTGTTTTGCTTGTCAACACGAAAGGTTTTTTCAAACAAATCCAAGACTTGTTTGTGGCTCATTACAAGATGTGGGTTTAATTGCTATTTTATTTCCTATTCACTGTTGCTTGTTATTGATACTTAATAATCTGGTAATTCCAAATGAAGACATGAGAAATTTTATTGAGACAGAAATGTTGCTGATTTTTTGCATGCAAAAATTTTTTTACGGCGTTCTTTTTATGGACATTTTTGGAAGTTGGAATTTAAAGAATGTTTGTTAGAGGAAACGTTTGAAATATTTTGGTGAGATTTTTGAAGCAACGTAGGTGTTTATAGGAAATTTCACTGATGAGAGCAAAAAATAAAGCAGTAAACTTTTGGAGCTTATTAAAACAAGACTAACTTGACATTCTTACCGCTTACCATCAAAATCTAGAATTTAGATCAACTTAATCAGTTTTTCAGCTTCTTCTACAGTTCTATTAATCCATTCATGTCCCCATTAAATAAATTAAATTCATCACGAAAATATTCATCACAGTATAACATCCTTAACCTAATAATGACCATAAAATCTATTATTAAACCAAGAATAATAAATCAAAGTCATTAGTCATGAAAAATTAATTTTCACAAGGAAAATGCAATAAAATTCACACTTTTATAGCTATTAAGATAAGAAGTAAAGGTTCAATGATTAGATTTTTTTATTAACTGCAAAGATTATTTATTAGTTAATTTTGTCGTAAATCATATTTATTTATAGACTGTAAAATATTGATTTTGGAAGTTAGATTATGTTTTTTTATGGGATGAATATTAGTGTAAGATGTGGATTAGGAAGGTCATTATGATTTGGTTTTGAGGCTGTATTTTTAAAATATTTTAGTTAATGACCTATAGCTGAATGTTTTTAACATTTGATCTTATTGTTAACTTGCTGGAAATTCTACTTAAATTAAATTTTAATTTGCTGTGTTGATCTGATGAGCCTGAAAGAGATTATGTGCATAAAGTTCGAAACCTTGTTCAAAATTTTCCAATTTCAGACTTAACATCTTAAAATACTCAAATTCCAAACAAAAATAATCCAAAATTTATCACAAATAAAAAATCTCATAGAATTTAAATTCACAAAACATGACGCCAAAACCAAACAAACCTCATTCTAATTTCTATCAACCTTCCTCAATTTTCAAAATCCCTCACGTGATTCACGCTCTTAAGATTAAGAAATTCTCGTTCAGTAGGTCACATACATACGTCAGGCACATCACACAAGTGTTTTTAAATTTTCTTTTTTTCTCAAATAAGATTTCATCACAGGAATCAAGATGTCAAGTAATTCCATCTGTTCTTACATAACATTCTCAGGGAAAATCTTCATTTCCAATTCAATTCAAATGAGAGAAAATTTTCTTTTTATTTCCTCATCTCGCACAACTCATGCTACTCAACAAACAGAAGCAAAAAAAAATGCGAGACAGTTGAAAAACAGTTGCAAAATTTGCAGTTGACGTGATGCGGTTGAGCAGTTACCTCTTGTTAACTACACGCTCAATTGAGTGTAAAAAAATCTCTCTCTACAGCCAAAGCGTAACAACTAGAATGAAAAGAAAGGCAAGAATTGAGCATTAAAGTTTTTTTTTAATAAAAATAAAATAAAGATTGCAGGAAGTTCGTGGCTGTTATTTATGGCAGTTGAGTGATTTTTTTCATGTCTTTATATATTTTTTTTTGCGGTAGACGTTAAGTAATATTTCAAGTTGATGGCTTATCTATTTTTTATGTGAATTAGATTGATGGTGATTCTTGGGTGGTTGAATGGATGAAACACTTCCTGTTCAATTTTAAGATGGTTTGATTTTGTGAATATTGATTAAATTTTAAGTTTTTGTCAAAAAACTCAAATGTTGATCAAAATGCTCATTCTTGACTTATCCAGTCCTAATGGTGTCAAAAATCTCTAACAATTTTCTGTAAACCTAAATCCCATCAACCTCCCACTATCCAAAAAAATCTCAAAATGACATTCTTTGCATCGATTAGCATTCAACAACAATATTGACCTAACTAAATTGTTATGCAATGTCATCACCATAACCATAATTTTTGACACAATATAATGAAAATTATTGTCAGCTCCAGCATCATCATGACCATCACCATAATTCTCATCGTCCAAGCTTCAATAAATGTTGATGAATTTTATGCAAATTTGCATTTTATATGATGATGATGACTGGTCCACATGCAGACGAAAATTTAAAAATGTAAATTTTCATCATCCTGCAATCTTCGTTATGAAGAATTCATTCAAAACTATTCTCCTTCCTGTTCCTTCTTGTGAAATTTTGATGAGCTTCAAACTAAATTTTTCATGTCAATTTCAAGGATTTCCATAGATTTTCTCTAAATTGCTGTTAAAGCGAATCACGTAGAAAAATGAAATAAAAAAATTTTCAAACTAGGCTACGAGAAGCTATTTGGCTCGTTCTCGACATTAAATGTCATCGTGGCTATAAATCCAAAGTCTGAATGCCAAACGAGGCAGTGTCGTCAATGTTGTGGAATGGATGAAAAACTATTTGAAAATTCCAGAGACATTTTGGTGTCTTTTTCTTTTATTTCTGCTTCAATAATTTTTTGAGATGTTTATTTGTGCTGCTTATTGTCGTTAAGTGAAAAATTATTGCTGGATTGTGAAAATCCAATTGATATTTTGATGATTGTTGCCAAAAATATATGTGAATTTAAATGTGGGTCGATTGTTGAAGGGTGTTTAAGATTTGGGGTTTGAAAACTGAAAATTCTTAAATTTTCAAATTTTTTACTTACAAAAGTTTACATTTTAATAGAAATTCATCTATAAAGCCATCAGACACTTGTTTGGGTGCCATTTGAAAGTCTTCTTTAGTTTAGTTTAAAAGCATTCAATTAACATTTGATTCCATAGCATCATACATATAATAAATGTGCATAAATGTCAACCATATGAACCTCAAGTTATTTAGATATTGTTTATGACAACTTTATATTGTCTCATAAAACACATGCCACATGTCAACTTTTTGAGATTCTTTTAAAAGTCAGACCAGACCTTTTATTTTATGAAATTTTGTGGCCATAACTTTTGTGGTTTTGATTTTATAAAGGTTTAAATTTTTTTGATGATTTTATTCATATTTACTGATGTCAATAGGCTTTCTCGAAATCCCGATCCCGAATGATTTTCGGGATCGGGATCGGGATCGGGATTTCCCGGGAAATCCCGGGATTTCCCGAAAGATATTTTTGAAAAGTTCATGTGTATTTTATATCCAATTTTAATATTTGAATGAAGTTAATTAATTTTTAAAAGTTTTTAGTATCTTGGACAATATATTTTTGATACAATTTTATTAAAATTAGTCATTAATGGTTGAAAAAAAAAAATAAAAAATAAAAATTAAATAAAATTGTACCTAGAATTCCATTTTAATATATACGCTTTAGGAAGCAACATTGATTTAAAAACTGTTTTCATATTATTATATATAGTCTTAATAATAATATTACATAAACTATGTAAGGTTTCATTTTCAACTCCATTTTCGATAAATTGTCATGGTTAAAAAACCTTTTTCTAAGTTTAAAAGATGCTTTTTTTTAAAAAAAATATGAATTTCAAAAAATTTTGGTTGATTTAACGAATTTTTAGAACATGGACCAAATAAAGGATCAAATGACATTGAATTTTAATAAAATTGAAAGATAAGGTTTCTTTAAAAATCAGTTTTAAATAAATAGAAAATGGAAAAAAATTGAAAAAAGTTCTTAAAAAAATATTTTACTATGCAAATGTTTCAAGTCGGGATTTTCAATCCCGATCCCGAATATTTTCGGGATCCCGGGATTTTTCGGGATCGGGATTTCCCGGGATTTCCCGATCCCGATCCCGATAGCGAGAAAGCCTAGATGTCATGTACATAAATTATTATTCACGTATCAATTGTCACAGTCAGTGGACATGCGGTAAGCCACAAAATGTACTTTAATGTCATGGTAGCGGGAATTGTCAAAATATGCATTTTGAATTATACAAAAATAATTCAAACGTGAACTTTCATAGTTTTGCATTGAAGTCATCAACTACCCCTTACCCTAAATACCAAAAGTGTTTAAGATTTAGATTAGGCAAAGGTTCAAATCCCACCTATATTAAATTTCTAAAAATCTCAAAAACACTCAAAAAAATTCTCAAAGCACAATTTCTGAAATTCTTTAAAATTACTTCAAATCCTCCATGCCTTTAAAACACTTCAATACCTTCAAAATTAATAACATCCAATTAAATCTTCTTTAAACTTGCTCTGGATCACATAAGAAAATTTATCTTTTCCCTCAACTTTAAAGAATTTACTCATTTAAAATTAAAGCAAAGAAGAAAAGTCTTTAAAAATTACGTAGCACACAATAATTTACGGACACAACCTACTACTTTATATTCCATTAAATCTTTCTCCGTCTCAACAGTTTTTTTCCTACTCACGAAGAAAAATGACATTTAATTAGTGAAACTTAAACAGTGAATGTCTCATTAAATTTCCTACGAATAGCGCTGCGATTTGTTGGAACTGTGAGAGAATGAGACAAAGACACACAATTTATGTAGAGCATAGAACATTTGCAACTGGCTTTACGTTCGTGTATTTGTGGCAACAGAACTACACAAACAAATTAACTTGCAGATTTTTTTATAGTCATTTGGGAAACAAGTGCAAATAGTTTTTATTTTCTGCTTCTTCATGGTGTTTGTTGGTTAGTTTGTGCATTTAAAAAAGAGGGGGTTAGATTATGAATGACGGCACGAGGGATTAAATATTTTATGTGCTTGAAGATTTAAGGAGGAATAATTGTTTTAAAAAAGGTCAATTTTTATGCTTCAAATTTTTTCATGCCATTCACGACTCTTTGGACTCAAGGACAAAATTTATGAACCGTCCCTAAAAGCATTTATGCAAAAAAAAAAACTCCATTAATTAAAATGACGAAGAAAAGGTATTTAATTAAAAAAATCTGAAAACGAAACTTTCAACTTCTGTACATTCAGCATACGACGATAATCATCATGACTATTAAAGCTCTCCATTTCCTCTTCTTGCTGCCTTAAAGATTATTAAAATGCTGTGGATTCTTTAAATACAAAAATTCTGAAATAATTTCCTTAAATGTTTTCTTCTCTTCCTTTTCTTTTTCATCATCATTTGAACAATTATCTCGCCTGCATACACGACGACTTATCAAACAATTCAAGGCGCTGGCATGAAAATGAAGTGAAAAGAAATGAAAATGAAAGAAGTTAAGAAAAAAAAAGGTTTTTAAGAGGAAAATAAGAACAAAATTACGTGCAATTATTTATAATGATGAGGAAATTTTCATGTTGCGAATAAAAGTTTCTGTGCGTATTAGAAAAAGTTAATCCTTTATGAATGTTGAACATTGCAAGAAGAAGGCAGGAAGTAAAATTTTTTTTAAACTTTCAATTCATTGCTATGAGATATTAATGCTGGAGTTATGTGTTTGTGTGTAGGGGGATTTTAAAGTCTAGATCCGGAGAAAAGGATTTATGATGTTTTGCATTTTGAGATTAATGTTGATACGACGTCTCATTTTTGTATTAAGGGGTTAATTTTAACTAGAATTTGGTAGCTTTTGCAAAATTTTCTAATTTTTAGATCCTTAAGTAAGCTTATAAAATTTTATAGAAAATTTACTTTAACATTTGACCCAGGTACCCATCCAAACCCATATACATAAGATATCTCTAAGCACCCATCACGCCTTCATCTTTCAAATTTCCTTAAAATGCTTTCAAAAGATAAATTTCAATCAAACAGCTTCTTCAACTGTAACATTTATCTCCTGCCTGTCTTTCTACGTAGGCGAGCTCAAAGCGTGCTTATCTCTTGAATTTTCACAACAAATCTTCTTTCTCAAACCAAATACTTGTACTTCCTTCGGTAATTCCATCAACTTTATTTTTAGCAAACAATTTCATTCAACAAATTGCTTTTCTGGTAAAATGGAAAATCTACAAACTTATTTTATGGTGGAAGAAGTCTCTTGTTTATCCTCGAGCTGTGTGTAGCTTTATATTTAATTAATTTCATTCTTTGGAATTTGTTTTCTTTTTCTAGATTTAAATTTGAATTTAAGTTGGAAGTAAAGCAAATAATTACTTTAATTGATATAACAAGATGAAATTTGAGATGATTAAATTTGTTTAAACTTTTGAGTTCAATTTTTATTTCAGACACAACTGAAAATAAACAAGAATTATTTGAGTATTTATTTGAATTTAATCAAAGTCAATTTTGAATTTAAGACTTTAAAAATGGTGGAATATTTTAACAGAACTCAATTTTTTCTCAATCTACAATTAAACTTCAATAAAAATACAGAAAATTCCCATCAAAATAAAAATTGAAATTCCATTAAAACTTCCGCATGGTTTGACAACTTCGAATCGAATAAAAAGAGAAAAAAACTTTTTCATCTATAATAAAAATCGATTGTGTTGATGACGATGATAATAAAAGAAAAAATATATTGAGACATTCTAGTTCCCCCATTCCAATAACGTCATGATTATTCGCATTCTTCTAGCATGTTGCTGAAGGAATGAAGAAATAATAAAAATTTAAAAGAATTTTTTTTACCTTTTCTTCTTTTTCTTAATTTTTATTTTTTATTTCAAGAAATGAATTTTCTTCATCTAGCAATAAAAGGGGATAAAAGTCATTGCTGGAGCTATTTTCATATACCAAAAATGGCAAATGAAAGGAGTCAAAAGATGAAAGCGTTTGATTATCTCTTGCGTATTTAATGACTAAGATTGCTTTTATGGATGCTTTGCTCCCCTTATTTTTGCTAGCTCAAAGACACTTTGTGTTGTTTGATACTTTATAGGGATGTTTGTAAATGATGTTATATTAAAATTTAATTTGGCATTATTTTCAATATTTTTAATAAAAAATGATTATTCCAAATTTTTTTAAACTTGTAAGAGGGGCCAACTACTACAAATAAGGGAAAAAACTTCAAGGAGTATCAATAACTTTAAGTTTGTTTCATTATTTTGGGATTTTTTTTTATCTAACTTCATCTTCTTTAAACAAAACACAATTTAAGAAAAGTTGGGGGGCTAACAACTTTAAGTTTGGTCTAAAACTTTTAGAGGGGCAATCAACTTTTTTATTTCAAAAGTTCAAAAGTATCGAAAGTATCGTGCAAATTTTAATCACAATATTAAAAAAACATTACTTTCCTGTCCCTCATACATTCCTTCTCTTTCTCAAACCAGAACATCACATCCAAACTTATCCCCTTAAAAACTCTAAAAGACATTATGAGTTTGATGAGATTTTTTTCTTAGAAATCTCCTTAACATTGTAAACATGCAGGCTGGCGTTAAAAATCATTCATCAAATTGTTTTATGAGCCAAAACTTTTCATTTTCATCTTCCATCTTTTATTCTTTAAAATTCCTTTATTTCCTTTTCCTAACGAGTTCGTTGAACTCTTCCGTCTTGTTTCCCTTCTCGATTTTTCTTTCCGACATGAAATTTATGAAAAAGAAAAAAATAATATATACATAGTGAGGTTGTAGAGCATGTAAAAGTCATCCTTGAATGCGATAGAGTAGAAGTAAACATTGAAGATGCTTCTTATGTCTGTAAAAGATGCAGAAAGAGGATTAAGTTGAAAATTTAGATGATGAGATGGAAAATGGGGTTGTAGCGTATTTTTCAGGGTTATTGCTAAGTGGAAGTTATGAAGTTTTGAAGGATTATTGAGATTTAGTGATGTCGAAGTTAGATGGAAAGATTTAGAAGATTTTAATTTCCAAACTAACATTCAGTCATTTGGATTAATCATAACCAAAAATTTCAATTCATAAAGCGATTAAAAAATAGCATTTAATCCGACACAAAAAAGAATCACATCCCAAATCAATCATGTCCAGTCACACACCCATATCAATCCAAACCCACTCACATCCTCAAATTCTTCATAAATGCTATAAAAAAATCCACTTCATGTTAATTGCATTTTCAATGATTCTGTTGTGTAGGTTGGTGTGGCTTTTATTTTACACAAGTGTCATTATATCACACTGCAGTGCCTTTACATCTTTAGTGGATTTTCTTGCTTCCTATCTACCTTTCAACTTTCTTTGTAGCAAAAAAAAAATGTGAAAAAATGTGAATTAGCAAGAAGCATACATGAAAGTGCTGTTCTTTGTTTTGTTGCAGATAATTTTCATGCAAATAATTTGTAGTCGCAACTGTCACTATGTTTACGACATGCGGGAATATGTTTTTTTAATACAGGAAGAATATGAATTTTGGGGTTGATTTTTTGTGGAATGTTTTGATATATTTTGGAGATGTCGATTTCGTTGACGTGAAAATAATTTGCATATGTGAATTGTTTGTGCTTTGAGGAGCGCTTTACGGATGATTTTATTAAAAATGGCCGTAATTTCAGTTGTTGAAGTAAATTTGTGTATCATTAATTGAGATTTTTAACTTTTAGTATATTAACAGTCATATCGTTCACAAATTATTCATATCAATTCTAACATCTTCATACCTCAAAAACACATCTCTTCATCTGAAACTACTATATTAAAGTTTAAATCCATGAGCTTTATAATTCCCAAACACCACCACAAACACATCTGCCATAAATATCAAAACAACAATATTTCAACTCGAATGCACCAACAAGCAGATTTAATTACGTTTTCCCATATTATTTTATGTCATCTTGAAGATAATAATACCTTGAGAAATTTCATAATTCTCGTAAGAATCTCAAGACAAAAGCTTCTCATTTGTCAACATCTGTCATTTTTAATTAAAGCCAAAAACAAAACGTTTCCATTTCGTAAATTCTTTAAAATTCATTTATGGGATTTTTTGTCTGTTTAGCAATATTTTTGAGAGATTAGTGAATAGGAAGCTAAATTGTAAGCGTAATACTTCAGGATGGAGATTATTATTTCGTCAAAAAATCCACTCTTAATCTCTCTTCTTTTATTCTTGTGAGTATGAGATGGGTCTAAGGGGTTGCAGACTAGCTGCAAAAACCAAATTTCTCTAAATTTTCAAGCAAAAATCACACAAAACATTCATACAGCTCTTCACAAAAAAACAAACACCGATTTTACCATCAACATTTCATTTTACATTTTACACACACAAAAAAAAAAGAAGCAAAAGTTACATACCAACTCATAAAAAATGCTACATTCCAGCATGCATGAATATAAATGAACGGAAATATTAAAACTTTTTTTTATATTTTTTAATCTTCACGATTTGCCACATTTTTTAATCCTTTTTTACGGCCATAAAAGTGCATATAAATTCATTTGTATGTAGATATGTGTATAACTTTGTTTTTAATGCGAGTAACAAAATGAAATGACAGACAATAAATCTTTATTAAAGCCAATAAAAATTTTTTGTTTTGTTGGGCTTCAGGTAGGGTGTGTATTAGTTGAGAGATTTTGTAGCAGAAAGTTGGTTTTTTCTGGGGTTTGTTGGTGGATGCTGGATCAGGTTGCGATTAAAAAATTTGTGGCATTTAACGATATTGATTGGGTTCGAATCTCATACTGGATTCTAGAAATCTTTAAAAATTTGAACCCTCAACCCTTCTAAACATACTCTGAATATGTACATACACACGATCAATCCCCTCATCCATGACAGTAAAACGAAACACCTGACGACATTAAAAAATATTTTTTTCTCTCTCTTTCTTACTTTGTTTTATTAATTTTATACACATCCGTAGCACATTTCATATATCATAAATTCTCATGACTGACTGTAAAATCTTTCTTTTTTTTAACAAAAAAAACCCATGTAAAGCTATTCACACACACACATCATCGACATTAAAAATTGATTTATTTCCTCATTTTCTTGTCGGATGTTTTTGTTGCCTTTTTCTTACCATTCGCATCCCTTCAACATAAACGAGTTGGTGTCGTAAAGCACTTGAATTATTCGTCATGCCTTACATTACATCAATATTGATATAATACAGTCACTTTATTCTTACTCTCTCGACTTTTTCTTATGTGATAACTGCAAACAAGATGCTGTTTGAGAGTCAAGAGTCACGAACACTGAAATTTTAATGAATCACATCGCAATCAGTCAATAAATCTCGGTGCAAAAAAGAACTCAGTTTTTAAGGGATGCGAATGATGTTAATCGAATCGTAAGATTTTTATGAGGGCTGTGTCTTGAGTGATGGCATGATGATTAAAGGGTAGGATTATGAAATGGTAATTAAATTATTTTATGCCTTTCAAAAATTTTTATTGCTCTCTTTTTGAGTATTTGCTTTTTTGAGAATCTTCAAATAGAATTTTGAAATATTTTAAGGGTGTCTTGCCAATTTGGCACTTGAATGGAAAATATTTTAATGTCGATAATTGAATTCATTATTGTAAGTGAATGTTATTGAATTATGACTTTTTTGATGACTTTTGAGATTGTTGATTATGAGTTATAGTATTGATATTAATTTAAATTTTTAGACTGTATTTTACACTCGTTTAGGCAAAAAATGCTAGTTACATGCCCCTCTGCATGAAAACTACGTTAAAATAAGCTTAAAACGTTCCATAACCTAAAAACTTATTGAATCTGTCTTAACATCCTTCTAAACTAGATCACACCTAACATAATCACCAATCCTCAACCAAACTTTTCACATATCCTCCATCATAAATTTTTACACTAACCAGCAACACCAACAAGACAACAAATGAGTATCATACATTTTCCCATATGAGATTTAGTTCGATTTCAATCAATGGACTCATATACATCCCCTTACTACCAATAGACTTCCGTAATATCACAATATATTTTTAGAAATAATGCTGATATTAAATTTAATTGGATTGATACTCACTAGGTTAATGTTCATTTACCCGTAAGGCATATAGAGTCATGAAACGTGAATAAATTTTTCATGAACACTCGGATATACTTTTTGGTTGTGCATGTGGAAACACGATAGATAACACATGATCTAATAAATTTTCATCTACACTCAATAAATGGAATTGGATGGGCGAAAAAAAATTACCAGGAAGAGAGAGAAAAAAACCAATCTCCATAGACAGTGTGTTATTGACCGTTAAGGATAAATTGGGGAATTCATCTACAAACTGGATGTTTTTCCAATTTTTTCTCCAATTCATTGATTAAAAGAATCTTGATAGAGGAACTAAATTAAATTCAAAAGCAGGGATTTTTTTCTTCAATAAACTTCGATTTTCTTTTCTCGTAAATTTTTATGGCGGGAGGCATCAGACTTTATCAGTGTGTGGTTGGATTTATTTACTGCTACTTAAATTGAAAATGATTTTTTTTTCCTTTTAAAAAACTGGATTAGGTTTAATCTTGAAATTATCGAATAGTAAAGAAAGGAATTTATTTTTGTATGGTTTAAATCATGAATTTATCCATTTCTAAAAAAAAAATGTGATTGGAAAATTTTTAAGCAACACTTCAAAAGCAATGAAGTACGAGTTCGATTCTCACAATACTAAGAAGTTTGTCTATATTTAATATAAATAATTTTTTTTTCATATTCAATAGTTAATAAAAATTTTTTGCAATGTTTATTGTTGCAATTTTTTTTTAATTCTCTCAAGCGCACTCGTCACGAGTGTTGAGCACTTGCGAACTTCCATATGAATAATAATTGACTCTAATTGCATTATTTTCACTCTCACGCGTATGCACTTTTATGAGTGATGGCGATGAAAATGTACTTAAGTCAGGCAAAGAATGACGTGTCAAGTGCCATAAAATTTAATTTTTTTCGAATGAATTTCAAGCATGAAGTTGGTTAATGCTTTCCATAACTTTTTTCATATTTTTTTTTTCCTTTTTTTGATAACGAGCGGTGAGGCATTAAATGTGTACACATTTTAAGCATCATTTAATGACAATGACGGTCCTTATTTCGATGGCAATTGTAAATGCACGGAGGGGAGGAACAAGAGGAAATGAAATCTTATGCAAATTATCATAACTTTTCAATTCAATTATGCGAAGGAAGAGGAGGAAGTTTCCCCCTCTCTGTCTTTCCAAAATAGGAGCGATAAGAATTTTTTTTCTTTTCTAATTTTACACATGAAGAAGCGAGGCGTCCATAAAATGTTGCTTGGCCCTCACTCAAAGAAAATTCTTGCATCTCTTTTCGATCCTTAAATTGGAAAATAGACAAGAAAGAAGAAATTTTTTTAAAGGAAAAATAAAATTTAATTTATAGTCTATATCCAGAGCGACATAAACAAACAAGCTGTATACAATGCTGTGTGGATGTTTAAGGCGACTCGAATGAAATAATTTTTTTTTTCTCTTCTCCACTTATCGATTTTTTGCTGCTATTTGTTTCATTTTCGACGCTTGTCGTCCTATTTATTTTCACATTGACTCGAAATGTAATTATGTGCTTTGGCAGCAATTTTTTCCTTTTTTTTTGATAAAATAAATAAATACACAAAAAATATAGGCACAAAAAAATGAATGAATGGGAAATTTTGAGGGTGTTGGAATTTGTGAATTTAAATTGCTGCTGGCTGTAGATCTTGATATGATGTGAAATGATGAATTTTTTAAAGAACAAAAGAGATGCAAATGAAATTTTTGTGATTTTCAGAGGTTATTCACCCTGCCCTGATGTGAGTCTGAGTTTTTGAATAAATTTCATGGTTTAAGAATTAAAGTTGAGATTTCAGTCTCTGACACTGCATGAAAATTTTAAAATAAATAAAAACCTCATTTTCATACATGAAAAAATGCAATACAAATAAATAAATAATATTTTTCGTATCCATCACAAACCTATCTTAACAACCTCCAATTCCATCATTAATTCTTCAAATAATCACCCAAACAACCATATTGACAACAAAAATCTCCCTTATTGAATTTTTAATCTAGCAATTTTCTAACACACAAAAACATAACATCCAACAATTCAAGGTAATCCAAAACCAATTTCGTTCATATCACCTAATAAAATATTGACAACTACCATTATTGCCATAGATTAAACCTCATAAAATGATCATATATTAACAGTATAATCAATATTAAATGGAATGTGCATATTGACTCATGTCATTGTACTTTCAATTGTTCATCTAGCTGAAAATACATCCAAGATCCATTTTATGTACCCTCAAAACTCATTAGATACAGTAACTGAACTCACATTTAAGAAATTCTATTAAAGTTGGATGATGAATGTAATTACTTCCACATGTAAGCTCATTCAATATTTGTGAAAGAAAATTATGAGTCTTATTTAATCCAGTCATTGTGAGCAGATAATTGATTAAACTTTTAGAAATTTTATGAGCATCATAATTCTGTGAATGAATGGATGAACAAAGGAGGTTGGAACTTTTGTTGAAAGGAGTAAAAGTAATAGTTATTATTATTATTATTATTATTTTATTTATTTCTCTAAAGGAAAAGCCCCCTTAAACAGAAGAAAACTGTATAAAAGGGCATAAAAACCTTTGCATTTTTTCTTCACAACGTTATAAATTGCTTAAGAAAGAGTTTCAATGTACATTATACTTTAAAGAAATCTCTTTCAATTCTATGAATAAAATGTCAGTTACAATTAACGGCTTAAAAATATTTAATAAATATTTATTTAAAATACTTAAAAAGTAAAAAATTCATTGAATTTTTATGAAAAATGCAAAAAGTAGCGGGTTCAAATCCCATTGAATTATCAGAAGACAGTTGTTCTTTGGCTTTTATGTATTTTTTAGAATTTTTTCTATTAATTTTAATTTTTTAATGCGTTTAAAAATCTAAAAAATCATATTATCTATAGTCATACAAATTTGTAACAACACTAATAATATTTTTTGCTTTTAAATTTTCAATCAACTCCAAAAACCTGACGTCACTTCCCCAAATCACTCCAAAAAAAGGCCTAGAAAAATAAGAAAATTTGTTCAAGTGATGCTGCTGATGAGCATACACAAAGTACATACGACACGATTATGATATAGCACGTTCCTTACTGATGCTCAATTCAATGATGTGCTTGAATATCATCCAAAACATTCTTGTTATTGTTATGATTACATAATTTATGTTGATATGACGTTTTTCATCTGTTTGTTTAAGGATGTAGCAAGGCAAGGGAGGAAGTAGCATTGTTTCTATTTACACTGTCGACAAAAAAAGGAAAATCTCCTTTTTCGTGTACGAAAAAAATAATGCACATGATGATAAAAAATTGTAGCGATTACGTAGAAACAAAAAAGTAAACTTTGTTGATCTACGCATGTGCACAACGCAAATCATCTGTTTTGTTGCCAGCACTTCACGAAATTCATTCAATCTTTTTTTTGTGCTGTGTTTCACATTTCTCACTTCCTTATTATAGTGAAGAAATTTTCTTTCCTTCATGCGGTTTAAAAAAAAAGGCAAAAAAATCCTCTGAGGCATTTTTTGACATACATTCGTAATTTTTTTGCTGTGCAGGAAAAAGGAAAAAAAGAAGAGAAAATTCTGTCATGTAATGTCGAGGAAAATTATGGATATAAAGCATAAATATAAGTAGCAATATTATGCCGTATGTGTTACATTGCTGAGTTGAGATGGATGATTTCTGATTGTAGAAAGTAAATAAGGAGTTTTGTTTGTGTTTTAGGGGATGTGAAGGTTTGGAAGAATTTGAATTTGATATTAGATCTGTGAAGATTAAGAAATCTTTTTTGACGAAGTATTTTTATTTTTCAACATTTGTTTTTATTTTTTTGGAAGTATACTTTTTAATAATTTTTAATGTATACTTCAGCATACTCTTTTAATTTTTTTTAATAAAATTAATATTTATTCTCCTATACTTTAGTACACTTTTAAAAGTATACCTTTGTACACTTTTTGGAGTATACTTTAGTCCATTTTTGATGTAAACTTTAATGAAAAATCGAAACCACAAAAGTTACAAACTTAATCTCAAAGAGAGTGAACCCCCTAAAGCACATCACATACACTATATAATGCAATTTATATATATTTACGTAACAATGATATGCGATTGATACAACAATTTTGATCATAGATACACATCACATCAAGTCTTATTTTGCTGCATCATATTGAATTTTCTCTTAAAAGGGAAGCAAAAAGGGAATGAATTTCATGAAATTATGTGCAAAATGAAGTTCATTGCATGAAAATTATTTACATGCGGGAGCTGTAGTTGCATGAAAATGCTTGAAAGCACAGCTTCTGTTTCTTCAATCTCGCTAATGAAATTTTCATTGAGAATTCCTTTTAAGCTCCTGCTGATGCTGCTTTACAAAAGTTTTGCTTTGAAATGAGAAACTCAATTTCCTCTTACATTTTTAAGGGAGATCCAGAATAACTTAACATGTGAGAATTTTCATTTTGTGGTTATACAATGCATATTTGTTAATCATATTGAGGTTATTCTCTCCTGTGGGAAGCCTGAAGCTTTTAAAAGCTTCTCTCATGTTATGGAATTTTTGGTTTTGTTCACTTCCGTTTGAAATGCTTGTTGTTTGAAAAGTTTTTAATTTAATTTGAGTTATACTTTTGAAGTTGGTGCTGAAAAGAGTTTTGAATGTGGAAAATTTCTTTGGTTGATAAATTAAATTAGAAAAAAGGTATGAAAATTAATTTAAAATTGTTTTACCTTTTGGATCCAATAATAATTTCGTTAATGAGATTCGAACTAGTGGTTTAAATTAATCTGCAAAGAGATACTAACAGTCATGTTTTATGAGGAATTTTTAAGAATTGAACCCACAATTGTTATTTTTTTGAGACAGTCCTAAAATACAAAAACACTACCCATTCAAGTCCCTCTCTCTCCAATTGATGTCAGTTGATCCTATCTTTATATATTCACAAAAATTCATTATCACAATACAATTTATTTATCTAAGCATAATACACTCTAGAATATTCATCATAATTGCTCAAAAGAATTAGTTCAATTTTTAAAAAAATTAAACTTATCTCTTCGACAAAGCTAGCTGTATTATGATTAAAACTTTCAAAAATAAAATATTATATCCGAAAATTTAACCCCAACACTATCATAATTTTTATCTCATTGAAACCACAAAGCAACATAAAACTCATAATTTTTTATTTCACAATTTATTGCATAGCTTTAATCGACCGAGAAGAAAAAAAATTTTAAAGTCGAGAAATAAATTTTTATTTCCACAAAAACAAAAAAGTTTTTTTTCCTCTTAAGTCATTCAATTTCCATTCATCTATCCATCCATCCATGATAAAGGGTCATTGTCTTTTATACCAAAACAATTTTATTTGCATAATTTCAGTCATTCAGTTGATTCAGATTTAAAGATTGAGCTCATTTCCACTTCTTTCTCTTTGTTATGACTACCAAATTATCTTCAATTTCCTTTCTCAGTTTGGACATCGACATATAATATTTTTTTCGTCCAACCCATGATACATGCTGTTAATACTAGTCAAAAATATTTTTCATGCAAAAAAAGGGGTCGATAATGGCTTTTGTGTTTATTGTGACTCTTTTTTGTCTCCCCATTTTTCCAGTCTATTATTAACATAACGTGTCATATAGTGAAATTTTTTATCGCACGACACAAAAAATATAGGATGACAGTAGATAGAGAGGAATAGGATGAAAAAATGAATGAATTGCTGGACACAGCACAAAGTTATGTGTGTTTTAATATTTTTGTTATGATATACTGAGGATGTGAGGATGTTTGTGTCCAAAGATATTAATAGTATGGTTCAGAGAATGCTAATAGACACAGTTCAAGTTTCATCCATTAGAAATAATGATAATTCTAAAAATCAAATCTTGTTCAAAACAAAAAAAATTTTGAGGTTCAAATCCTATTTAATTCTATTCTACTTAAATTTAGTTCTATAAATAAAGAAATATTCCAAAAAAAATTATCATCCATCCCCATTTTAATCCGAACCACACATCCTCCAAACAACTGCTCACACATTTATGAACGAGCAGAACAATGTGGTGAATTATGAGCTATCTAATGCGATTTATCGGGGTTCACGATACTTCATTGTATTCATCTCCACCTCCTCCCCATCTAACTCTATCATATATTGCATATATGATACACGAGACGAGTTCTTCATTTAATATTAAAGAGTCAGAATGTACAGACACGTTAGATCATGACTTCAATATGCTACATAAAAGGACATTACACTTTTTTCATTCTTCTTTATCTCAACTTTCTCTGAAAGGGATTAAATCGTAAATCATAACATATGAAATAATATAGGCTGTAATAATGATGAAGGGAATAAGTCGATGTCAATTGCCAGCAAGATGCTAATGGAATACCCTTTAAGATATCATAATGTGCTTGGTATACATAGAAATGACTTTAATATATGCTCCATCTTAAAAACCATAAATAATAAACAACAACAGCAGGATGACACACATTGAGTGTAAACAATGTTTGTTTTGGGGAGGTTGAGACAGGCACTATACGATTATAAACTGGAGGGTATGAGACAAGGAAATGCGATTAGTATTAAAACTTAGTTTTTAGTTTTCCATTTTCCATAACAAAAGGATTAAATTTCATTACAATAGTTACATAATAATGTTCCGTTCCGTACGAGAAATTTTAAGCTATAAGCTTTTAACCCTGCCATTAAATACACATACACACTTTTAGTATCTCCCTCATTCCACATGTTTAGATGGAGCAGAATAGATGAGTCATAAAATGGGATAAAATCGTAAATGATGCTTATACTCGTTTAGAGGCTCAAGAGAGAGATTTGTGCATGCATATATGTGAAAGTTTTTAATAGAATATCCTTTTGAAAGCATTTGAAGTTGGAAATGCTGATTAGTTTGTCTTTTTTCATAGTCACTTTTTCATGATTTGGTATCTTTTGATTTTGTAATGGTATGTAGAAACCTGATTCCTATTTGATCAATATGGAGACACACAGTCATGGTTAAATTGTTGTAAAACTCAGATGATGCTGGTAAATAGAGAGGATGAAAGTTCAAATCCTGCTAAATTTGTATAAAATGTATTCTATCTGCATACCGAACTAACGATTTGTCTGAAGAATATTTTTTCAGGACGTAACCTAAAAGCCTACTATTAAATAAATCAGAATCTGATGTCATCTAACTAATCCTTTTAAAAATGCGTTTCAATCATTCTTTTTTCGACTTCAAACTCCCAACTTCCAATCTTCTTCCATTTTTATTACATTATTTTCTATTTACCATCCAAAAGTAGGTGGCTTTAGTGTAATTAATTAGTGGATGCTTATAAAATGAGATTTTCTATTTCTCATACCAGCATCACTTTCATCTATCTACAACCCTCATAATCACATAGAAAAAAAAAACTGTTAACTTAAAGTGAATAAAATAATAGAGGATGTGAAATGGATGATAATTGTATTTTCGGATAGAAGGGGATGATGACTATGCAAATGTAATTTTTTTGAGTAGGGAAATTGCGTTTGAAGAGGAATTTGATTTAGTAAATTAAGTGCTGCTGGTTTTCATGCTTAGTTTATGAATTAATGAGGAAGAAAAAGTGTTTGTAATTAGTTAGAAGCACTAATTTTCAATTTTATGTTATGATTTCAAAAATTTTTGAAAATTTAGAAACACAACCTCAAAGTTTTTAAAGCTTATCAAAATTTGTAGCAAGTAGTCTCAGAAAGAAGTTCAATTTTTTTATATTTATCCTTAACCTTTATTCATGATATAAACTCAAAATTTTATATATATATAACTTAAAAGTATTCATCCAATCGTGACATAACCTAAAAATATTAACCTTGATCTCAAAGTTCGTGCCCTGAATAATTAACTTTAGTTAGAATCCTCAAAACACATTTTTCATTTTGCTTAGTCAAAACCAAAAACCATCCCTCTTCTTTCTTAGTCAACCCCTAAACTATTTCAAATTTCCACAACTTTTCCTCTCTGGAATAAATAAATAAATTCTATTGCATGAAAATATGTATCATACAATAGTTTCGATGGATTATAAGTATGCGTAAGGTGTTAGTAGTTTTTACGATCCTTTGGAAACCGCACTAAAAATCAGCATAAAATTACTTCTAGTTCCTCCCCTTTCATCTAATTTTCAGCCCATCTAATAAATAAATGCAAAGAAAAAGAAGGAAAAAAATCACTTTTTTTGTATTTATTTGATTTTACTCAGACATAAATGAACAACATATAGGAATGGAAAATTGAGGAAAGGCAAAACCCCACCACGTAAATGAGCGACATAAAATCCGGAAGATGAGAAAAAAAAGGAAAAAGGAACTACTGCTTTATATGCAGAATAAATTTTCGTAATCGTAAACTTGGTAAATTCATTGTTGAAGCTTCCTTCCTTTCCCTTGTATTCATCTGTGCCTTTGCACAGCATCCACAAATAAACCAATAGAAAATCTAATTCAAGTCTGAAATGTTTGATTTCTTAAATCTTAAATCTGATTAGTCAGCAGAGAGGCATTTGATGTCTATGTAAATTTGAATTTCCTCAAACTTTCATGTTCCTTATCATCATCATTCTTCCGTTTTTATCGCACTCGATTACCAGCACAGCTGTTTTGGAGATAAAAAGAAACTTTTAGAGTGTTTTTTTTTTAACAAAAAAGGACAAAGTTTAAATGACTGCTGAATTTTAATTGAAAATTATGCAATGTTGACAATAATCTAGAAATTTTTATTATGCTATGAGGAGCAGCAGCAAGTTGTTTTTTGGATCGCTTTGAAGTCTCGAGGATGAAAATGGTTTGATGATTTTGCAGATTTTTATTATTGACTTTCTTCTTGCTTTTGAGATCCATGCTTTAATTTCCATTTCTGTTTTTCTGCACAATGAATTTTATGGATTGAAAATCTTTTTTTTGGCCTTTCTGGTTGAATATTTTTAGATTTAATGTTTAAAGTCGTTTGTGGAGGAAATTTTCAAGCAATTAAACTTACAATTGTGGACTTAGCAATTCTGGTTGACACTTTTTTCGAAATTAAAGACTATTGTCTGAAACATTTTTCTCTGACGTTGATTTTCAGCCCAAATCTAAATTTTTCTCTATAATTTAGCCAAAATCTAAAGAAAAATCAATTCCAGATATTTACCGATCCCATAATACACTCACATATCCAATTCATGAAATACTCTGGAGAAAAATATCAATTTTCAACATTGACATTCAATCTATGTAATTTTGCGGTTAGAGATGAAGGTTTTACTTTGATGATCAAAGCATGAAATTGACATTTGAAATTTGAATGTGCATCTGCACTCTGATTACGATTTGTATGCATGTTTGCATTTAAATGCAGTCAACGATGTTCTATTGACCACAGTATTTTTTGAATTGATGGAATTTCGAGGGGTTTCATGTACTAAAATACTAGTTTTTAACATTGCCACAAATTTTAATCGTCACAAAAAAAAAATCACATTTCATCAGAATTCAATCATATGTAAAATATTTGCATCTGTTTAATTAAATTTTATTCCCAACAATTCAATATATTTCAATCAATAATTAATGAATATTCAAAGAACACACAAATTCCCAATAATCATCACCATTAATTAATGTTCATGATAATTTTTAAATTAATTGAACACGTATAAAAAATTTTCTCCATTATGGTAAAAATAAAATTAATTTCATGTTGAATAAATATAATTAAAAATTCTGTAAGTGATTAAAAAATTATGCGAGAAAATTTTCCATTTGCATTACCCACGACTGTGTTGTTCTCATCTTCTCTCGTTTACTTTACCATGTCATTTAGGGAGATGCTTTTAATCTCCACCTTTATCTCTTGTTTCATTGTCAGCATGTTGAAATAACAGGGGAGAGGAAAGGATGGCATTGTTGAGTGTAAGTGAGAAAAGGATTGATGCACTTTACTCAAAAGTATACTTTATTTAGTATGCTATTTATATTGTGTCAAAGATGATTTTTGTGATGTATTAAGAATCGAGTATATCATATAGAAAGCATACTTCAAAACTTTACGTATTTTAGTATACTTTTCGGGAGCTATGCATCTTTAAGTATACTTAATAAAGTATACATTTTTGTATTAATGAAAAGTGTGTATGATAAAAAGTTTGCTTTTCTACGAATGAATAAAAACTTAGTTTAAAAATTATACATAATTTAGCATACTTAAAATGGTATACTTTATTTAGTATACTTAAAAAGTAAAGCTTTCTTTAAAAAAAAACTGAACAAATTTGAATAATAGAAGAAAAAATAAATTATAATGGAAGCAGCACCAAAAACTCATCATACTTAAACCTAATTCTTAAACCACTTCCCCTGCATCCATAAAATTATAACACAAAGTAAACGAAAAATCGTAAACTGTTTTTATGATTGCTCATTTTTATGTACAATGCCGTGTGCTTAAGAAAAAAGTGAAAAGGAATTCAAAATGCAAAGTCAATATTGTTTAATGGAAATTTTCATCTCCAAACGTTCTTTATTATTCACTAAAGCGACGCTCATTCAATTATATCGATTTTTTTCTTAACTGTGAAAATTGTTATGACGAAAGTATCTTTATAGAATACTAATTTTTAATGTTCATCCATAAGGAAAAAGAGACGTGGGATGTAGAATTGAAGTAGCACCAAAATCGTTTCTTTTTGTCTGACGCGGAGGAAATTGAAATTATATCTGATGACTTTCTTTTCGAGTGGAAATTTATTTTTCTATTCCATTTTGACAGAATTGAATGTTAATTATTTTTATTTTATTTCTATTTTCAGGTGAGTTGGCACGTTCAATATTTCATGTTGCTCGAAGACTACGTAGACAACCTTCAAGGCTAACAAGGACAGTTTGAATTCCGGAAGGAGATATTCAGAATAATTTGATTTTGAAATATTGTTTGTTTATGACACAATCGATGCTTTATTGTGTTTGGTAAAGTCTGTAAGGAATGATTTGAAATCGATATTATTTATTTTAAAGAAGTTTTTTAGAAATTTTAAACTAAAATGAAATGAAGTTAGCTTCAATTATACTTAAAGCTAACTTCAATTGACTTGAAGTTAGTTGCAAATGACATTTTTTGAAATAATATTTCTTTTCCCAAATTCAAAAAAAACTTTTATCTTAGAAAATCCTGTCACATCCCCAAACATCATTTAAAAATTCACCTCAATACCAAAACTTTTTATATCCGTAACTACTTATTCAAATTTTGATGGAAAAGAGAGAATCATTGAAAAATCAATATTTGAATACGAAGGATGAAAAATGGATAAGAATCAGGATGAGATTTTTTTGTTCTTTATTTTCCATTTATTTTTCCTTCTTTTCACATCTCATCTTTTCAATTTTCTCCTTAAGATGTATATATTTCACAGAATCATTTCTCCCGTCATGAAATGTTTATGTAAGGAAGAAAATCCTCAAAAAAATAAAATGTTGTTCATTGATTTATGTTGTAAAAAATGGTAAAATCAATTATTTTGATTCTCAGGTCCTTAAATTTTGGCTTTAATCCTTAATTTTAATCCAGATACTACTTCATATAGTTAAATTAACTAGTTTTCTAATTACCAACTAATTACCTAATATTTATAATTTTTCAACTCGAACCTAAGAAAAAGCTTAAAATTGTCATAAAATTTATTTGCAACACTAGGTTCAAATCCTATTATTATATTTTAAAAACTTTTATGTTTTTCAAGTATTTACACTTTTTTCTAAATTTTTGAACTCAATAACTTCAAAAAAAAAATATTTTCAAAAAAAAAATAACAAATTTAATCTCTCAAAATTCAAAACAATAATTTCCATCCAAACACAAAACAACACGACAACGTCACATGAGATTTCCTTCATTTATAAAATATTTGTTGCTGCACAACCACAATATCCATAGTTGAGAAAGCATGTGAGTATGTTCGTATGTCCTCATAAAGTATTCATCCTTCGTACAGCGTATTCATTTCACATCTCATAATACTTCTCTCTATTCCTCCTTTTTTTTGCGAGGATACGAGAAAGTCTCAAGTCTTTCACAATTTTTATCAGCAAAGAAAAAAAAAACTTTTCATAATTTTTTTTTTTGGTACTTGCTTACTTGGAGGGATAATGCAAGACACATAATAGAAGAAGTGAAGTTGGAGGGTGGGAAAGTTTTATTTTTTTGGTTATTGAATCTGATGGTGCAGTCAGCAGTGAATGAATCATAAGCATTGTAAATAAATAAGAATGGAAATTTTATTTTTTTTGGAAGTCGACTTAAAGGATGATGTGCTATTGTATGGTTAAGGATGGGGTGAAACTTACAGATTTTCATAGCTTTTTATGCAAACTTAAGCATTTTCTATTGAATATTCATTCACTTCTTTGAATTTGATTAAACTCAGGATCTCATCTCCCTTCTAGTTCTTCTAATAAAATAGTTAAACTTGTTCCTATCTCATCATTATTATTAAAATATTTCGTTTCATCAGCAGCTCAGAATCTCATCAAAACTAAATAATATGAACTATTATTTCAAAATTCTGCTGCTCCTCAATCCTTCAATATTTTCAACTCATAAAATTAAATTGAACGGAAGGAGCAGCTTTTTTAACTTTTCTTGTGCTTAACCCGAGGGATGTCTTTCTTGCTGGAGCCATACGCAGGCTGCAAAGAAAAAATTAATAGACCTTAGGTTCAAATCCTTATTTTCTTGCGCAAATTTTAAAAATGTTAAAAACCAAGCTTTTTACGAAAATAACTTAATGGCAATCTCCAAAATAATACCAAATATTCAGATCGGGATTTTTGTTTTCTCATTTCATCATGATCTCATAAACTCGATGAAAACTTTACGAGAACTTCTTTGTCTATTGATTTTTCATCGTCAACTGTAAGTGGAAAAGTTCGTATTCAACGAAGCATCAACTTCGTCATCATCATAAAACTTTTAGAAGGAGATGCCAATTAAAACTGATAATCAGCTTTCAGGGTTTAATTATTCATGATTAAAAGTTAAACATTCAAGGAAAGACAGTCATAAAAACTTTTTCTTACTTTTAAATTTTTAATAATTTTGATGATATTTTTTAAAAAAAGATAAAAGTCCAAAAATTGTCAAATTTAGCATCTTCCCGTCAAATTAAAATTAACTAAAATTTTGTTGCTTTTAACCCAGTCATAAATGTTCGTCAGCTGCACGCGGAATCATCTGAACCGCTACCACTTAATGTTGAATCGATTTGTACTGAACTGTCCAGGTATTTGTCAAAAATGTCTGCAAAAAAGATAAAGTTTAAAAGACTTAAAAAATAAAGCATTAAGTTTGAATACTCACGTTTAAATCCTCCGTTCACAACGTAAAATTTTAATTCATCCATGTAACTTTTCCACTCTGCACCCTCTGTATAATAATGCATTTTATATAATTCTGGATGTGTATCCTGCAGACAAAAGTTCGCGAATCTTTCAATCGTTTTGAGTAAATCTTCTTGATTTTTGTAAATTTTTGCTTTTATTAAAACTGTCAATTCATCACTCAAGATTTTAATGATTTGGTCTGAAAGCTGCGATAATTCAATCATGACTGGTAACAGAAGATTTGGAACAAGCTTTAAGGTGAAGTGATAATAGGCCAAAAAAAAAAAAATATTTTTAAAAAATTAAAAAAAAAAGTCAGAAAAAAATGTCGCGTTAATAAAACGATTTTAAAAAATTAAATGATTGCTAAGATTCTTAAAAATTTATTAAATTTATTAAATTTTATAAAAATCTAATTTTTAGCATTTTTAGCCAGAAAAAGAAATTAAATTGACACTTTTGTTTTACCGATTTAAAAAAAAAATCTTACAAAAAAAATAAAAATCAAATTTTTTGGTTCGAATCCTAAACCATGAAGATTGAAGAAATTTTTTTACTTCAATATTCTTTTTTGATCTAATTCAAAAATTTCTAAGTAACCCTGAAATTTAGAGTCCTATCCTATACCCACATATTATGACTACTGGGGGACCTCGATTTGAGTAATTGTTTGGTTCCGGAAAAAAATCTACTCAAATCGAATTTACTCAAATCGAAATGTATGGAAAATGACCGTTAAAAAAAGAAAATTTGAATTTTTGTATGGGAGCACTTTAGTTACTCAAATCGAAATTACTCAAATCGAAGTTACTCAAATCGAGGTCCCCCAGTACTAAAATTCACTTTTTTTTGCAAAATATACCAAAACACAACACAAAGCAAACAAAAATATGCCGAATGAGCATCCATAAAGCCTATGTTCCATCCAATAAATCATCTCCTCCTAGTCTATCCAGACTTTATGTCTTCCATTCTTCATTTTTGCCATGAATACCAATTAAGAATTCTCTTTCTACATCCAGCTATATCGTTGGCAATAAGTGACCGCATGGAGAAGAATTTTGTCTCAAAGGAAATTAAAACGCAACATGAACATTGTCGCTTTAAGTTTTCTGTCGTCCTTGAATAGCATCATCCATAAATATTTACAAAATCAATATTGGATTCACAGTCAGACGTGTCTAAAATAAACACAAATTTGAACCAACAACAGACATTCGAATTGGGATGCAGGAAATGAAATTTCAATGCTATGTCTGAGGGTATATTTGCTGCTGCATTGTGGGATGGAAGCTTTTCTGCATCAGATGTATTTTATGCAATAACATGAAATTTATTTACCGTTAATAATGTTGATGCATAGAGGAACTTTGTTCATCTTTCGTTTCCTTCTTTTAATGTTGAGACAAAAGAGATTTTTTTTATTTGGGTTGTGGATGTGAGGATGCTTGTAGATTGTGGCGCATTTTTATTAAAAAAATTTCAAAATTTGAATTTTAAACGGTTTTCTAATATTTGAAAATTCAATTCAAATTTTAAAAATCCGTTATGAAATCAATTTTTTGAACGTTAATTTTCAGTTTAAATTGGAAAATTAATTTTTTTAGTTATGATAGATTCATGCTAACCAGCAAAACGCACCAAAAACCACAATTCTTCCTGTTAAAAAAATAAAATTCATGAGTTTCCTTTTCTAAAATAATAAAAAAAAAATTTCTTCTTTCCTTTCCTGGTGGCTTTGTGTGCATCAACCGATGGTGCATTTTCACATAATTTCCGTTTATCCTTGCATATACACCAACAATGCACATTCGTGACAAATTATTGTTGCAACTTTCCAGTTATAAAAGTTTTATTTTTCATATAAAAAAAAAATTTCATGTCCTCTTTATGTGGGAACTTTTTAACCAGTGCAAATGCTGTTGATGTCTCGGAAGGAATTTTTTTTTTTTTTTATTAAAATGGAATTTTTCGTTTTGCTTTCTAAAACTTGTCAGATTGCTTTTATCGCCTCTTCTATCTTTGTCTTGTGATTCTTTTTCACAAAAAGTTTTTTTTTCTATGCAAAAATATATTTTTCTGGTTTGAAAAAAAAATATAACAAAGTTTTGAGCTCTTCCTTTTTTGTGGCTCAAAAAATATTTCTGATGAAAATTTTCCGGATGAAAAATGTTAATTTTCACTTCCGTTTTAATTGCCAAAGTTTGATCATTCACAAGACTATTTATAAAGCAACATGGCTGGAACGGGATCCATTAAATTTTATCAGCATTTGATTGAGTTCGTTAAGGAATTGATGAACAAAGTTTGAATTTGTAAAGTTTTTGAACTCTTGGAGAATTTCATCGCTATAGATTTGAATTTTCTCAAAATATGAGCTAAATATCTTTATTTTGGATTTTGCGAGTTATCAAGAAAAGCATCATATACAAATTTAATGTAAGACTAATAAATTGCAGGTTCAATTCCTTCTAATTAAGTTATATTCAAAATATCGGAAAAAATGAACTTTATGAATACTTTTTTTATCAATTTTGCACCAAAAAACTCTACAGCGTTCTTGTTATTAAAATCGTTTTTTTTTTTTTGCTCATAAAAAATTATGGAACCTAAATGTGCTCCTTGTAATTTTGCAACCCCTCAAATATCATTTCTAGATGTAATTTTCATTACTAAGTGTATCTAGTATGTAAAATGTCAAAGATGTTTCTATTTTTGACAATTTCTGATTACGACTTTGTAAAGGACAAAACAAATGTTTTCTTAGGAAAAAAGAGGTTACTTATGACAAGTTTTCTCTGAGGAGTTAAATTTTGTCTTCTTGTTACGTGTTTGACATTTTATTCTTGGAAGATGTGTGTGACTTTTGGTGAAGGAAATAAGTAGAAGAGAGATTTTTTGTGAAAATTAATTTATCTTGACTTAAAATGTTGTTTTTAAAAACTCTTGAAATAAATTTTAAATTTTTTTATATTTTTTTTTCAATCTCTTTAATAAGTTTAAGCCTTTTTCGCTTCATTGAAATGGTGCCTTATATCCCCGTCACAAGATCGGATAATCGAGATGAAATCTGGCACCAAGCTGGAGTGAGGCCAGCACTAAGCTGGAATACAATTTAAGCCAGAGTGGTGCTGGCCTCACTCCGGTTTGGTGCCGGATTTCATCTCGATTATCCGATGTGTGCCTTTCAAGATCTTCAGCATCCTCAATATAAATCATTAAAAAAAATCATTTAAATTTCTATCCACGAAAAACCCAGGGGTTGACACGTTCATCCAGAAAAAAAAGGATTTTTCATCCGATTTCATCTTTTTCATCCGAAACAATAGAAAATTTCATCCGGAACAATAGGATTTTTCATCCGGATGAAATCGTGTCAACCCCTGGCGAAAAACCTTACCACAATCATGAAAGTAAAATATTTTCATAATTAATCAGAGGCAAAGGAAGTTCTAAAAATTCATATTAAACTCTAAATTTTATGACCATAAAAATTCCCATTTCATTCAAAAAGCAGTAAACTTTTCATTTTATTAAAAAAAATTCTTCCTTGTTAAAAATTTTCCGCTCTATTCAACCGCATTCTTGTCCAACATAAAAATTATAATGGCAAGCTATTCCAGCTTTTATGAGGGAATAAAATAGTAAATGAATAATTATCTTCCTCACTTTACAAACAGCATCACTAGCGTTGGTCGTGTTTAACTTCATTAATTATTATCTTTTATCACATCGTTGAATCTATGAAGCTTTTTATTTTTTTTTTTTATATTCTGCCAGGTATTCTGCTGATTTGTTAATCAATATAACTAAACCCCAACAGACAAAGAGCGTGCTCAGAGGGAGAGTTTAGTCTAATTGATTGTTAATCTAATACTTTTTAAATAAGAACTACTTCTGCATGGGACATAGATCATGTTGTTTCCAAAAATTAAAAAAAAATACTTAAAAAGAATTATTTAAAAAAAAGTGAAAAACATGGATAATACTGACATAAAAAATTTCAATTAAAACTTTTAATGGGATTTGAACCCAGGACTTCAGCATTTAAACTCAATATCTTTTTATTTTTAAAATCATAGTGTACAATTTATTCCGCAAATTTCTGTTTACTTCAAACTAAATTAAACCCCATAAATAATCTGTTATTTAAATTTGGTTTCGTCAAATTATTCGTCAAACGATTCATGAAAAATATGAAAAAAATGAATAGAAAATTAACAAAAACACATAAGAGAAGCACAGATTCGAATGAAAAATGAGCATCAGCGAGTAACAATAACATTTTTTCATAATGATAAAGAAAAATCATAAATCGTGCATTAGAATTGTTTAAAAGTGACGTCATTCTAAAAAATCATTAATTATGTTTCCTCAACGACATTTTAAGAATTTTGTCTGGCATAGTTTCGAACGTTTGATCCACAATATTAAATTCCTTAAAATTGTAGACAAAATCACTAAACAGTCCCCCATCAGCTTGAACTACTTTTTTTTTCATTTCACAGCTCTTTTTCCCTCACAACTCGAGAAGCATTACAGGAAGGATGTAGCATTGGAAAATTGACATTGTAAATGAGATTCTTTGTTTGTTGCTCTTTTCTATGGCATCAGTAATTTATGAATCATGACACTTTCAGGATTCTCGCTTTATGAATGTTGTTAAAAGACTTTTGTTTATTGTGTATAAAGTAACTTTTTATCATGAATATGAAATGAAAATGTGCATTGAGATTGAATGAGAATTAAAACTGTCGACACTAATGGATTTGTGATAAATGAGAATTTTTTATCGAGATTTGTGGATGTGTAAAAAAAAGCTTTAAATGCTGATGAACTTTGTATTTTAACAATTTTATTAAATTTTATACAGAAATTTATTGAAATTGAAATTTTTGAGAAAAAAATAAAAAGTTTTGAAAATTTGTATGAAATTTTTTTTTATACTTCACAAGACACAATGAATATTACTCTTGTGAAGTATAAAAATTTCATTCAAAATCATTCCTTTCCGAAAAAAAAAATCAAAAAATCATCGAAATTTTCCACTTCACATGTTCAATCCTTTTTCATGTCCCCAACAGCCTATTACTTCACATATGAAGAAAATATGACTTGAGATTTTCAGCTAATGTGTTGGAATGGAAACTTCAAGGTCATGAATTTTATATGATAAGTCATAAAAGCATTTTTCCATGACAAATTTTTCTACTGAGAATTTCCTTCAACCCTCATAAAATAAGGCATTACTCTAAATGGACACGATGGGTATGATACATAAAAGAATGAAAATGATGACAAAATTTTGCAAAATAAGGCACAAAAAAATATTTTTTTATTGCTCAACAACAACAAAAATGTCAATTTCTATTTTCGAGATTTTCATCATGTCCGAAAAAATATATTTTTGAGGAACTTCCGCATGACGTGATGCCAGCAAAAAAATAAAAAGTTTGATGCAAACTGATAAGGTCAATGTTATCAATGAACATCAATGAATGATCCTTACGTGCCTTGATGTATTGATTATCTTCAAATTAGATTTATTGGACTCGATGCCTAATACATTACGTACATGAGAAAATAAGAAGCACAGAAAAAAAAAGTTTCTTGAGGAACTGACACACAACATTAATCGCATTGAATTACATTTCGAATTTTTGTATGAAATATTAATGAAGTATTTCTTGTGAATGTTTTGGTGCTGTGTGGGTTGATCTGGATGATTTAGATTCCAAAAATAAATATTAGAATCTAATTATGTGAGAATTAAGGATTTGAACTAACACGAAAAAATAAAATAACAAAATGATATTCAACATGGAAACTTTTAAAATAATTCATATTTTTAAGGATTCGAACCTTTACATTTTATTAATTTATTTTAAATATTTCAAAACATTAAGTACAAAAATTATTGCAAATTCTTCAACACCTTCCAAAACCCTCCACTCATCCACCATAAAGCACATATTTAATAAACCACGCAAAAGCACATCGCACATACATCCCCAAGCCATAGCAAGAAGAACTTCATGATAAATTAAAATCCTAACAAAACACAGCACAACCATTTATCTTCCAAGTCCATCGAGACTTCACGAATGCAATGAGGAAATTATTTTCACATCTAAAAGTTCTTCTGAACCTCAATGTCGCCTGACGCAGAAAAAAAAATATTATAACAAAAACATTTAGCAAACGAAAGAGAAATAGCGATAGAGGATGAATAAAAAATGAAAGAAAAATCAATAATGTATTGTGAACATGACACATTCAATGTTATTGGGCTTCCTGATCGATGAGAAATGCACACAAAAAGTGAAATATAGGAAATGTGATTATTATTGTTATCCAAAAAACATATTAAGCTGTTTTTTTTATTTAATTTTATTTTATTTGAAAAACTTAAAAAATGAAATTTTGATTTGTTTAGGAAGTTTAGAATTTTTGACACTTTTAAAACAAAATTTTTAACTTAAACTTTCAACTTAAATTTTTAAAATAAAAAAAAAAATATCAAATAAATAGCTATTAAAAAATCAAAATTTTGATTCTGGATTCAGTCAAAAAATGTATCGATTTTTTTAAACAAAAATAAATAAACCTGATTTTCCAACTTATTCAAGCGTCTCACGCAAAGAACTTGTGTAAAAAAAATTTATATATATGTGGGTTAACGAAAGGCAATTGAATGAACTTGCAACAATGAATCGACGTTTCATTTTACATAATCAATAAAAATGCTATTTTATTCAATTTTCATGTCATGAATTCATTACGACGATGAGTTTATGAAAGAAAATTCATTGAAATTTGCGGTTTTTATATTCAATTGAAATTAGAAAAGAATTTTTTTTCGCTCGAATTACATTAATTGAATGAGTGATGGAAATGAATTTGATTGAATAATTTTATTTTATGATAAAATGAGGAAATTAAATAAATTTTAGTATTTTTAAGCTTTCATGAAAATAGAAAATTTTCAAATCCACAAATGGATGCAAAAATAATCCAAAACAAATAATTTATTCAATAAAAATTTCAAAGCTTTAAGGGATTTAAAAGTGCATTTACTGGGTGTTAAGCTACAGCAAAGCGTGCAGCACAGACAAATAAAAACCAAGAACATTACTTTATTATTCATTTTTATGTGAATTTCTTCTTAATACCGCCCTCCTTTGCTGCATGAAAATTTAATTATATTTGTTGTTTTTTTCGTGTGCTGGCTGCCACGACAACGACTATTAAGACTTTCTTATTCCTTCGGCATTCACCTAGTTGAATCCTTAATAACATCATTTTGATGATTCAACAAACCCACAAAACTATTAAATAAAAGCATTAGGGAAATGATGAGACTGGAAATTTTATGACTGACGATCGTATACGCCTTGATTAATTGCCTGTATGTGATTATTCGTGCGTATAAAAAAATCACTGACACACATGATCGTAATCATCTCATAAAGATCAGATTAATTTGCTTTAATTGATGTTTCTTTACAAATTAAAGATGGGAGATTAGAGTCATGATTAATTAGTGGATATAGATGAGAGTTTTGTTGGAATTAATCTTGGTTATTAAGAAGTAGTTCAAGAGTAATTTTAAAGTTGTTGTTTAGAGCGCATTTTTTAAAACTGAAAAATATTGTCTGATTTTTTGGTGCTAATATTTTGAATTAATTGTGTGAAATTGTCAATTTTAGGCTTTATTCATAAATTTTCAATAATATCCAAAATCACAATCTATACCCAAATAATCTAAAATTCAATACTAACTTAACTCTGCAAAAAAATTAATCGACATTAAAAACAACCAATCTGATATAAAAACTTCCACATTCTCTTCCACAAAACCGTCTGAAAAAAACTGAAATATAATCCATGTCATCACTACAATTATTTTAGCTTAGTAAGTCATAAAACAATTAGACCGAAAACTCTTACTTTTTTACAGTGCAGACAACAAAAAGAAGTATTTCTTTCTTTTCATATAAACTTGCATAACATGCTGCTTCTTATTAGCTTTGTTCATCGTAAAAGTTGTATTTAATTATAATTTGAACATTTTTGCACCACATGTTTTTTGACGAATGAGGAAAAAATATTATTTTGAAATTTTTGCATAGTTTAAAGTTATTGATACTTTACTTCATGTTCTGACTTTAATATTGTTAAATGGAATCAAATTATACAGCAAATTGGAATTTAGATTTTACAAAAATCTAATTATCTCGTAGAAAAGATCCATAAAATTGTGAATTTGATTAAATTTATATTAATCTCTTCGGTTCAAATCCTAGAATATAATTGCGAAATTTAGTCATAATTATTCTGTTATTTTTTTTTTTAATTTAATAAATGATTTTTTAAAGCTCTACTTTTAAAAAGCTTTCATAAATAAAATTTTTTTGTAGGAATTTAATTTTATTCTTACTATCAAACATTCATAAATTTCTCAATCAATTATCTCTCCTTGACTATAAATATTCACACGTGTAATCCATGATTTCATGTAGATATGACACACATTTGCTGTCTAACGATAATTTATGTGAAAGAAAAGTTTTTTTTAAAAAAAATTGACGTTTCACTTTTGTCCAATTTCATCTCATTCAAAAAAAATAATTTCATTTTTCGTGAGACAATTGCAAAAAAAGCTTTTAATAAAATTCACAATTTAGCTATAAATTTAATTCATTTATTATTGTTAATTGATTGGCAATAATTTTCACTTTTAATCACATCGCAATGTTTATTGCAGTCTTCCGCTAATTAATTGACATATATGTGCTACGAGACCGCTTTGGATAGTGATTACATGATGCTCGATTTTTTTTATGGTCAATATATTGAAAGTAAGCAATGATGCAGACCACACTTGTGCGATTATACATCCATGGAATGTAATAAATTTCTGCAGTGGTTAACAAATCAAACTAATCGACGTAATTTATGTGAAATATTTCAAAAAAGTTACAAAAAGAATTTTCATAAATGGAAAAAAAGGAACCGACAATTACGCGGCAAAACGGGATCAACATAATGGCATCCATAAAGTAATTTTTCCAGCATTCTGGTTACTGTCAAGTACGTAACAAAAGATAAATCTTTAAGCAAGTCGACAATTTATTGCTGACAATTTCCTGTCGTGTGCGTGCTCTACAGTCGTATTGTCGCAAAAAAGGGACCTTGTTCATTGTCACGAGTCAAAGATAAATATTTATTGTCTTGTGGTTTGAGTTGAACGTTTTTGTGTCTTTTGTGAATATTTTGATGGCACGAGAATGATGAGCTTGGATTAGTGAAAAAAGGGCTTGTCGATAGTGCCCAGAGGTGGATACGATTTCATCTTTTCTCCTTTTTTCATCTTTCCATATAAAAATTTCATCCCATTTCATCTTAACAATTGGACGAAGAAATTTTTCTTCAAGATTAAATCGTGTCCAACCCTGGGATGGTGCTGAGTTTTATAATTTGGAAGTGATTGTCTAAAGACAAAAAAAAAAATACTTTTTAAAATTGAAATAAAAATATTGTTTAATTGTTACTTATTTTAGCCACATATTTACATGAAGTAAAATTTTTAATAGAAAAAAATTATTGAATGCCAAAGGTTCAAATCCTAAATATAAAGAAAAATTATCTTGTTGCTTTGACCCCCCAGTTCATAGTTTTTGATTACGAAAGTTTTATTTTCAATATTTAGCTTGGCACTTTCTAGTAATAAGCCAATTTTTATTACCTAATTTTTTTATCTTGTCACTGACACCTTTGATTCATTCAAAAAATAATTTCACCAAAAAACAATTTCCACAAAAGAATAAATTCAATTAATTATTTTACCCACATTTAACTCTACATGAATCAAGGTCAAAGAAAGCCACACACGTTTTAACAATTAAAAAAACTTTAACAAAAAAAAGTAGCAGCAAAAAATTTCACGTATATTTTTTCATAAATAGAATTCAACAGTGAGTCAAAAGCATTAACAATTTTTGAAAAGATTAGAGCGTAAAAGAAAAACCTTTTTTTGAAATTCTCTAATTAATCAAATTATGATTAATTTCAATAGACCTCATTTTAGCCTCCGACCACAAAGTGATTAAATTCATTCATTGAATTCGAAAAAAAATTGCGCAATCGTCAAAAAACGAGAGTTTTTTATGTTGATCGATTGGTCGATAAACAAGAAATTTGCAACAAAAAAGAAGTCTACATTCATTCTCATATGTAGGTTAATGTGCTTATGAATAGTTTTTTATGATAAATTTTCATGAGTTAGTCTGATGGAGCGAGTAAGTAAGATAATTAGTGGATTAGATTTTTGGTTTTGTTGATGGGAAAATTAGGTGATTTTCTATGAAGTTTGAGGTTAGAAATTTTATTTTTTCAACAAAGTATTTTTTAAGCCCGAGGAGCACATGGTTTATTGCAAATTCAACATTGAACAGACGTTCTTGATTTTCTGTGTCAATTTGCAACCCCCTCCCTCAACCTTTTCGGACATTAAATTTACTAGGTTTTCTATTCAATCAAGTGTAAAATTAATTTTCCCGCCAAAAAGCACATCAAGAAAAACTTTCCATGTGGGCAGCAGAATGTGAGAAAATTTTCCAGTTTACGATTCTTTCTTTCAATCATCTATCAGAAGAGAAAAAAAACACCTAATTATCAATTATGTGCGGTATTTTTGGCACATAACAAGCTGACCTGAAGCTAAGCATTTCATTTCCTCTTCCATCTTTCACAGAACAGAAACAAAGCAAATAACGAGGGCTGTAAGCATCTAATTGAAATTCAGCTCATTTCTTCCAGCACTTAATTAGCTGTCTATTCAGCTTCGCCACCACAGCTATACAAACTTAAAGGAAACTGCATTAAATAAGAAGAGACAATGAAAATCTGTTATTACTTTATAGGAAGACAGCACACAATGGCAAACAATGACGATGATGATGATGATGATGATGATGACAAAAATTGTTAAATATAAAAAAAGACACAACAACAATCCTGTTGTGTGACTAGTTCTTCTTCATTCTTACAAAACAAATTTCCAAGACATTTGCTCTGACAAATTGTGAGGAAGAAGAAGGAATTTTACTTCTTTATTCTATAGAATATATAAATAACAAAAAAAGAGAAAAGAATAGCTGTGGAGGATGGAAGCAGATACACTGGCGCCGATAGACACATCTCCATTATCTATAGACTCAATGTCATTGCTTGGTATTTTTCTTATTCTAACGAGATCATAACTGTCTAATGTTTTACTGCTTGGTATTGAATTGATGATAAAATGGCAAATGAAAAATAGATTTTTTATGGATTGATGGAATTTGGGATGGGGTTTGGGGTTATGTAAGGTTCTCAAGATTTAAATTTACTCAAATAATCCTTAATTTTATTTCAAATCCTTAAAAAAATTAATCATTTACATAAAAATCTTCACACAGCACCCTCAAAACTGTGAATCCTTCATCCACTCTTTAAGCTCCTTAGCCTTAACATTTTTATCAAACTCACTTTTATCAGCAATCGCCACAACTTTTCTAAATGTCGTCTTTTGCATCATCTTGACAAACTTTTTTAATCTTTTAACACGATCACAATTAATAATCAGCGGAACACTCGGATGAATGGTGTCAATTTTATACATGACTTGCTCGAAATTGCCATAATATGAAAATGAGCTTGCGACATAAATTGCGATTGTTTTGGACTTTCTGAGCTTGTAATACAACTTTTGAAGAATTAATTTTGGATTTTCTGATGTAATCACTTTTAATCTCTGCTGGCTGTCTTCATCAAGATATTCTTGGATTTCTGTGATTTCTGGCAGTTCCACTTCTTCTTCCTGCTCTTCTTCTTCTGATTTTGAATCCTTTTTGCCATCGATTTTATTTTCATCTTCTTCCTCAGCATTATCATCATCGTCTGTTTCTGTTTCTTCTTCTTTGGTATTTTCCACATCGTAGCTTTCAATTTCCGCGACGAGATCAAGCCAGCTGTTTAGTTCCCTCACCTTTTCACGTGTATGCATTGTTGGTATGAATTCTCGCATGTCAGCTAGAACATATTGGTCATAGAACTTGAAAAGATCTTTGAATGTTTTCTTAACTATTTCTAGGTGTGTTTGATTGTCTCTGTAAGTGAATAGGATGTCAGGAACTCGAGCTATCAGTTCACCGTAATTACTTTCGTGTTCTTCATCCTTATATGCTGTGTCAATGAGTTTGTCTTCTTCTTTTATGTCCTCATATTTATTGTAAATTTTTTTGATAATGCTTTTTCTTGCATAGTCTTTTTCGTCGTATGGATTAATGTTGTTCTGGTAAATCTGATGCATTGTGTAGTGCATCAACTCATGAGAAATTGTACCCAACGCATAGTTCTTCTTATCAACATCCTTACTCAACAAATCCTTAGCAGCAATGATGACAAAATCATAATAATTATAAGCAGCACCATAAGCCTCATTAATGTACGGATCAAACTCAACAAGATCTGAATTTGTAAAGTCAAAATTAATTTGCAGCTCATTAGATGCTGCCGCAATCTCCAAAATCTCTTGTGCCGTAGATTTAATCTTTTCATAAGCACGTCTAATTGTTAACTTTATTTCCTTCTCGTCATGGACATGATGATCGTACGTAAATGATGACTTTTGCATGATTTTCGTGATTAAATCAACTTCGATTGCTGGCGTTAAAAACTTCCTATTGAATTGACGCAGTTGCTTCCTCTTGTTGTCTTTGTACTTGTTTTTAACTTTTGAATATTCTGCAACTTCCTTAAAATTACTGAAGCTCATTCCTTGAGATTTTAAGTATGAAAATATTTCCATTTGATTGCTGTCAAAAGCAGCTTTTAAGGCACTTTTGTTGTCTATATTCCTGCCAAATGGCAAGTGTGGATTACTAGTTAAAAATAATTTTACTTTCCTAAAGTTTCCTTTTTGGATGTGACGATGAAAACTTTCAAGTTCATGGATATAGTTTTCCAAGCTTTTAACATACTTATTCCTACTAATTCCATAACTCAATTCATTTTCACGATCATGAATGAAGTTTGTAGGAAATGGAAGGTCAGATCGAATTAGGAACTCGAAAACTTGATATTCTTCTTCCTTCCATGCTAGTCCAGCTAATCCATCCATATCTAAACGAACTTCAGTATCTTCCAAAAAATCTTTGATAGAATAATTTTTCTTGTTGATTGATGCTGCATTAATTGACGTGTCTCTAATAAGATCTATATAATAGCTGAAGAATAGCTCATAGACATCTTTATAGGAACTGTCAAAATTGAAATCAAATGGAAAATTTAGTAAAGCTCTAAAGCAGTCAATATCGCAGCTTAATTCTTCAATTTCATCATCGTGAATCTTTAAGTACCAAGTGAATCTATAATCAACCAACTGTGCAAAATTGATGCATAATGCGCAGCCATTTGTCATTGCATCTTTCAAAATATCTGAACGACCTTGAGAAAACTCCGACGAGTCAACATCATAGTCATAGGAAACGACTTTATCGATGAAATTTTTCGCATATTCCAATGTCTTGTTAGTCTTCGTTCTCGTCTTACTTTTGTCGATGACGTAAATGTTCTCACTTCTCTCAGTTTTGCTATAAAAGTTCAAAATAATCGGTCGCGTTGCTTCTTCTTCCAAAATGTCTATCAGTCTCGTTTCAAAGTTTCTATCTGTCACATTGCTTCTTATCACTACAACAAAACAATTCGGTGAGTCATTCAGAATATTTGGCAATTTTAATGTGAGCACGTTCAATGAATTATCGCAAGACTGTAAGTCGACGAGATGGAATGTCTTTTTGTTTTTACTGGAAAATTTTATGTCATTTGATGAACAGTAAGCAGAAGTCTTCTTTGATTCCTTAATATGACCAATAAGTTTGATAAATGATGGTAGATTTGTGGATGATGATGACTGATTAGGGTATGTGAATAGCTAGAAATAAAAATGAATGTTTTGTGGATTAGATTTGTTTATAAAAGTAATTTATTTTGATGATTTTAGAATTCTTAATCAAAAATTATCATAACCTTAAGAAAATTCAAGTATATATAATATGATAAATCCGCCTATTTTTATTTGTTTACACTCATAACTAATACCTATCAGTAACTATGACTCAATCATGATCAATTAAAACTCGAAATTAATTAATTACAAATTTAATGTCATCTGTTCATTATTACAATTAAATATTTGAGGTCATCACATCATTATTGCGTGCAATTTAAGATTATTTCACTCTTTTGTAATGTAAATATATGAAACTTCCGCGTTATCATATTTCTGCTTTGTCTCCGCATCTGGCTCAGTTGTTTTTGTTATAATTAAAATGACTTAATCTTTATGAAAATGTAAACAAGTCTAGTAACAAATGAAATGCAAATTAGGAGATGACAAAGCATCAATACTGAGTCATTGAGGTATATTTTTTGCGGTAGTGGAAATGTGGATTTAGATATTGAGGATGAATAATTAAGAGTTTAATGTAAATTCAATCCAAATTAGCAAATTCGAGCTATTCTTTTCATTAGGCACTAAGTTTATTTCAAACTTTGAAAATTCCGCTAAAATCACAATTCGGTACTTTTAAAATTTTCATAACATTCATGCACAGTCTACTTCAATATCCACTTAACTAACTACAACTTAATACAAAAGTATAAAAAATAACTCCTTACAATTATTAAAACTTGAATCACAAAGAACTGTCTCCACATCTTGTTTAATCAACTTTCAGAGAGTATATGAACGGAATGGAAGAAAAATTGAGTATTTTATTATTTATGCTATAAATTGATAATGAAAATGACGTGAGAATATGGCACTTTTATTTATTTATATGATTTAATAACAAGAATGAGTCAGTCCGAGTAATTTTTTTGAATTCTCAGTAAATGTAGAATGAAACTTAATTTTTTGATTAATAAATTAGGTTTGCTAAGGAAGTGCATTTTTTGTGAAATTTAAATTTATTTAAAACATCAGATACCAAGTTTTAATCATTCTCCTCCATCAGCATTCGAATTCCTCTCAAATTCACTCTTATTAGCAATTGCCAAAACCTTTCTGAACGTTGTCTTTTTAAGTATTTTAACAAATTTCTTGAGCTTCTTGACTTGATCTTGAAAAAGAGCTTACGACATAAATTGCGATTGTTTTGGACTTTCTGAGCTTGTAATAAAATTATTCTTTAAAAATCATCACAAATTTTTTGATTTGCTCTCATCATGGCACACTTTCTCACTTTCCAATTTCCATATAAAATTTTTTTGAAAACAAAAATTTTTGTTGGCAGTCAAATTTTAATCTAAGTTAGTGAATTTTTGACCTTGCATTGCGACTCCTTTGGAAAATAATTCATCCTAAATTAAGCATTATGAGCATGAACAAGATGTACTACATTGTGTAGTCATTATTCAAAAATATAATATAATCGATTGTACAAACTTGAATTATATGTGTTCTTTAGCAAATAGTCATTAAAGCATAAATTCAGACTTCTATTTGTATTTACTAAATATTCAGATTTTATCATCTCTAAAACTCAATTGTTCATATTTTCAGGCTATAATAAATGCACACAAAATTTTCTAGTTCAATAGACACAAAATTATTATCTCGATGATAATTTTCACTCAATTTTTTAGTCTGTTGGCTTTGAAGCAGCTTCGAGCATTATAATTGTTAAAAAGTTGTTCCTATTTAAACTGAAAATTTAACTTTATTTTCATTTCATTTCATTTGCAGGATAATCACTCATCACGTATACCAATGAGAGGTTTTTCCTCACGAATTCCAATGCCTGGCACATCAGCCACACCATCATCCACACAATCAATAAAAATGACAACGCCATCGAACGACAGCAATCAAATAAAGACAAAACTTGCACGACCAACAGATATAGGTGGTCCATTGTCCAGTTTTGTACGACCGACAGCAGTTACGCAAAAAATAACACAAATTACAAAATCGAGCTTATCAAATCTCACGTCGAGGATAATGACGAGGCAATTTTCGACGAGTAATAATCACATTCAAAAAATTGAATCTAGTCAAAGTAATAATAAAGAGAATAAGGAAGTACACGAAATTCACGACGACGATCAAATGTTGATCGATGAAACAATAGATTTAGTTGGAAGTGACGATAATATGCATCGATATGCGAGTAAGGAGAGCATACCATCAACACACCCGCCAACTTTTGATCTTTGTCGACGCGATGGAACTTTTATAAAGTCACCAACTCGTGGACTTAATGCAACACCATCAATTGGTTCTGTTAATTCTCTGCCTGATGCTAAGGATAAACCCAGCAATACACAACGTGCCGTATCAAAAAGTCGTGATAGTTTAAATTCAATCATAAGTAATCAAACGAGAATTGCTCGACTACGAAAAAGTGGCAATGACTTGCTGGGATCATCATTGTCACTTACAAAGTCACCGATATGGGGATCTGAGGATATACTTAATGTTTCCCCAATGGACAATGAGAATGTCAGCTTTGTAAATAGTCAATTGGCATGCGGACCATTTTTCAATCATCACCTTCCCACCGATGCTTCAGCACGTATTTTATGTCTCAATGATGAGACAACAACACAGACAGCTATGGATGTTGATGAATGTGATGCACAGGGATCGACTGTCATCATGAGAATAAATGAGGCACGAGTTGATGCCCAAAAGCGATTTTCTTTTGGTTTAGACATTACTGAATGTACGCTTGATTGCTCGATTGAACTCTGTGACACATCCATGTCATCAACAATGCAGAAGGCATCACCGACTGACAAGCAGGGATCATTTGATGTCGATGAGAGTCTTGGCATTTTGACACCAGATCAGATGAAGGAATTTTTAGACTCGACAAATACAAATCACACAAATAACTTGGAACTTCCTCTTATTCCTGGCCATAAGTTGAGTCATCAATGTCGAATTGATCAAACACCATCGCCAGAGGAACTTCCACTCGATCCAGTTGGTGTAAAAATGGAGGAAGTGATTCAGCAACCTGTACAAAATCATCAAGTTGCATCCACAACAACATCAATGCATCAGGAAGTTTCACAAGCTGAAAGTGATCCAAAAACGGAAATGACAAAGTCAGTGACATCAAAAGTATCTGCAAGCATAATCACAAGCATAACAAGCATCACATCCCTAGACACTGGATATATTGGTGACGGCGAAATGTCACGACCAGCAAGTCGAGGTGCTGTTGATCAATCGCCTTCAAAAGTGCCACGAAATGCACCTGCACCAATGAATAATAATTGGAATCAAGCACAACCAGCAGCTGCACCTGTTCACAGACAGCGACAAGATCCAATGACTGATTCCGACTTTTTCACTGAAAGTGATGCTGATGATATTTTCCATCAACGTGAGAATCAACGACGTGCACAAGTCATTGACGGTCATCTTTATGGACCAATGTTGCAAGGTGCAAATGTCATTTTCCAACAACAACCACAACAAAATGAAAGTGACTCGTGTATGGAATCAAGCGGTGTCTTTACAGACGTAGAAAATCGCGGAGATGATGACTTACTCAATCGTATCGCTGAGAATCGAGAGAATTTTCATCATCAACAGCAACAACAACAACTTGCTAATGACATGTCACCCGACTTATCATCTGACACAATTACAAGTAATGGAACTGCTTATAGTCAAAAGAAACTCAATGTGACAACAACAACGACTACACCATCACCAACACAACATATTGATCGTCCAAGAGAGTTTATAACTGAAACATCATCATCATTATGTAGTGCTATGGACGAACGTGCCGTAAGTGCCGAGACAATAAATCTTATCAATGATACATCATCATTCGGCTCAACGAAGTCATGTTGCATGACAAACGATGATTGTGACAAGCAAATGATCATAAGTGACGGTAGTAGTGGAAAGAAAGTTACGGCAAGTGCGAGTAAAAAATTGAGCGGAACAAATCGAAAGACATTTAAGAATGAGGCAAATTTTGGTTTAAAGAAGCACGAAATGTCGTCGCGTGGTGCCGGTATTAAGATGAATAGTAATCATAATAATGACAAGACAGTGACAAAAAAGTGTATGAATGGCAAATGGGAGCCAGTTATGAATAAAATTGCTGAAAATAAGAATAGCAAAAAGAAATTTGATAATGTGAAATCGAAAGTGACTAGCGGTGTTGTTAAGCGCACGACATCAAATATTAAGACACCGCCATCAGATGATCATAGTATTGTGTCAACAGAATCTACTGGTGCTATTGCTAAACGAAATAGTTGTGCTACTTATAAAAATAATGGCAGTAATAATAGTAGTGTAAAGGAATCGCCAACTGGAAGTAAACGGTGAGTGTAATTTTTTTTGAGATGTCAAAATATTTTTTATGGGATTGTATTTGGCAATTACGTGACTAGGTTTGCTGATGAAGTGGAATTTTAATGTAGGTTAATAAGTGGATTGGCTTTGTCTCAATTGAGTTAGGTTTAAAATGGTTTAATATAATTAAGAATCGAACTCAATCTTCTTTTTAAAATTTATTCGTCTTAAATAGTTTAATTACTGAAGTTTTCAGTTAAAATAAATCTGATTTAATACTCAGCATTTAATCATCAAATAATTCCATAAAATCTGCCCTAAATATTCAAAACTAAGTCACATAAAAATCTCCCAAAATTCGCATCAATATGTGTCGAAGCTTGTCTTATCAGAAACAATAAATACGACTGTCAACAGAAGAAACTAGTATCAACGTGGTCACTCGTGACCGACGAAAGCGCATTTTCCACGTATAGTAAATACACAAAGAATTAAAACCCCAAAAGTATAAAGCCTAATATTTAATTATAAATATTCTTTATTTACCAGAAATTTAAAATTTACAGAAAAAAAATTTGTGTGAAACATGAGGAAAAAAAATATTTTTAATAAAAAGTTATCATTACGCGACATAAAATTTAAAAAAAAATAAAAAAAGCAAAAAAAATCGGCTCCGGGCTAGGATTGAACCCATGACCTTGAAATTAGGAGTAGCACGCTCTTCCACTTACGCCACTGCTGCGCTTTTTTTAAGAAGTTTAAGTGGCAATTTAATTATTTATATTGATGAGTTTTTTTTTATATAAATGCAAGTTTTTATAATTTTCACAAAATTTTCCTGAAAAATCCATGAAAATAGAAAATTAAAACAATAAAAATATCCAAAAATATGGAAAAAGTAATTATCTATGAAAATTGTATGAAAATATTGAAAATTTTAACAAAAATCTTCGGAAAAACTCGGGAAAATTGTGGAAATTGAAAATTATGACATAATTCAACATTAAATGTCATTAGAAATCAAAAAAGTATCAAAAAAAGTAAAAAAAGAACATTGTCATCGGTGGGATTCGAACCGAGGACAGCTAAGGTTTTGAAAAGTCAACATTTTAGTGCAATCGACCACACTAACACATACAAAGAAATGTCATTTTTGGTACTTTTTACGCTGGTTCCAGCAGAGGAAGTGATCATTCGTGCTGATTTTTTCGCCAGCTCTAGCCAGACATACTACACACATTTTAAGCCAAAAACCGCATCAAAAAAGCTTAACCCTGAGGAGGAGATGCGATGACAGACAGACGGACAGACGGACAGACGGACAGACGGACAGACGGACAAAGTGCGGACAATAGCGTCCTTTTCCCAAGGGGAAAATGCGCTAAAAATCTACTCTTACGCAAATCATAATACTTAAATAAAAATAAGTGTCTAAAATTGTACTTTCAAGTCTTAAAATACACTCAAAATCTACACAAAAAGTAGCCTCACATCTCAGATGTTCATCTGAAAATAAACAAAAATATTAAATAATGTGTAAAGTAAAAATTGATAAATGATATAAATTCATTGAAAAAATATATGTATGATTTATTAAATATTCTGTTAAAAGTTTTGATAGTAAGTGTTAGACACTGTCATTTTTGAAATTGAAGATAGGAAAAAAACGATTTATTTCATTTAATTATCAAAAAGTCATAAAGTATAGTAGTTTTTAATTCGTTTTAAATTCTTCAAACTTTAAAGTTTTATTACAGTAAAAATTCAAAATTTTGAGCACTTTTGAGGTTTTTCTCAGCTTTTTCCTGAGATTTTTCAAAAATCATACCCATATTAAATATCTTTTGAAAATGATAAAAATTTTAAACGAGTTTTAAAAAAATCATTTTTAATACTATGAAAACGGTCATTTCCTTGTTCTATACTACTTTTGACTTTATCATACGTCGTGTTAACTAAAGTTGGCAAATTAGCCACTGAGTCATAAGCATGCAAAATTCCAGCTGTTGGTCCGTCGCGAATTGCATGAAATGCAACATTAGGTATTAAAAATAAACCTTCAAGAATTCCAATTTCTGCGCTAAAAGCTATTCCAGCTGCGACAGCCAAAGATTTTCTAAACGCTATGGTATATTTTAATACTTCTTCAACTTGTTGGATTCTTTCCTTTTCTGCTTTAATGCGCTTTTCTAAAATTAGCTTAAATCTCTTAAAACGTAAAAAGTCAATCTGATTTCTTTCCTTCATTTCAATAAATTCTTTTAATTTTTTTTCAGCATGTTTCAAATCTTCTTCTGCTTTTTCTTTCAACTGATTTAAATTTTGTAAATTATTGATTTGTTTCATTAATTCATTCATAAATTTTTCATAATTTTGATGATAATTTTTACTTTGAAGTTTATAAATTTCAAATGCTTTTTTAATTTCAACTTCTAACTTTTCTCTAAATTTTTCAATCATTTTTGAGTCTCCCATCTTTTTTCCTGTATTATAAAGACTTAAAGCTTGCTGTTTACTCATGTCATGTGCAATTGGTAAATTATCTTCTGTTATTATATCTGCATTGAAAATAATTTCTCGATTGTATTCATTTAAGCATTTTTCAATAAAATTATTTAATTGAACCTCAACTCCATGTTCGTACATTGTCAATGTTTTCGGAATATCATTAGAAGCAAACAGTTTCAGGTAATCCTTAAAAAGATGTTTTATTTCTTCACAAGATATATCTACTGCATTGATCTTCTTAACTATCAAATTTTCTGGGAGTAAAAAATATTCAACAACATTTTTTAATTCTGTTTTAAAATCTTCATCCATATTTGACCAACATCCGTTGTAGTCTTTTTTTGTAACTTTTTTTCCAGGATGAGGAAGTAAACAACATCCAATTTGTTCAAAAGCATTTGTGATTGATTCACGAACAGATTTTAATTCTTCAATTTCGCTAGTTGTTGACTTAATTACACGATCTTCAAAATATTTTTTGCCACCTTCAATTCCAAAACTGAATTCATCTTCATTGTCCCAATCTCTTATTAAAAAAGTTAAATGCTGAAACGGTTTTCCTTCCATTTGATTTTCATCATTTGCTGTAAATTTAGTAAATTCAGTAGCAAATTGCAAATATTGAAGTTGATCTTCTTGAATAATAGTTCTGAGGTTAAAAATTTGAATAGATGATAGAAGTGTTCCAAGACTGAAAATTCTTGAATTATCAGTTTGAGTTGACTTATTGTCAAATAAACCTTGAGTATCCATTACAAAAATGGCTACTTTTTCGCCACTTCTATCGAAAGTATGAAGAAATACATCATTCCATATAAGTATGCCTGTAGTATCACGTTCTGTTCCAGCACGCCATGGAAATCCTTTCAATGGTTTATCACCATCTCCCATCCAATTTTCATCATTCTCAAAAATAAATTGTGTTTCTTTTGATGGATTATTAATTGAAGCAAACTGATTTCGTCCCATAAAATTAAAAATATATATTTTTTATTATTTTGTTCAATTTATGTTGACTTATTCATAATATTAAAACTTACATGAGCATATAAAAACCTCAAACAATAATTTAAAAAGAAGCTCTTACCACCTCGAAAGGCTCCAATTAATGAAAATATTACAATTTTACGATCTTGAATTTCTGGATGATTAAATAATTTATCAATATTTTCTTCATCAAAGGAAATTGTTTTATCTTCTAAATACTTTATAATTGGAATTGCACTTCCATATAAATGATCTGCCATTATTTTATTATTTTTTAATTTTTTTAAATTTTCAATATTTAATTTATTTTAAAAAAAATTATGTGCGACACACGTAGTTTGAATTTTTTTAATTAAAAAACTGATGAACTTATGAAAAAATTTCAATTCTTTTAACATGTTATATTATCTCAAATACTCAATTCAATCTATTTTTAGACAATTATTTCGCGAATCACATACAAAATAAACACGTTTAACTAAAGGATCATCTACTTATGACGTTAATAAAAAGTTTAATTTTTAAAATATCCTTGACATAACATCTTATATTCGGTAAGAAATGAGCAAATATGTAAATTTTATCATATTGACTATTGCAACATTATAAAATCAAATAAATTAAATAAATTAATTGTTTTGAGAGAAGCAGGGAGAGAAGTCAATTGAGAATAGTCCCTAGATATCAAAAGTTATATGAGTTTATTTTGTATGTGATCCCTATAGTAATTGGGGGCCGTTCATTTATTACGTTACGCAATAAAACGACTTTTTAGACCCCCTCCTCCCCTTGTTACGTAAAATTGTATGATCTGTTACAAAATTCTTAACCCCCTCCCCATAATCAGTAAACCTACTAAGTGAACGACCCCTTGTCTAAAAATAGATTGAATTGAATATTTGAGATAATATAACATGTTAAAAGAATTGAAATTTTTTCATAAGTTCATCAGTTTTTTAATTAAAAAAATTCAAACTACGTGTGTCGCACATATTTTTTTCTATATAAATTAAATATTGAAAATTTAAAAAAATTAAAATAATGTCAGATCATTTATATGGAAGTGCAATTCCAATTATAAAGTATTTAGAAGATAAAACAATTTCCTTTGATGAAGAAAATATTGATAAATTATTTAATCATCCAGAAATTCAAGATCGTAAAATTGTAATATTTTCATTAATTGGAGCCTTTCGAGGTGGTAAGAGCTTCTTTTTGAATTATTGTTTGAGGTTTTTATATGCTCATGTAAGTTTAAATATTATGAATAAGTCAAAATAAATTGAACAAAATAATAAAAAAAAATATATGTTTTTAATTTTATGGAACGAAATCAGTTTGCTTCAATTAATAATCCATCAAAAGAAACACAATTTATTTTTGAGAATGATGAAAATTGGATGGGAGATGGCGATAAACCATTGAAAGGATTTCCATGGCGTGCTGGAACAGAACGTGATACTACAGGCATACTTATATGGAATGATGTATTTCTTCATACTTTCGATAGAAGTGGCGAAAAAGTAGCCATTTTTGTAATGGATACTCAAGGTTTATTTGACAATAAATCAACTCAAACTGATAATTCAAGAATTTTCAGTCTTGGAACACTTCTATCATCTATTCAAATTTTTAACCTCAGAACTATTATTCAAGAAGATCAACTTCAATATTTACAATTTGCTACTGAATTTACTAAATTTACAGCAAATGATGAAAATCAAATGGAAGGAAAACCGTTTCAGCATTTAACTTTTTTAATAAGAGATTGGGACAATGAAGATGAATTCAGTTTTGGAATTGAAGGTGGCAAAAAATATTTTGAAGATCGTGTAATTAAGTCAACAACTAGCGAAATTGAAGAATTAAAATCTGTTCGTGAATCAATCACAAATGCTTTTGAACAAATTGGATGTTGTTTACTTCCTCATCCTGGAAAAAAAGTTACAAAAAAAGACTACAACGGATGTTGGTCAAATATGGATGCAGATTTTAAAACAGAATTAAAAAATTTTATTGAGAATCTTCTGTTGCCGCAAAATTTAATAATTAAGAAAATTAACTCACGAAATGTCAAAGGTAGACAAATGAAAACATTCGTCATTCAATATTTAATGCTTTTCAAATCAGGCCAAATTTTAAATTGTTTAAATATCTTAGAAGCAAATATCGAAAGTCAAATGTACAACTTAATCGAAAGATGTATTGAGGAATATAAGCAAGCAATAATATTAAACGAATATTTCATTAATAAGGAAAACATAAATACAATACACAAAATTTGTAAAGAAAGAGCATTAGATTTGTACACTAAAAAAAAGAAAATGGGAAACGACACGCAGAAGAAATTTTTTGAAACAAAACTAATTGAAAAACTTGAAAATTACTTCATCTATTTTAAAGAGCAAAAGAAGTATAATATGATAGAATTAGATAGAGAAAGAAAACGTACTTTAGATGCTTTCCAAAAACAACAAGAATTGATACATGATTGTGAAAAATATGAGATTTTATTAAATAAAATCAAAGAAATAGAATTGAAATGTGATCAATTAAAATGGGAAAACTTTAAATATAAAAACGAAATAAGCATTGCTAAATCACGTTTGGAAACAGAATGTAAAATAGCAAAAAAATATAGAATGAAGATGAAAAAAGAAGAATATTTCACTTCAAATTTAAAAAGTATCCTCGGTATTTCTGTTGTAGTTGGTGGAATTTGTCTAGGTGGTGGAGCTTCTGCTACTTTTGGAGCTGCTGCAATTGCGACAATTAGTGGATTAGTAAGTGTATTATCGAGTGATAATGGTATAAAAATCCTGAATTTTACTTCAGATCTAATAAATTTAGTGACCAGAAATTTATCAAACGAGAATAACGAATAAATTATTGTTAAAATATTTGAAAGTATATTATGTCCCTATTATTTGCGCAACGAACTAAGTAATCGACCCCCAAAGTAATTATCAATAATTTAAAACTAAATTAAATAAAATTAAATAATAATAATTGTTAAACATTTCTAATTTTTATCAAGAGAGGCTTGCTGTTTCTGTTCTTGTAGTTGAAATTTAAAAATTAATTGATATGAAAAAGATTAAAGTTCCAGCTTTTCGTTGTTCCAATGACTTTAAGTCTCTCAACTTATGTTTAAATCAGCACAATAAAAAAACAATCAATTAATTCATTTCCTTTTGTCGAAATTAATTGCTTTTAACTTTAATCTAAGTTATTTTCAAACAAATTTGCGGTCATTTAAAAATCTCTAGTTTTTGCAATTTCTTGGAACAATTACCCACTGACCTTTACTCTGATAATTGTGGCTACAATAATGAAAATAAAAAGAACTACAAATTGCCGCTGTCAAGACTATTCATTTCATTTTTTTCTTTACAATTTATGTCTATGCACAATTACAACTTAAATGACCGCTGTTTTATGGACTTTTGTAGCTGAATTTTTTAACTAACTGATTTTGTTTAAATAATAAGAAGAAGAAAAAAATATTAATGAGAATTTCGGTACTTAATATAAGCCATAAAGTCATTGTTGATGAATTTTTGATTATCCATTCAAAAATATAATTTAATTTGCTTTGATGGAATTTTGATTTGTGTACAAAGAATTTTCAGGCATGATTGAACTTACTAAGTGAGACTACGTGAGATGTAGAATGACCATGAGAGAGTTTAAATGTGATTTTTTGCATGCAAATTTTGATTAAATCAAAAAAGTATTGTTGAAGTAATTTTGGATGTGAAATTATTAAAATTGTTTTGCATTATTTTCATTTGGAGATTTTTGATAGGAATTTTAGCTCTAATAAAGAATAAATATCATTTTAATCTTTAAAAATTTATTCAATCTTTATGAAATTTTCCCTCTTAATTAACCCATCATACAAGCTATATTTTTTGTCTAAAAAACTTTTTTTTCCAACAAACTCTTAAAATAATCTCAACAGACTTCGAAGCTTCTTGTCCTGACATCAATTGACTTCCATAAACAAAAAAAAACTTTTTTCCTCTTTTCATTCCAATGCTTTCATTATTGCCTTCAGTTCAATAGTCTTCAATACATCAGACGATTTATTGTGCTGTAGATGCAGAAGGAGTTTCTTGATTTTTATAAAAGGAATAAAAAAAATCTTGTTTGTTATTTTTGAAGAGTAGAGATGTTCTGATGTTTGGATGAGGAGTTTTTTGGAACAAGAGATGGAAGATTAAGGACAATACTTAAAAGTTAATTATTTTTGTAACATTTAAAAGCATTTTTTGTCAATATTCAAAATTGTACTGCTAAAGAAAAAAAAAATATTAATAAGATAATCAATTTTTAGCGCATTTTTGGAAACTTGTTTTCAAAAAGGAAGCTCAATCATACACTTTGATCGGCAGCAAATTTTTGAAAAACTATCTTTTGATCTAGACATCGTAGAGAGCTCGGGTTTGTTTTATTAGCGTCGTTTCATCGAGTTATTGGCGGCAAATGTATTTAAAAGTCCCAAATTTGTGTTTAAACACCTTAATTAATTAATTTTTAATTTCACAAAGAAAAATAATCAACACATGACTGCAACTTCACGTCATAGAAATTTCAAATATTTTTTAACCGTTGACATTTGAAAATTTTTTGACCGTTATTTTTTACGAAAAGTTTTTTGTTCAATTTTGCAAGTTATTAGTTTGTGCATAATGAAAACACACTTGTGCATGAACAATGAATGTGAGGAAATTGAAACTGAAGGGTTTTTGATTGTTGTTGTAACATTTTTGTAAAATTATCGTTATTTTTATGTAGAATTTTGCAAGGTCTGTCCTGAAAGTTGATATACTTTCAATTCGTAGCTCGATTACTGATCGTCGCGCCAAAAATGCGCTGAAGTCCCTCGATATGAAACACGAGGACTTTTGTAATTTTTTAAGTGCACATTGGTTCGAATCCCACAACGTTCTAAGAAACTTCGTTTTTGCGGGGGCAAGCTTAATCTTAATTTTTTTTTTTTTGCTTTTTTCAATCTTAAATCCTTTATCAAGGATGCAATTCCAAAGTATACCCTAGAAACCAAAAGCAGAAAATCTACAACCGTCTCAATTCCATCAATTTCCTTATTTTTTGCTCAACTACAACAACTTTAATTGCTTTCATCGACTCAATAAATTGGAAACAAGGAAGAAAAAGTTTATCTATCTTCAATTCCCGACATCGAAATAAATCAAAAACAAGGAAAAGTTTAATGAAAGTGTTTATCGAAAAAAAGATTTTTTTTTTTTTCTTATTCAAAAGTTTTTCCAAAAACACCAACAACAACAAGTTGTGAGCACACAAATGAATAGAAAATCGATAAGTTTGACGTGCAGAAGTGCGTGAAACTATAAACACACAAAAAAACTTTCCCCGTATCCAATTCACTAGAATTTTGTGCATTAAAATCCTTACGTGATATGAAGCTATTTTGGGGATTTCCAAGTCATCGACACTTATTTCCGCAGAATAATGACAACAACTATCGCGTGGGGTGAAAAACTATTGATTTGTTTTTTCCATATCCAGTTCATTCTAGCTTATAAAGTCATATCGCGGACATATCGACTGGACTGTTTTTTTTGTGTCATTGACGAGCAGACATAAAAAATCCTTTTTTGTTGCTAAATCCTCAAAAAAGGGTCTTACACACGTCTCATTGACTACTTATTGGCAGTAAATTCTTCTTTCCAATCAGCACAAAAAAAAAATAATGTCAAAAAGCCTTTCGTAAGATCGTAAAGAATAAAATAAGACATTTTGAGGACGGTGTCTACTGTAAATATTTCATAGAAATGAACAAGCTTTGAGGTTTGTAAGCTTAACAGAATTAGTCATGAAGAAATTTTATGGGGACATCTTTGAATGTCATTGGTTTCATAAATTAAGATATTGTCTTAATATTTGAGAGAAATATCAAATTTTATTGAGATGATTTCTGAATGTTGCTAATAGAAATTTGAAATCTAGGGATTGGCATTGAAAATTAAAATTTATTATGAGTTTATAATTTTTGAATAAAAGCTTCTTTTAAAAATATTTTTTTTTAAATTCAAAAAAACCAGCGTTACTAAATTTTTGAGACTTTTGTAAGAAATTACATACTTCACAAGAATAAAATCCAAAACAAGGACAACTCTCTTGTGAAGTATGTAATTTTATACAAAAATTCCAAATTTTAATTTCTTAATTATTTAACCAGTTCCCATGCCTACCTTCCAACAATTCTCAATTCCCATCCATTATGCCAAGTAGTAAATTGATTTATTTCGAAACAATTTATCATCGCCCACTCAGCGGAATGTTTAATTGATGCGTGGCTTCACCTTTTCACTAAAACAACAGCAACATACAAGCAACAACAATAGTCGTGCATAATAGACACATTAAAAATCAATAAAAACCGTTTCAAGCTAATAAAAAATTCACCGACTTGGCATTGAAAAATATTTTTTACAATATGCGATAAATTATGCGGTTTTATGCTGGCTGTGAGAGTTGATTTTATTTTTTGGAGAGAAACCAGTTTTAGTGCCCTGATTGCGTCACATGAAAGCGTTTAACACTCTACAGCATCAACATTATCTCATTATTTTATGTCCGCCCTGACCTTATCCATCCATTCACCATGCATTGTTGTGTAATAATTTTTTTAATTCATACATTTATTATTTTTTGCATCATGTGAATTTTCAATGAATTAATATTGCCTCACTCATGTGCCGGTGCATGGCAATGCAATTTTTTTATTAACATTCATCTTAGTTCCAAGTATTAATATTGTGAATTAATAAATAATACGAGAGGAATTAATGAATGAATGCACATGGGATGCAGGGTTGGAAATTGCACAAAACCATTTTAAGTAAAATTTATTAATAGAACATAGCAAACTCTGACTAGATAGTCAGAAATAAAATAAATCTTCAGCAGTAAGGGTTCGAATCCCATATAATAAAAAATTATGAAGACGTTTATACTTTTTTTCTTTTTTTTTTCGTAATAAATATTTTTATAAAATTCCCAAAATCTCCACTTCTGCAAGGCAAGGCAACAGCCAGACTAGCATACAAGAAAAAAATATGTCGAAAGAATTTATTGTCAAACATGCAATGGAACTGAAGAGCTCTTCAGAATACTTTATCAATGTAATATGTCCATTGTTTTTAATGAACAATGAACAGAGGAAGTTGATTGTAAAACACACGACAAGCATATTTTGTTAATTAATAATTATTGTACCTCAATAATTGACACTTTGTGATGTAAAACATTGACAAAAGGGCTTGTCTTTGATGTTGTCGAGTTGGCCGATGTGGAGATTGGATCTTGATGGTCATCTTAGGTTCAATTCGATGCTATAATTGTTTACAATAATATGTGACGTAAAATTCAATTAGTCATCATGTTGCTTACCAACCATCCTATTCTCTCTACAATGTTGAAAATTCCTTAATAAAATTATCAGCAAATGCCAATAGTAACCTCATCCCTTCATCCATAAAACAATAAACTTTACCATTGACATTTTCATTAAATTTATTTCATCATCATCCATCCTGCATCCTACTTTTAAAAATCAATAACAACATTGAAAACTATTCTCATCCATTGACCTATATTTACTCAATCTATCCGAGTGACATAATATACAACAAGCCAGAACAATGCAATTTCTTCCATTCAACATCCATTAACTTGAATATATATCTTCATTTTCACATGAATCACTTGAATAGATCAACCTTGAATCAACACAAAAATCTATGTTTATAGTCGATCCATCAATCGTGAAAAGAAGATATCTAAAGACCTTGAATGAAACTATTTTGTTTGAACTTTTTTTTTTTCGTGTGATTATAGGTTAAGAATGTTTAATGGAAATCTAGATTCACTAATTCGATGTAAGAAAAATATTTTTTTAGCGCATTTTTGAAAACTTGTTTTCAAAAAGGAAGCTCAATCATGCACTTTGATCGGTCGTTCGGTCGTTCGGTCGTTCGGTCGTTTGGGTCCCAATTATCTCTTGATCTAGACTTCGTAGCAAGCTCGGAATTGTTTTAATAGCTTCATTGAATGTTTTTATTCCCGCCGTTTATATTGAAAAGTCAAAAAACACTCATTAAATAGCTTAATTCATCGATTTTATATTTCAAAAAAAATATGTAAACAATGCAGGGCAAAGCTATGCTGATGATAAGTTTGAATTTTTTCTAACCGTTAAAAAATTTGAAATTTTTTTGACCGTTATTTCGGATTAAATTTTTTTCTTTTATACACACTAATTAATTAACATTTAATTTTTTCATACAAAACAAATATAAGTGCGTTTAGAAATTTGAAAAATAATGGATGTGTTCAGAAATTTAAATTTTTCGCTAATGGAAAATTTTGAATTTCAAAAAACCGGTAAATCGTAAAGCTATTATTTGCATTGAACATTATAAAAATCAATTTTAAAGAAATTTTGATCTTTAGTTTTAAACTTATTATTGAAATGCATTATGATTAAAGAAACAGCAATAGAGTTTTAAAACTCGACATTCTTTTCTATTTAATCAATTGCTAATCGCTGCGTCAAAAATGCGCTGAAGTCCCTCGATATAAACGAGGACTTTTGTAATTTTTTTTTCAATCAATCAACCGTAAAACAAAAGAATTGTTGGGCAAAATAATGTTTAGATAGAGATAAAAGGTGGTGGATGTAGAGGAGTTTAAGTGACGCATTTAATGTTTTTGTAAATAAAACATTAAAAAACAAAAAAGAACAAAATGGAAAGACCTACGCTATATAATTCTTTTTATGATTTGATGGAATTCGAATCCTGTTCTTACTGACCAGAACAACTTTTAACTATTGTGCCAAATCCTCAATTTGGCCTCAATTATTTCATTTAAAGATTATTGCAAATTTCGCAATTTATATTCAAATTTCAAGTTAAATCTTTCAACTTCTTAAAAATTTTATCAAATAAGATGCTACTTTAAACCGCCGGTACAACAAACAGTCAACATACACCCACACAGCTACTTCATGTCCATTTCTGACATTCAAATGAGAGTGAAATGATTTTATTTATTTTTTTCTCTTTCTTTAAATTATTTATTATTGTTGGTATTGTAAAGTTGCTTGTTTAGTCACAAAAACAGACAATTTTAAAAATATCACCAGCACCAATAACAATTTGAGTTTTTTCGTCATTGGATTCACAGAAGACGATGACAGCACACGGCAGTTACCCACACTTGGTAATGTGTGTATATGCACATTCCTTTATTGATTTTTTGAGAATCAAACTTCTTCTTTTTCTCAATTTATCGACTGTTGTTATGTCGAGACATACTGGCATACCAAACAAGATTGCTGGTGATGGATAAAAACTTACAATGTGGGAATGATAATTGTAAAGGAATTAAAACACCTGTCTTGTCAGTAGCACTGAATTACCATTCAATCTACAGAACAATTTATTAAAAACCTTTTTTCTTTGTTCATATGTCTGCTGTACAGTTCACCTTTGAATGTTATTGGAAAAGATCAAACAGCCTGTGATGCTTGTGACTTAAACAAATTGGATGAAGAATGAAATTTTATCTTTAGAGTTCTGTCATGTGAACTATTTGATGTTGACTTTTTATGTTGCGTCATTAATTGTTGGAGGTTCTTTTTATTGCCTGTTTACAATAAATTTGTTCATTCATAAAAATATTTCACTTGTTGTCTGTCTCGATTAATGGAAGTGTAAATATTTGATGACTTTTTTGTGCGTCAAATTGTCTTATTTGGTTGGTATTTTTGGAATGTTTGGAAGTGGAATGGAGGTTTGTAGGGTCATCGATCTAAGACTAAGGATTGTAATTTGCGGTAGGATTTGAACCATTGCTTTGATTGTCAAAAAAGTGTTCAAAAAAGGAGTAAAAAAATGTTCAAAGTCCTCGTGTTGTTAATCGAGGGACTTAAGCGCATTTTTGTCGCAGCGATCAGTAATCGATTAAATAGAAACTGCTTTTAATTACAAAATCCCTTAACTCTTCCTTTATCATCAAAAAACCCTGCTAGAAAATACAATTTTTATAAAAAAAAAAAAAACTATATAATAATAACAGAATCCATTAAATTCCGTCTTTCTAGCATGCACTATGCATGAAAAGTCTGTTCTCACAATAATACTCACAAAACCTTACAAAAAGAAAGAAAAAAATTTTGACCAAAAATAACGGTCAAAAAAATTTTAAATTCCAACGGACAAAAAAAATTCAAAATTTTATCGAGGGGTTTTCAACAATTTTTTTTTCCTTATTTAATGTTAAATCGTTGATTACAGGAATTGTAGATCATTTAACGATTTTTTAATAAGCGAGGCCGGAATAACTCGATAGTAGAAAGATAATTCATCATAACAGAACTCTTAACTATGTCTGGTTTCTGAGATCTCAGAGCTCATCCAGCCAGCCAGCCAGCCAGCCAGCCAGCCAGCCAGCCGAACAAAGTGAAATTATAAGCGTCATTTTTTGCAAAAATGCGCTAAAAATTAACAGCAAAACCAGAAATTATGGAGAATGTTGTAGGATTTGAACCTTAGAAGACTTGAATCTAAATTTATAATCCTCATTTTTTTAAAATTTTAACCTAAGTTTACAATGGCTAAATTCATACAATATTAAAAATCATTTTTATTTTAGTAATAATACTATTTATCTACTTAATTTCCTAGTACACAGTCCATCCCCCTTACACATATCAGCTTTCAGAATCTCATGAGATCATTCTAATTTAAAACTTTTTTATCTCCGGATACTGATCACGTTTTATTTTTTAGCTGCATTTCTCATTGCATCTTTTAATACTATTTAAAATCTAATAACCTTTACAGTAATAATAATGATGATGCAACTGCATTGCAATTATCATCAATCCACAGAATAAGGCATAAGATATAAATTTAAAGATTAATGAAAAAAATTGAAAGGAATTTTATCGCATTTAATTAATCCAGTTGCTTCACTATTCAGCGTGTGCTGTGTAGTAAACATTACTAACTATTTAATTTATTTACTTTTCTCAGTCTCTCTTTACTCATTACATATCGTATCTACACATGAATTCACAAATACACAAAAAAAAGTTTTTTTTTTCAAATTGAATGACGACTCTTTTTTGACTCAGTCGCCGGAAAGCTTTAAAGACGAGCGTGTGTGAATCAGACAAAATTTTTTTTACATTGTCAGTGAGAATTTATTTGGGGAAAAGATTTAATTTCGATATCTTTTGTGTGTTATCATAACAATTATAATTACAGCTGATTCTCGTCTATTGATCAAGTGTTGATTTTTTATGGAGATTTGTGTAAATAGATGTGAATGATGAAAGGCAAATAAGTTGAAAAGTGTGTGGAGGAGATTACGAAAAGCGCTGGATAATAAGAAAGACAAACAAAATACTAGAATTAGTGCTCGTCAAGTATGACAAAAAGTTATAAAAAGTTAAAATTTTCAATAAATTTTTAAATGTTTTTAAAACAAAATTCCAATAAAAAACAATGACAGACAAAAATAGAAAACTATACAATTCCCAAGTAGCCCAAGTGTCTCTCAATACTGTAAATTATGCGGTAATAAATCACTGATAAGAGCTCATCAATCAATCAAAGCTTTCTCATAAGGAAATAACTCCAAAAAATTTACAACTCATTCATGTCCTCATACCTGCACAAAGTAGCCGTTCAAAATGTTATTAGGTTAGTTGAAAGTCAGTCGAAAGAAATTAAAATATTAAAATTTCATTAAAATACGCAATCGGAATTAATAATTACCATTAAGCAGCAAAAAAAAGGGCAAAGTGAAGAAATGATTAAAATATTTTAATTTTTGTAGAATTTCAAATGAATGTGAAATGGAAATGAAATAGAATGTGGTGATAAAAGGTAGTGCGGCGGTATTGTCTGTTTATTTATTAGTGGATATTTTTTGGTGGTTTTTGAATTGCTGAAAAAAAAATTGATTTTTTTTTTAAATTTGAATTTGAATGTTTTAAAAAGTTTATTTCAAAAAATTAACGAAATTTAGGATTAGAACACAAAAAAGGTTTTCTCATATATTAGTGGAATGAAACGAAATGTTCTTTTTTTGGCAGGATTCGACCCCACTTTTAATAATTCAATTCATTCATTGCGTATAATTGATCTAATTCTTGAACAGATCCAAGTTAAATCAGTATATAAACCCCAAAAAAATTCAAAAATCCACCATCCTCATAAATCTTTACCTCAAACTTCAAAAAATTGCAATAAAAATTCTAGATTCTCAAACAATTTTTCTCTTGTCACACATCATCAATTTTGAATTCCATTGAACTTTGCATTGACTTTGCATTTGCTACAATTTTATATTTTTTTCCAATGTGAATTGAAAATATCAGAGCGCGACTTAGAAACAATACAAGCTGAAAAATCAATAAATATATCATAGAGAAAATACAAAAAAAATTCTCAAAAAAATTATTTTTGGGTGTGTTGTCACATGTGTGTGTGTATTGCGGTTTAATTTGGCTAATTTACGACAATAATAAGAATAATTTTAAGTAAGAGAGAAAAACATAAATTATGGAATGTAATTCCAATGTCGGCGAGCTTAATGCTCTTTTAAGATGACAATAAATATTGCGAAATTGTCATCGAGCAATTTGTTTGACATTAAATGAGGAAGTGATGGAGAAAATTGAAGGATCGTGGAAAGGGTTCGAATCTTCAGGATAAATTATGAATTGGAGTGATTTTAGAAATTAAAGTAAAAAATTTGTAAAAATTAATAGAAATAAAAATTGTGACCCTCTGCAAAAAAGATCTTTAAATCCCCTAGACCCAACCCTGTAGCCACCATATCAAATCAAACAAAGAAAGTTAACTGCCAAACTGCTGATAACAAGTAAAGAAAAGAAAATAGATGTGAAATCAATTATTCAATGAGTGATAGGGATTTACCCATACAGTGATTTATATCATGCAAGCAATAGTGCCTAAATAAATTTAACACAATCTCAATGGAGCATTTTCCTATTATCCAATTTCTTTATAGCCTCCCACATGCATAGAACAGAAAAAAGGAAAAAAACCAAAACATTTAGTAAATATTTAAATAATTCAATTCAATTTGTATCCCTTTTCTTCTTTTCGTCAGCAATGCTAGTGTACATTGTGTCTATGGAGGGATGTCTCATTTTTTTATCGTACATCAGCACCACATTCTACATTCAAGTTGGGTCGCAATTGAAATGTAAATACGATTTTCATCACAAACGGAAAAGATTTTAAATTTTCATTTTTCTTATAAAATTGTCGGTGGTGGATTTATGCTGTGAATGAGTTTGAGGCTTTGGGAATTTCTCTAAACTCTGCCTTAAATTAATTTACATATTTCTTCCATCATTGAAGATGCTTTAGAGATTTGCCCTTTATTTTTATTAAATGGAAGTAAATCTCGGAAAATTTTTTCTTCATACGCAATGCATAAGTTAGATAAGAATGAAAGTTTGCTTACTGAATGGCTGTTTGAGTCGTAGAAGAAAAATGGGTCACAAAAGAGAATTGACGATGATTTTTCAGGAAGATTTGTTGCCAAATGTTTGTGTGTGCTTTATTTGGTTGGATTTTTTGTAATAGACATTTTTTGATAAGATTGAGACGATTTATGTTTTAGGGATTTGTAGAAGGATAGAAGGAATTTTTTTGGGGATGAATTTGATGAGATTTTTTAAAAGGAACAGTTGAAGTTCGTTCAAACTTTAACTACACGATTTTATTTGGGGATTGTTTAAAAATGACGTCAAGAGAGAGGGAAAATAAATTTTCAACCATTGAACATCAATTATGAATTATTCCTTACTTAATTTGCATTGTAAAATCCGGAAATATCAAAAAAAAAAAAAAAGTCAATCTTATTTTTTGCTCTTAAGCTCTATACCATAAACTTATTAATATAACATAACCTCAAATTAGCTCAAAATGCATTTAAACCTTCAATTTTTCACATTTTTCACATCTGTTCCATTCTTACCTCTCCAAATCATTAAGATTCATACCTTCAAACACAAAATACCCAAAACTTTTCAATAAGAACTTTGAAGCCAATAAACCTCCCAACAATCCAAAAGTTCAATAATTTTTCTTCTTAAAATATACCAAATTAATCAATCGCATTAAAAATTCAATAAAATAAAATAAATTTCCGTCCCAAAATGTAATCAGACTTAATTTGTTTACCTTACTCAACATAAAATTTTCATTCAAATTAATTTCCACAAATTAAGAGCCACGTGAAAAGAAAAATAAATATTTTTGCATGACACAAAAAAAAAACGAAGAAGACTGTAAACCTCAGTAAATATCAAGAAAAATTGAAAAGGAAAAACCTCAATGCAGACAGAATGGCAGCAAACTTATTTTGGGTCAGTAATAAGAAGTGGAAAATATACTTTATGTCCATAAAATGTATGTAAATCCTTTAATTAGATTGAGGCAAAGATCACGCAATTTGTGTGTCTTGCTGATATAAATTTAGAACTTAAGTTGAAGTCTCAAAAGGTCATGACCGGCATGACTCATAATTAATTTATTAAGTCTAGTCAATTGTTGGTTTGGATTTAAATCGCAACAAATCGATTTAATATAAAATACACAGTAATTGACAATCTCAATTAAATTCTCCAATTTTCAATCAGTGTCAATACCAATAAATTAATTAAAACTTGACAATTGTCATGATTTTTGCCTCAATAAACAAGAATTTTCACAATAATGCCACATAACCTGCTTCTTATCATCAACCACAAAAAAAAACTTGTTAAACATGTGAGCTTCTTCGTTATATTGCTTTGTTATCATTCTTATCAATAAAAACACATAAATGTGAAATATTCACTTATCAAGCGTAGCTGAACCTAGCCAATGTTTAGTCATAAATTCATTTGACAGGCTTTTTTTTTTTGGGTGTGCAAAATTTATCAAAAGATGATTATTTAATTTTTTGGTTAGAGATTTAGATAAGGCGGGAAAAATGTTTGAATGGTAATTGGATTGTGGGAGTTGGGATTTGGTGGGAAAAAAGACTTTCTGGTAATTGAGTGCTGTTATCGTAAGTGATATTAAATTGATATAAAATTGGCACGGAGATAGTGAAATGGGGACAAAAATGAGAGCAAGACAGACAACAATGTTTATTGTTTTTGTATATTCTGATAATATAGAGTCAATTGAAGAATTTTTCGTTGCATTTTGAGGTTAAGAAACCTTAAAACTTCAAATTATTAAAAATCAAGAACAAGATCAAGAATGAAGAGCTGATCAAGTTAATTTTTGATTTCAGGGTTCGAATCCCAACTCTCATTCTATTTTAAGAAAAATAAAAATTTGGAACTTAAAAACTAAATATTGAACCCTTTTAAAACTCTAGGAACAATTTAAAGAAAAAAAAAAAAGAACCATAGCTCCTAGCCATGAAGTCTGTATCTAAATTTCAGCAACACAATCATTTATCACCTGTCTGCTCAAATAACTATCTATCAACAAATATCAATCTCAAAACCTTTTACTAAGTCGTGACATAAGCCTCACGCCAAGATTCCACAATAATCTTTTATAACCTCCAATACACAGCAATTGCCAACAATTGTCGTATAATTTTTTAGTGATACATTCATAATATAATGCCTAGTTATTGCTAATGTGCCAACTTTTTCTTACAAAACATTGTATAGTAATCAAATCTTGTTGTTTATTTTTATTTACTTACAGTGGACGAACACACAGCAAAGATAGTCACCAAAGTTCACAGAGCGATCTGAGTATGAATGGAGCTGCTGCATCACCAAAGATAATAAAAAGTTCATCAACACGTGAGTCGAAATTTTTTTGTTAATTTTCAGTTCCTGAATAATTTGATTGTATTCAACTTTTTATTAATCTGCAAAATCCACGACTTAAAAATTTTTACTTCCAAAAAATTTGTAAAGAGAATTGCATAAATTTAAGGGGCAATTAAAGTTATTTACAGTGATTCTAAAACTTTTGTTCATCGCATGCTGTTTCACTTGCCGCTAGCTCAACATAATTACACTTTACATTTTCTACGCATATATTTTTGCAAGGCCTGAATAATGGTCGATGACAAGGCGTGCATGGTCTGAATCCTGGTTTTGCAGGCTTCCAACATGGTTGAGCTGGTGTGTCCGGTCGCCCGATGTAATTTTGTGGATTCCCAGCCAACATCCAAATTCCAAAAGGTCCTCGACTCTTATAAGCTCCAAATGGTCTGCAAGGTCCATAAGGTCTACCAGCATATCGACACGATCCACTTAATGGCCATGGACGCATTCTTCCCATTGGTTCATCATTTGAACAATCCAAACCATTTCTTCGGAGGTACTTGCTCTGTCGTGGGTAAATGTTCTTGATATATTTTGAGCGCATGATTTTGAATTGTGATGGACCAAAATTATTCCAAGGACCGTATGGACCAAAAGGTGCTGGGATTATTGAAAATATTAAACTTTTTCAAGGTCTGACTATGTCTACATTCTTACCTCTCGTAACATCCGTTGGACATGCTTCAAAACAATTTTTCTTCACATGATCTCTATCCTGACAAGTTGACCAACATCCACACTGTCCATAAGTCGTACAACATTTAAAATCTTCTCCAATCGGTCCAGCAGTTACCTCAGGATTCATTCCAGACGGTGTGAAATCTTTGTTACAATCTAGTTTAGGCAGACATTCAGAAATTCTTTCAACTTTTGACTTTTTCCGTCTCTTGGAATTTTTACACTTCAATGGATTTTTACATTCATTGCACGAACAGAAATCTCTCGTTTGTTGCATGAGCTTTGAGCTTAGCGGCATCTTGCATGTTCCACTACAACTCATTTTGAATTCTTTGAAAAATGAAAATTTTGAAAACAAAAGGGAAACACAAAATAAAAGAATTTTGTTAACGGCGACGAAAAGAAAAATTACTATGATGATGATGGTAATATGTTTACTACGATTGATGGAGATTAATGATGGGTTGGTTGTTGTTTTGCGAATTTGTGATTTGTAAAAGGAAATTGATGAAAGGGAAGGTTTAGAAATGGAGGAGACAAAGAAGTTCAAAAAGTCAATATTTTGTTATTGCAAAATTTAAAATTTTAAAATCCGTTAAAATGTCTAAAAAAATGGTTTTTTAATCTGAAACAACCGTCAGAACTTTTTATTGTCATTCAACATTTCAAGTTCTAAAAATCATCAAAATTTTCATAAGAATACCTCAAAATTAATTTCAAACTTTCAATCTTGACTTACTTCCACTCACATCCATTAAGAAAACAAAAGATCCCATATAAATATGCGCAAATTCACACACGAAACATGAATATTCTTTCTTCTTTTCGCAATCAATCAACTAGATTGTATTAATGAACGAAATTATTGACCCATTTATCATTTGAGCTCAGATATAGTAAAAACATGAAAATATTATAAGTTATAACTTAACTTATTTGCACATAAACTATTTGAATTTGTGGATCTTTCATCAAGCGATTTGTATGGAAATTAATTGAATTAAAAATGAAAGTTGATACAAATTCATTTAAGTCTTGTGGTCTCTTTTTGAATAGATTGAAGAAATTGATGGATGGCTTAAAGTTTGCATTGATAAATGAATCGACAGATGAAGGAGATTGACGTGCTGTGCTAGCCATAATTGCGAATATCTTTGAATATATAATACTATAAAATATAGTAGAAATAGCTTTCGCCATTTAGTTCTACATAAAATGATTAATTCATTGGAGAACTTTGACAAATGACAAGTGCAATGGCTGGCATATCAAGTGCGTATCATGCTGGGATTGAATTTAATAGAAATTTAATTGCTTGACTCTGAAATCGCGATACTTATTGCTTGCTGCTTGCTGATAATACTTTGAGATGACCTTGAAGTTGCTTTTGACTGCTTATGCTTGTGACTTATTTTGGGATGCAAATTAAACCTAATTATCATTGGATCAAATACAAACTAAAAGTTAACCCCACTCTAACCAAACACTGATCCACGTCAAAAACTTCCATTTAAACTCAAATTGACCATAAAATATGCAAACTATAAAGTCCCAATAATTTTTCATCAACATTTACAACGTGCTAATTAACTGTTTGTGCTAATTATATCGCTAATGATTTCTCTTCATCTGTATCTTTAAAAATTTTTTTTTTCTTTCACTCATGACATAATCCATTTGCATTAGCGCCAAAATGTCTAAGAAGACGAGAAAATTTTTTTGTCATCAAAGAATTTCAAAAATGTCAGAATGAAGAAGAATTCCGACCTCAAAAAAAAAAAAAAAGATTCAAAAATTTTACATTCAGAATCAGTAAAGCACATAAAGTATTGGTAATATAATAATATGAAGCACACCCGGCAAAATACAGAACTCGAAAAATTTAGCAATAAAAGTCCTTCCAAATCAATACTAAAATTTTTTTATATTCGAAAAACGAATTTACATTGGTTTTCAAGAAGAAGATTTTTTATTGCTGAGCTGAAGTTGGGAATGGAAATGATTTCAATTTGTGCCAATTTATGATTCATCATAGTAAAATATTTTCAGCTATGAATTTTATTATGGGATTTAAATTAGAAAAGAAATTTAACGAACTTTTTATGTTTGAAAAATTTGAATAGGAATAGAGCATTCTGATTTAAACGCATCACTGTTAAGGATGCAAACTCATTAATTTTTAATCTAAGCCGAAATTAAGAAAATGTTAAAATAAACCTTTCATTATAAACTAATTAAATTTTGACTGTAAAAAATTCAAATAAAAATTAAGCTTGAATATTCATAAAAAGATCATCAAATTATCAGTCAATCATCCTCTGACATGCAAATCTCCCAATTAAGCATTCAATTTGACAAAACTACAATTCATTCTCATTTAATATAGAAGTCAAACAGTTTTATTGTCAAATTAAATTGGAATCTCATTCTTCCAAAAATCTAATCAATTCACCTCATACCGTCCATGCAAATAAGCAATCTACCGGAGAACTTGCAAATCACACTGCTCAAAATTCACTTCATTTCACATCCAATCATCTTCTTCTAAAAAATTAAATTTTTCAAAAATTCATTTCGATATTTCGAGAACAAAACAGGCAGTCGTTACGATAGACTATTTATAAACATCATCATGCTGCTCACATAAACTCCATTCTCTCTCTAATAGTCAAGTGGACTTGAATATTTTTCATTCTCATAGTTATTTTGCATTTTGCATCATCAAAATGGATGTATGTAGGTTAGCGTCTATCAGACATCACATACACTGTCAGCAACATGAAAACGTAAATGCACTGCAGTTTCGGGAGGAAGACGACACTCAATATTGTGAAATGTTTTGAAAGATCATTTATTTTTTTAGAGATTAAAATCCAATGTATTGGAAATTGGAGTTGTCTGATGAGTTTTAGGAGAAAATCATCGGAAAATTTGCTAAACTAATTGAAAGGATGACAAAATAGAAGGAAAATTTTTGAAAAAGAAGCATGGCAGTTAAGAAAAATTTTAAATTTTAGCGGGAAAAATTTTTTTCGTTTCGAGATTTTGTCTTCAGTTTTTAACTCTAACTGGTCGTTTACTATAGATTACTTGATTTTTTATCATTTTTAGTAATGGAGGGAAGCAATTTCATCAACCTTCAGCTAATAACTCTTAGTTAAAAAGTTTAAAACTACGAAAAAGTCAAATATAAAAAAAAAATCAAAATGGTGGCAAATTTTTAAAAAACCCTTAAAATTAGTTCAAATAGACACATTACAAGAAAAATCAAGTCAAGATCACAAAAAATTAGACTCAACAAACAAAAAATATGATAATCAAGATATACTCAGCACAGATCTCCCAAGAACAATCCGTAACACATCATTTTTCAAATCCACAGACACTTGCACCATTCAGTGAAGTTTCTATGTTAATTTACATAAAGTAACATAGAGCATAAAAAAAGCAGCGTAGAAAAACAACATGTCCATCAACAAGCAGCAGAAAAGATAAATAGATATATCTACATTCAAAATACATAAAACAAGCTGAAGTGAAAATATTTTTTCTGTTGGAAGAGAAGTCGTTGCATAAAAAAATAGAATCGACAACAAAAAAAGAGAGACTTGCAATTGAGCAATATAAGACATACAACAGATGAATGGAATTGCTTTAAATATTTGCATAATACATTTTTTATATGTTTTGAGCTTTTAGCAGATGAAAGAATTGTGCATATACAGGGATGTCAGATTTTGAAATGAAACCGTTCATAATATGAACTTAAAATTGCATCCCTGATTGTACCTTGCACAACAGAACAAAGATGTGCATCAGCAGAAATATTTTTTTCTCTCATCTCCTTCCACAGAAATAAACACGAGCAGTACAAGAAAATGCATTTAATTGTAGCTGCTGCTTCTGCATTTGCTGCTTTTTGTGATAATTTCCTTTTCATTGCTATGTTGCAAGCTTTTTTGCTTCGCTTTTTATTATCAACATGATGCTCATTATTGATTTTTTTAATATTTTCTTTCTCTGCACTTTTTACATGCTATACTTATCAATATGTGCTTATGGCAGCTAGAAAATGAACTTTTTTCATGATTCGGAAGTGAAATTGCAGCACTTAATCGAATGTTTTGAATATGTTTATAGTTTGTTGAGGTGACGGTGGATTAGTGTTTGTGGAATCAACTTGGAGATGATAAAGTGATGATGATGTTAAAGAAAGTTGATTTGTTCTTATTATTAGTAGGTTTGGATAATAAAAATTGCAGCAAAAAATCATTAAATTTATAGGAATTGAACTCATGTCTGCTCAAAAAAAAAATATTATTACAAAATATTAATTTTGATTAATATTTAAACTTTCAGAGATTTTGAAGGTTCAATTCCTTCCATAAATTACAATTCCTATTGCGTTAAAAATTTAAAAAAATCTTCAAACTGCCCAAATTTTAAACCCAACAATCCAGTCTATACACATCCCAAGATATACAGATGTGTTCATTCAAAAATGTTACCGTTTTTAACGGATAAAAAATTTAAAATTCTCAAATTTTTTGTAAACACTAACACAACGAAAGAAATTTGTAAAATTTTGTTCCTCAAATTTTTGGACTTTTAATTTTGTTTTCGTGGTCAAAAAGCATTAGAAATGATAATTTACAATATAATGTTGCTATTGTAAACACAAAAATAAGATCCAGTGAACAAATTTAAGTCAAAAATCAAAATTTAATTAAGAAATTTTTTTCATACAATTTTTTCATTTGTTTGTTTACAAACAGAAAAAAAGTGTATGGTCAAGTATGGTCGAGTATACTTTGTATGAACACATCTATATATCTTGACACATCCATTAAATCTCAGTCAAAAACACATTCAATAAGCCAACACAAAAGAGATAAATTAGTATCAGATTCACGAAATTTAATTTATCAAATCCATTAACTTCGCAAAAATATACTCATTTTGTGAGTAAGCAAAAAGTTGGGATCATCAATCATATTCGCCATGTTTTAAGAACATCCAGCATAATTGAATTTAAGAATGATTTTTTTTTTTTTTCTTTTTCATAAATTTATCAACGATTAAGTCGAATTCGGTCTTAAATCTTATGAAGGGGGAATTGTCAGTGATGTGTGATGAAAAATTCTGTTTCTGGTAAAATATAGTTCAATATTGTCTTTCAAAATTCCCTTTAAGTAGCAACTCTACTTATCTTTCACAAAAGACCTCCAAAAATATGAAAATAAGAATTTTTTGTTTATTTATAAATTTCACTTCATTCATCTGTTTATCGTACCTTAACTGAGTGAAGTTAAGAAGAGAAAAATATTTCATTGATGACAGTTTGAGTTTCATTAAGCAAAAAAAAATATTAAAGTGAGAAAATTTTGTATTTTCACTCAGAAAGTTGTAAAAATAAGCAACAAAAAAGAAGAAAGAACATCAAAGGAAGTGAAAAAGAGCTGCCATAATTTTCATCAGCAAAGAGCGAAGAGAAGTAGAAAAATTTTTCCACTTTAAAATAAAATGCGGGAAGCACCTTATGCATGGGAAAAAAGTATATTTATGAGATACATATTGAGGAAAATGTGAACAGGTGGAAATTGTCGCTTGGAGGAGGAAAAAAATTGAAAGTTTTTCTTTTCCACACAGTTTTTCTACTTTACACAACTTACTTTTTATTTCTCAATTTTCTCGGTTTCTATGTGTGCATGCAGAAAAATACCATCGAAATTGTCGCACATTTTATCAATATATACGTAGTGAGATTTTAAAACACCTGGTGCTTCATGCTGATAGAAAAAAATTTTGATTTGAATGTTTTTTTGTTGGAGTTTTTAGGGTTTATCCAGGGTTTATCTTTTGAGGGTTTTGCAACAAGTTTTGTAACTACTATTCTTTATAAATTTGAATTAAATAATAAAAAGAATTTGCAATTATAGTGTAAATGTATTGATGCTAGCTGCTAAGAATTTCATATTTGTCAAAGGTTCAAATCCTTGGAATTTAGAAAAAAATGTGTTTTCCTTTCTAAGTTTATGCTTTTATTTTGTATTTTTTTCCATTATTATAAAATCTTCAGAGAAGTGGATACTCTTTACTGCACACCATTTACAAATTGCTCCCGAAAATCCCCCAAAATCATCACCTTGAACTCAAACCCTTCAAACTAAAAAAAACTCAACAACAACAAAAGTAGATCATCACTGCATAAAAAAGCTTAATGCAAAGTATCCATACTTCTAATAGTAAGCGAAGCCAAAAAAAAGCAACAAAAAAATTATCTCCTTAAAAACACAGCACGACTTTCCATTTCCTTACCTTTTTGTGCTTCTTCGTAGTTTACGATTGTTTTCATTCACTTTACTACCCTACACATGATACTGCAAAATAACTTGATGATAAGGCATTCATTTAAAGGTAAATTCTCGAAAATACCTTAAATTCTCGAGTGAATCATCTCCATCTCCATGACTGGATACACAGAATAAATTCATGTTTTACGAGTCAAATGGGAATTTTTTTCATTGCACGGTTGATTGATGCTGCTTGTAGAAGCATGAATCCAATTTTTATGGTGACAATTGTCCATCAACAAATCTGTTTATTTCCTGATATTATGGACCATGTCATGTTTAATATCCTCATGCGTTTTTTTTTTTTATTATTAAATTATTTTCTCTGTCTCAAATCATGCGTAAAAATGTGTTTGAATGCTTTACATGGGCTTCATGATTCACGTAATTTTGCTAGATTACATTTTTTATGATCCAAGAGGTGTTGATTTTATTGCCGATATGTCATAAAATATATATATATAATATAATTCAGACAAATGGCATGAATGGATAATGTTAAAAAGAGTATGGGGAGAAGGATGGGATGTTAAGATGAACAAAATTTTGCAAAAAGTAAATTTTTCATGGATTGGAATTTATGAATTTTTTTTTTAAGATTCGAACATTAAACTTTCGAAGTTCTTAATGAATTTCAATTATTTTGTAAACAGGCTTAAAAAAAATTTGACAAAATGCAACTGCATAGGTTCAAATCCTAAAAAATTCTTAGAATTACAAATTTACACAAACAAATGAAACATTTTTATGATGCCGTAAAGAATTTTCTCTCCATTTTATTGCAATGCACATACAACTTGTAAGATATGTGAATTTTTTGTTTTCAAGATTATTCTCCTCTTTATGCTGCAAATGATTTATGCTTTGAAGATTTATTTTTTATTCTTCTTCGCTCTTTAGTTTAGCCGCCTTTTTATATAAATTGTAATAATGTTGCTTTTTTATAGATACTTGAGAATGTTGGCTTTTTATTGCTTATCAGCAGCTTCTATTATTTCTTTGTATTTATACATATTTGTTGAGTTAAAATAAGAGAATGAAGAATGAAAGGAAAAATTAAAATATTGATTTTAGTGATGAATGGAACGCATTTTATGCTAAACAATAAGTTTGTAAGTAAAATTACAAGAAAAGGAAAACCCAAGGCTATAAGATAATTGGCATTATGATAGGAATTGAACCTTTGTTTATAGATAGTTATATATTTTCTCAAATCCTAGTTAATTTGATAATCTATAAAAATTGCTAATAAACAATCTAAACTTGTCATTTAACTCAAAAATATATTGAATTAAACCACAAAAAATTTAAATTTTCCGAAATAGACAAAATAAAACATGTAACCCCACATTTTATCAAAAACTCCAGCTCTCAAGAACATATTCTATTCATATGAAGATTAACGGAATTACATGATTCATGGACAATGTAAACGTCTTTTTTTCTGCGATAAAAAGAATAGAACACAAGAGATGAGCCAATAAAAAAATAACAAAGAAGAACGAAGATGTTGTGAATCGAATTTATAATGATAAACACATAAAATGCTTATTAAAAATATGCCACATCTGAACGAGAGAAAATAAATCGAGCACAATGACCCATTTTGATGCATATTTTTTATGTTATTAGACAGACGATTTACGCTCATCAACATCATTGTCAAATCCACACTTTGCATCTTTTTTTATTCTCACCGAAACGCAGAAACTGACAGCATCTCTCATGGCCCATGAAAGACAATATAAATATAGCTTTTAAACATCAGCACCAAATTATACAAAATAAACCGCTATATGTACTATGAGCGTAAGTGCTGCTGTAAGAGAAATGGTTTAGATGCGCGAGAAGAGAGGAGGAATCAAGAGACAAGAGAGTGGAAAAAAAATTTAATTGAAAATCTAAAAATTTATTTCTTCTCTCACGTCGACCATAAATGTGATCATAAAATTACATTTTTCCTGTTTGTTCTTCAACACTTTTGCGTGTATGCTTCTCTGACTACATACTCGCTAAATTGAGAATGAAGTGCTGAAAAAAAAAATTGCGGTTATTTGTTGTAAAAATTGTGTAATAAATTTCATTTCTGTTCTGTTCCTGGTTTTGTGTTTTCATTTCTATGTGTTGGGGGATGATTGGAAGTTATGTAACCCATAAAATGCTTAATTGCAGTATACACATAAAGAACAATAAAAGAAAGCATCATCCATGGGCATTAAGAGTTTAAATGTGTTCATTTTCTTAAATTTAAAAGGTTCAAATCCAAAAAAACCTAAATACAAAAATATATTATCTCGTAATTAATTTATCCTTAATTTTTTTCTCCTCCCCACCATCACATCTCAATACAACCAATTTCATATACATAAACAATGACAACATCCACAAACAATCCCAAATAATTCTCGCAAACACACATTTTTTGTATTAAATTTAAAGGCTTTTAATCGCGGTTTTAACGAAACTTCATCTACAGAAATGATTCCATTTTTCAACTTCAACTTCTATCTGTCTACAATATTTGTGTTTTATGCTGTGCGGAAAAATAAAGAAACCACAAAAAGTGTTGCGAGTGACTTATTGTGTCATTTTTTTCTGGTGTGAATATGTTTTGTAAAATGTAATAGAGTTGTTTGTAAGGTCTATGACTTAATAGTTAATAATTTTTCGTTGCCCTTTAGACAGCTGAAGAAATTTAATTTTTTTGTTATTTATCTGTCAATACCTGGGGTTCTGGTTGTTGTCTTTGATGGTTTAAAAAAAGTTATTTAATTTTTTTGGATTCTTTGATTTGTTGCGTATTGTAAATGATGATGTGTGGGTGATTACGATTTTATGGTAGGGTAGTGACCTTACTGAATGACTAGATTCCTTCAGTTTTTTGTAAAATTAGTATAATGACAATTTTTTGTGTTCCCGCCAAAATTAAAATACTTAACCTAAAAATTAAATCAACTGCCCATGTAATCGCATTAATTCTCAAAACAAAAAAAAAAAGAAATTTGTCGACAATTTTCCAAACAATTCATTTGCATACTTCATCATCCAGCATTTTAAACTCATCGCATCTGAACATCTGCTTAAAAAAATATAAGTCAGCATTAAAATACATAAATAAGAGGAATGAGAACTAAAAGCATTATGGGAATTTCGTAATGTTTTAAACTTCAAGAAAATAAAGAAAATGAAAAAAAAAACAATATTTACAAGAATTAATGAAATTCTTAAAGGCATTCATCACCAACGCATTTCTTTTGCTCATTCACATTGGAACGGCAAACATACATCCATTGAAAGTAATTAAAATTCTTTTAACAAAAATGATGAAACAATTTATGCGTGTGAAATTTTCTTTCTCGTGAAATACTTTTAAATTAATGCAGATTATGTTCATGCTTTATCTTCTTCCTTTTTTTCGATTACGAATGTTAAGGTTTATATTTTGCAAAAGTATTCAGACATGTCGAAGCTACATGAAAGTTTTTGACTATTTTAAGGCTTTGACAAATTATGTAAGTTAAACTCTGAGGCATTAAAAATTCATTTTTAGCCTCAGATATGTTGATGTGTTCCTAGCAACCTTATCAAAGCCTTTCCCATCATGTGCAGCCCAGAAAATACATACATGTACCTCACTTACTATAAAGTACTTTAATAAATTTCATTGTTAATTAAGTAATTAATATTATGGGATGATTCGCATTTTTGAAAGTGATTAGGAGCTTAACCGTTGCGTG